>OU342740.1:12453184-13023711 GCA_910589775.1 Avena eriantha
ATCCACCAGTTGCTTGTCATCGTATAGTTCTCATCGTAGGAATTTTTTTGTTTTCTATGCTACGAACCCTTTAGTGGTATCATAGCCTGATCTATGCGTAGGTGCTTTGCACGGGTAGAACACATAAGAGTATGTTGGCGGTGATGATCATGTTATTGCTTGTTATATGTACTTTGGATATTGGTGGCATAGTGGGGTGAAGCGGCCCGGACCAACCTTACATGTCATCGCACATGAGACCGGTTCCACGACTGACATCCAACTAGGTTTGCATAAGTGGCTGGCGGGTGTCTCTCTCTCCTACTATAGTCAATGTCTGATTTACAACAAGTTGCTAATAATTTGGTTATCATCGTTGTGGTTCCATGTTCGTAGGTAAGAACGGTTCTATCTTTGAAACCCCTGAGACACGTAAAACTTGCAATTGATAAATTAGAGGCGTTTAGTTTAGATCGTTGCTGGGATTGTGTCATGATATGGTAATATTGTAAGTTGATGTATAGTTGATACTCTTACAACACACCTAACGTGTAAGTTCATAGACCTTGGCCTTACACACAAAGGAATGATAAAGATCATACCACGATGCATATGATAGTGATCAAATGCAAGAACCATATCATTTCACTTTACACATATGATGTTCACATCTTATATTGCTAGTTTGGCATTTTGGTATTGTTATAAGATGATCCCTCATTTAAATATCAAGATAAAAATGTGTTCTTCCTTAATTACGCACCATTTATGTTTCGCCGCTTCAAGACATCACGTGATGATCAGGTGTACTTGAATCCACGCGAGTACTAAGGTTCTTACTTGGCGAGCCTAGCATGTATAGATATGGCCACGGAACACGGACCGGAACATGGTTGTTTGATTTATATGGATAATATCTTTTATGGTCATACACCCGTGATGAATGGTTTATTTCTGTTGAATATCGATAGTACTCATACGCACATCCATAATGTTGATGCTAAAAGAATTAAACTTAATAATGATATATCTGCATATATGTGGCACTGTTGTCTAGGTCATATTGGTGTTAAATTCATGAAGAAACTCCATTCCGATGGACTTTTGGAATCATTTGATTTTGAGTCATTTGATACATGTGAGCCATGCCTTATGGGAAAGATGACTAGAATGCCATTTTCCGATTCAATGGAACGGGCAACAGATTTATTGGAAATCATACATACTGATGTATGCGGTCCAATGAGTGTGTCGTCGCAAGGTGGATATCATTATTTTGTTACTTTCACGGATGATTTGAGTAGATATGGGTATATCTATTTGATGAAACACAAATCTGAAACCTTTGAAAAGTTCAAGGAATTTCAGAATGAAGTGGGAAAGCATCGTAATAGAAAGATCAAATTTCTGCGGTCCGACCGTGGAGGTGAGTTTCTAAGTTACAAGTTTAGCACACACATGAAAGAGTTTGGAATAGTTTCACAACTCACGCCTACTGGAACACCACAACGTAATGGTGTGTCAGAATGTCGTAATCATACTCTATTGGATATGGTTTGATCTATGATGTCTCTGACTGACTTGCCACTGTCATTTTGGGGGTATGCACTAGAAACCGCTGCATTCACTTTAAATCGGGCACCGTCTAAATCCGTTGAAATGACACCGTATGAATTATGGTTTGGAAACAAACCTAAGCTATCATTTCTTAAAGTTTGGAGATGCGATGTTTATGTGAAGAAACTTCAACCGGATAAACTCGAAGCCAAAGAGAAAAAATGCGTCTTCATAGGATACCCTAAAGAAACAATTGGGTATTCCTTCTATCACAGATCCGAGGGCAAGGTTTTTGTTGCCAAGAATAGATCCTTTCTAGAGAAAGAGTTTCTCGCGAAAGGTGTGAGTAGTCGAAAGGTAGAACTCGAAGAGGTTATTGAACCTTCTCTTCTTGAAATGGCTAGTGGCGCAGCACCGGAAGTCGTTCCGGAGTTGACTTCACCAAATGAAGAAGGAACTAATGATAATAATCATGAAACTCCGAAAGAGGACACTACTACACCTCACAAGTCAAGCAGGAGACGTGCAACTCCTGAACTGTACGTGAATCCTATTGTAAATTTCATGGTTGATAAAATAGATGACCCTGCAACGTATGAAGAAGCGATGATCAGCCCGAATTCCAACAAATGGCTAGAAGCCATGAAATCCAAGATGGAATCCATGTACGAAAACCAGGTTTGGACCTTGGTGGACTTACTTCACGACCGAAAGGCTATTGAGAATAAATGGATTTTCAAAAGAAATAGTAATGTTGACGGTAATGTAACCGTCTATAAAGCTCGACTTGTCGGAAAAGGGTTTCGACAAATTCAAGGAGTTGACTACGATGAGACATTCTCTCCCGTAGCGATGCTAAAATTAGTTAGGATTATGTTAGCAATTGTTGCATATTTCGATTATGAAATATGGTGGATGGATGTCAAAACTGCATTCCTCAATGGTAATAGTGAAGAAGAGTTGTATATGATACAACCAAAGGGTTTTGTCGATCTTAAGGATGCTAACAAGGTGTGCAAGCTTCAGCGATCCATCTATGGACTGAAGCAAGCATCACGGAGTTGGAATCTTCGCTTTGATGAGGTGATCAAAGAGTTTGGATTTGTCCAAACTTATGGAGAGGCTTGTATTTACAAGAAAGTGAGTGGGAGCAATGTGGCATTTCTGATATTATATGTGGATGACATATTATTGATTGGAAATGATATAGATCTTTTAAACAGTGTTAAAAGTTATCTAAACAACAAATTTTCTATGAAAGACCTTGGTGAAGCGTCATATATATTAGGCATAAAGATCTATAGAGATAGATCAAGACACCTAATAGGGCTATCACAGAGTACATACCTTGATAAGATTTTAAAGAAGTTTAAAATGGACGAAAGTAATAAGGGTTTCTTACCTATGTTGCAAGGCAAGGCATTGAGTAACACTCAAAGTCCGGCTACGACGGAAGAAAGAGAGATAATAGATAAGATCCCCTATGCATCAGCCATAGAATCTATAATGTACGCCATGCTATGTACAAGACCGGATGTGGCACATGCTATTATTTTGACTACTAGGTACCAATCTGATCCATGTTTGGAACACTAGATAGCGGTCAAGAATATCCTTAAGTACTTGAGAAGAACTAAGGAAATGTTTCTTGTATACGGAGGTGAAGAAGAGCTGGTCGCTAATTGTTATGTTGACACTAGCTTTGACACTGATCCGGATGACTCTAAGTCTCAATCCAGATACATATTTCTCATGAACGGAGCAGCAGCTAGTTGGAGGAGCTCCAAACAACTCGTGGTAACAAGGTCAACAACTGAGGCGGAATATATTGTTGCTTCAGAAGCAGCACCGACAATGGTTTGGATGAAGGAGTTCATTACCGAACTGGGTGTGGTTCCTAGTGCGTTGGATCCAATGGTAATCTATTGTGACAACAATGGAGCCATAGCCAACTCAAAGGAACCAAGGTCTCACAAGAACTCCAAACATATTAAGCGTTGGTTTCACTCCATCCGTGAGCATGTCAAGGATGGAGATATAAAGATTTGTAAAGTACATACGGATCTCAATGTAGCAGATCCGTTGACTAAAACTCTCCCTAGAGTTAAACATGATCAACACAAGAACTCCATGGGTGTTAGATTTATCACCATGTAACTAGATTACTGTCTCTAGTGCTAGTGGGAGACTAAAGGGAATATGCCCTGAGAGGCAATAATAAAGTTGTTATTATACATATTCCAAGCATATGATAGATGTTTATTTTGCATGCTATAATCTTATTAATTTAGAAACATTAATACATGTGTGTTTAATAAACAAAAGGAAAGTTCCAAGTTATGCCTCTCTTCTAAACTATCCTGTTGATTAACAAGATCATCAAGGTTTCCTGATCATGGACATTTGATCTTGTTAATAACAAGGTCACAACATTAGTGGAATGATGTGATGAACATTCATCCAAAGTATAACATCAAAGAAAGTAATCCTAGTACTTAGACCATGAGATCATGTTAATCACTAACATTGGAAGAGTATCTTGATAACATCAAACGTCACACCGTGAAAGGGTGATTATAAAGGTGGGTTCAGTGCTACGAAAGTGTTATGTAGAATCTCATGGATCAAGAGTGGGATTTCTCCATCCCAATGACGGATAGATATACTTTGGGCCCTCTCGGTGATATCACATTGGTTAGCTTGCAAGCAAGTGATAAGATCACTAGAATGTTATATCACGGGAACAAGAAAAGAGTACATGTCAGTAACGAGATCAAACTAGGTATGGAGATACCGATGATCGAATCTCGCACATGTAATATATCGCGAGACAAAGGGATTTAGTTACTAATGTTAAAGGTTCTCGCGATCACAGAAGTCATCGTAGAATATGTAGGAGTCAGTACGGATCTCCAGGTCCTGCTTTTGATTATTGATCCGAGAGGGGTCTCGATCATGTCTGCATTATTCACGAACCGTAGGGTGACACACTTAAGGGACACCAACACCATTTGGAGCAAATGTTTTTCAGGCGAATGAATTGCAAAGCGCTGGAATTATTTCAATAGACACCGAAACTGTTTCCAATGAAATTGCTGAAATTGGTTATGCATGTAATATTTAAATGTTGCAGGGGGTTTATGTGAATGTTGTTAATTAAAGTAATTAACAAAATTCTGAATAAATTTAATAAAAGAGTTTTATTAAATGAGAGAGCATTAAATTTGGAGAAATTTAATGTTAAGGGACACTTTTATGTGGAGGGGGTTACCACCACATGAATGGGGGAGGTGAGGGGTCACCCCCATGGGGCGTCGTCCATGGGGAGGGGTACCCCCTCCTCCTATAAAAGGCCACCCCTCTCACCCTTCTTCCTCACACCTCCTCGTGAAGGATCTCTCTCCCCCTCTAGAATTATTCCCCCATGGTCTCAGATAGCGAGATACATATTCCTGGTGGCATTTCGTCTGGAAGGAGTTGTTGCTTTTGCTGCATCGCTAGAACGAGGAGGCGGAGGTTGTTCGGTGGCCTGAATGTGTGTGTGTGAGTGCGGATGCGCTGCTGGTTTGCGGCGCTAGGACTTCCACATGATCTTGAGATTGGCAAGCGTACGACTACATCATCCACGAGTTCCTACTCGTTAACAAAACTTTGTTGTCTTCGAGGGTAAGTTCTCCATGGATGTATACCCACCCGTTGCTTGTATCTAGTAAATAGATCTTGGCGTATAGTTCTCATCGTAGGAATTTTTTGTTTTCTATGTTGCGAACCCTTCAGAAAGTGCATGGCCAAGCACCATCTTGTTTGTAAAACAAGGGATGTGAGTGTTTGTGAGGGCATAGTGGAGCAATGTTCAAAACGAGAGCACATTCCTTGAACACTTGGCCTGATGATTCGTCCGCACTTGTCCAAAACACCCCTAAAACCCTAGATTTTATCTGTCTACCGTGCCGAAGGCATGCCCAAGCATGCCATCATTTTTGATTGAAGTGATTTAAGTGTGTGGTGTGTCATTGTGAGCCATTGTGCCCAGTTTGAGGCCATTCCTCAATAGTCATGCCGCTATCCCGATGGGTAGACGCGTTACACCCTACTACCCTAGACCGAAGCTGGCTAGTGTGGGAAGTGCATGGACAAGCACCATCTTGTATGTAAAACAAGGGATGTGAGTGCTTTTGAGGGCATGGTGGATCAATGTGCAAAGGGAGAGCACATACCTTGAACACTTGGCCTGACGATTCGTCCGTACTTGTCTAAAACACCCCTAAAACCCTAGATTTTAGCCGTCTACCGTGCCGAACGCATGCCATAATTGCTCACTGAAGTGATAGAAGTGTGTGGTGTGTCATTGTGAGCCATTGTGCCAAGTTTGAGGCCATTCCCCAATAGTCCTGCCGCTATCCCGACGGGTAGACGCGTTAAACCCAACTACCCTAGACCGAAGCTGGCTAGTGTGGGAAGTGCATGACCAAGCACCATCTTGTTTTTAAAACAAGGGATGTGAGTGTTTGTGAGGAAATGGTGGAGCAATGTGCAAAAGGAGAGAACATTCCTTGAACATTTGCCCTGATGATTCGTGCGTACTTGTCCAAAGCACCCCTAAAACCCTAGATTTTAGCCGTCTACCATGCCGAAGGCATGCCCAAGCATGCCATCATTGCTCATTGAAGTGATATAAGTGTGTGGTGTGTCATTGTGAGCCATTGTTCCAAGTTTGAGGCCATTCCTCAATAGGCCTGCCGCTATCCCGACGGGTAGACGCGTTACACCCTACTACCCTATACCGAAGCTGGCCAGTGTGGGAAGTGCATGGACAAGCACCATCTTGTTTGTAAAACAAGGTATGTGAGTGTTTGTGAGGTAATGGTGGAGCAATGTGCAAAATAAGAGCACATTCCTTGAACACTTGGCCTGACGATTCGTCTGTACTTGTCCAAAACACACCTAAAACCCTAGATTTTAGCCATCTATCGTGCCGAAGGCATGCCCAACCATGCCATGATTGCTCATTGAAGTTATATAAGTGTGTGGTGTGTCATTGTGAGCCATTGTGCCAAGTTTGAGGCTATTCCTCAATAGTCCTGCCGCTATCCCGACGGGTAGACGCGTTACACCCTACTACCCTAGACCGAGCTGGCTAGGGTGGGAAGTGCATGGCTAATTGATACATTGCTAACGTATCTATAATTTTTGATATTCCATGCTTGTTTAGTATCTACTTTGCTTTGTTTTGTCAACACTTTGAGGTATTTTTATATGATTTCTTGGACTAACCTATTAACAAGTGCCACAGTGCCAGTTGCCTGTTTTCTGCTGTTTTTGGTTCCAGGAAAGTCAGAAAATCAATATTCTCGGAACTGGACCGGACAAAAGCCAAAGTCGATATTTGACCGGAAGACTCACGGAGCCAGAAGACGAGACGGAGAGGGGCCACAGGGTGGCCACACCATATGGTGGTGCGGGCTAGCCCTGGCTGCGCCACCAGGTGGTGTGGGCCCCCTGGCCGCCCACCGACCTTGCCTCTTCATCTATAAGAAGCCTCCTGGTGCATAAACCATAAACCGTCAAGCCTCCAGCCACGTAAAGTTCCGCAGTGCCGCCGCCACCGAAGGAGAGATTCGAGGGATAGAAAGTCTCTATTCCGGCACCCTGCCGGGACAGGGAAGTGCCCCCGGAGCCATCTCCATCGATCTCCACCACCATCTCCATCACCATTGCTGATTCTCATGATGAGGAGGGAGTAGTTCTCTCTCGAGGCTAAGGGTTCTACCAGTAGCTATGTGTTCATCTCTCTCTATGCATGATCTTATTGAGATCATTAGCTTGTAATCTATAGATCTACCTTGCTACTCAAGTGCTTTAATAGATCTCTACTCTCCCCCTGTGTGTGAAGTTGACATTGTGCACACCATGGTGGCACTTAGGCTAGAGATTACAAATACTGGTTATGAGTTATATTTGGAGTTGGATGTCTTTATGAAATTGTGGTGTTTGTTTGAAGCATATAGTCCTCAAGGTGACAGTGTGGGGTTATCTACATGCGCAAAGCGAACTTTGAGGTGTGTTGTTATAGCCCTACCATCAATTAGAGTATCCAACCGGAGAATAGTGAAGAGTAGTATCATAAAGAGAAGATATTTATATGAGAGTGTTCACTAGTGAAAGTATGATCCCTAGGCCTTGCTTCTAAACATTGAAGCACCGTTTGCAACTAGATCTGTTACATGTTTGCTTGCTTCCACGCCATCAAAGTATTTTCTGGCACCGTTGTCTTTATATCCATATCACTTGTATTTCACTATCTCTTCGCTGAACTAGTGCACCTATACACCTGACAAGTGTATTGGGTGTGTTGGGGACACAAGAGACTTCTTGTATCTTGATTGCAGGATTGTTTGAGAGGGGATACATTTGACCACTTCCTCCCTGAGTTCGATAAACCTTGGGTGATCCACTTAAGGGAAAACTTGCTACTGTTCTACAAACCTCTGCACTTGGAGGCCCAACAACTGTCTACAAGAATAGAAGTGCGTAGACATCACCAAGCACCATCTTGTTTGTAAAACAAGGGATGTGAGTGTTTGTGAGGGAATGGTGGAGCAATGTGCAAAAGAAGAGCACATTCCTTAAATACTTGGCCTAACGATTCGTCCGTACTTGTCCAAAACACCCCTAAAACCCTAGATTTTAGCCGCCTACTGTGCCGAATACAGACGATATACCATTACATCAGCAAACAGATACAACATAGAGAGCACAAAGGTATGTTCACTTGCTTTAAAAATTATTCAACACACGGATACAACAGAGACACACAGAGGATATACCATTACATCAGCAACACACATGGATTTTCATTTCTGTTGAATAAGCATCAGACAAAGGACAACTAACAACCCTATTACGCATTTTAGAAGAAGCACTGCTTCTGTAAGCAAATCAACCGAAGAGACCAACTTCATCAGTACCAGTTCCTCATTCCTAGGCTTTAATGCTGCTCTTTCGTTTTTTCCTTAGCTCCAGAGTTTCCCTCCTCTCCTCTTCCCATCCATAAGCATCTATTGCTGCATCACCAGTCAGAATACCATTCTCACACAAGTACTCCACGTACTTCAGCTCCGACCGCCAAAAATTGCATTTAGTCTGTAAAATTAGGAACACTGAATATCAAACATCGAATTTTGTATGAACACTGCTCATATTGTAGCTACGTGCGCCATCGACTACATGAAAATCAAACCAAAATGCTTACTCCATGAGTTTTGCACTTGTAAAAACCCAGCCATCATGGTCATCGGTGTCGGAGACATGCCTATTGACGATGATGCCGCAGTCGGAGCAGGGAACCAGGGGAATGTAGGGCGGACGGTGCCGATTATGCGACGTGCGGTATGACCTTGAAATAGACATGGCGGCCACTAAGGATTCCGACCAGGGCGACAACTCCGACAGTAGATGGCTCCGGTGGCAGCGCCACAATTATTTTGGAAAGGCGGTGAGAGGAAGTTAGGGTTTCTGTTTCTCTTATAAATAGCCAGGCCGCATTACCTGGGTGTCTTATTGGGTCGGCCTTCATAATTTTATTCCTCTTATAAAACCCAAACGATATCCCTGCACTGACACACATTTCTGTAAACCAGGGCTACCACCACCCGCTAATCTTACTATCATCTAGAGTCTCACATAAGACTGTTACCACAAATGCACCGTTGATGCCACACTAAAAATGAAACTTTAATCAATGTAATGCAGCTAATCATTTAATTTAACCCATTATCAACTAGCTAAAGAAACCCAAATACATATACATTCCCTAGATTTCCTTGTTCTCCCTTTATGCCACCATTTCCCGTAAATACACAACCAGAGTACATATGCATAGGATTAAAATATCAGAGCAAACCAGGTTAAACATGAAACAACATTCTTAAGCACAAACATTAGATTGTTCAAACACTAGTTCAACCACATCAATTAACGAACTGGATCAAGTTCAACACAACACAGATAAACATAGTCCAAACATAACAACCAGATTAGCAAAGAGACACACAAGACACAATCTACGCCTGGGGGAGGTGCTTCAGCAGGAACACACCATAAGCAGTGTGTTTGGTCTTCAGGTGCGGCTTATGCTTCTAGCTGCCAGATCCATAGTAGGTAGCATGCTGCAGCATTCCCAGGTAGTCCTTTGGCATCTCCTTCCGAAAGCACCACGGGCACTTGTACTCCTCTGGGCCTAGAAGATAGGGGATGTCCCCAGCCTTGAGCTTCTTCAGCACAACACGACTCTTGTGGTCCCTGTCCTCCACGTCACTCCTGACATCATCTAACTCCTGTGGAAATTTGTGAAATGAAATAAGGCTTACAATAATTACTCTGTGAAATAAGACTATATGTGCCACATATTATACAACGGAAAACTTGGACAATTGCTTTTTAATTGAACATTTAAAAATCATAACATAATAGTTGATATGCCACACATATGAAGTTAGATCAGAGCAGCATTATGTATAAATCAAATGTGTGCAGCAAAACAAAACATGCTGAAAGCATTAGTGCAACCAAAAATTATACCTTACAAGCCAATTGATCTATCACACTTATTAATCTTAAGTTGTATCACTACAGCATTAAATACCAACTAAAGTTTGCATCAGAACAACCCATGTGCTGAAAGCAGTAGTGCAATAAATATTATAATCCTATGAAGCAGAATGTTGTATCACAATTAATAATCTTAAGCTAGATCACATCAGCATTAACTACCAACTTATGCATTGAGCATAAGAAAACAGCTACTGAAAGTAGTAGTGCAACAAAAATAATAAACCAATGAAGCAAGAGAACAACAACTGTTACTAGCAGTACTACAACCAGGAATTTATGCATCTGTAACAAAACACATAAACTTTCAGCTCCAGAACTGCAACTACACAAATTCTTGATATGTTAAAAATATTTTACAAATACAAATACAAAACAACTATCATCAATGTACTAGAACCATATGTTCTATGTGAGACACGCATTTCAAAAGACTAGCAAATTACCAAGGCAGACACTCTGACTATGAGTACATATACTAGGTATATTTAGATCAGTATAAAGTGATCAGATGATCTAATGAACTAAATTCATAAGAAAAATAAATGACACCAAATACATCCTACACAACAATACAATAGTATATTGACATGCACCTGGTACAGATTCCCATGTCTCTTTTAGTTAACTATTACAAGCAAATTCACAAAGTAGCTATCCATGGTCACATTACCTAAATTTACAATCTTGAAGTGGTCGCAAGTAGAACCCATAAATCAATTATATGTGTAGATCAATAGGCAGCAGCCCATTCCATTTTCATTGCAAAACAAAATGCCAGGTTCTTACTTGTCAGATCGTTCAAGACCAAAAACTCAGGCACAAAGGCCAAGCATAAGCTACATCATCTAGGCGCATGTAAACCTGGCACAGATTACGGATATTATAACATTCAAAGTAAGAGGAACCAATCGACGACCTAGCCTGCCAAATCAGAAGCCTACTTGATCCTACATCCATCAGAACGTCGCCAAAGGGGTCCTAGGGAAATCAGTAGCTAATCTACGGCGCATCTAACCTGGCACAAACTAGCATCGTTAGGCGCATCTAACCCTACTAGCACCACAAACCCTAGCAAGAAGAGGACGAGGCAGACCTCGGCGGCAAGAACACTAGGAGAGAGAGATCTGGACTTACCTCATAGGTGTCATCGCTGTCGGACTCGCGGAAGGTCTTGACGTCGGTAGGCAAGTAGATCTTCTCCCCCCTCTCCTTCCTCTCCTAACGCAGCCTGTTCTTCAGGTTCTTCTTCTTCTTGCGCCTGATCTGCGCCTCCGTCTCGAACTTCCACTTCATTGGATGCACACCGGAGTAGACGACCGCCCACCCAAGCCCGAGCTCCCATTGCCACCCTCTGCATCCGCGACCTGCTTCCCTTTCTCCGCGTGCTCAGCGCCCACAGCCACCTGCTTCCCCTTCTCCGCACTGTCAACGGGCGCCGCCACCTGCCTCCCCTTCTCCATGGACGACCGCCGCGATTGAGGGTTTGTGGAGAGACGGCTAGCCAGGGTTTGCTATCCGATTTGAGGAATTTCTGGAAGTGGTTGGAACGCAGACCAACCACTGACTATGCTACTTAAGGAAGTGGACGGTTCGACATTCACGTACATACGTGTATAATACGCGCCGGTGAACGGGCCGTATGGACTTCTACACGGGCTTCTACGGTTCTTTTTTTACAGAGCAACGACGAAAATTTTGGAAGGACGATCGTGTCCCCATCGTTGAACCGTCCGCGCGTATCCCAGCCGTCCGTGTGTTTTCCCAAACTTTTGGTTTTCAGAAGGGTGCGCACTGAAGCAAAAACGTTCGACATATGCGGTTGGGAATCAGAGTGTTCCCTACAGCATGTAGGCAGATGTCAAGGGACCTGATTGTGCTCCAAATGTGTACACTCAAGCCGTTTATTCCATACTTTTCTTCTTTTCTGAAATCTTGCTAGACTCTAGCCATTTTTTCTTTTGCATTGTCGTGGTGATGAAAACAATGTTAACATGGTTAATTTTTCTGCACTTGTATAGTGTAACAGGTGGCGATGAGCAGAAGCCATTTTTTGTTGCTTCCTTGTTAGGTAAGATGTCTTTCCAAGCCTAAAAGAAAACCGAGAAACCGTTTAATTTCGAATAGTACTCAATCAGTTCAGGTTTACCTGAATAAAAACATGGGGATGAGATGAACTTGCGAAGGTTGGTGGTGGTATGCAACATCGACGGTTAAAAAAACATTGTTCGGTTTCAGGTTTGCTTGCACACAAAGCTCTACGAGCCAGATGTGAAGTTGGTGAATCTTATACTCCCTCCGATCCAAATTAATTGATTTCGGTTTGTCTAGATTCGGATGTATCTAGACATGTTTTAGTGTAGATATATCCGAATCTAGACAAATCCGAGTCAATTAATTTGGATCACAGGGAGTATAATGATAATATCGTCAAGTAATCCATACTGTTTGTGCAGATAGTGAATCTGGATGCAACGCTGTCTTTTCCAGTTCAGTTTACTGGTAGTACAAAGTTAGTTATGCAAAAACTGTTACGAAATAAAAGAGGCCCATAGTATTGGCATTTGGTAATTGTGGTTGGTCAGTCCTTCAACTAACATTGTTCCCAGAAATTCCAGCAAAGTATCGGTTCATAGAAGTCTCTTCTTTTAGCTAAACTCGAAACTGGAAGTAAAACTAAGTGATATGAAGCAATGAAAACCGACCATTGCATTATGAACAACACACAGTACTAACCAGAAGCACTGATTCTACACCCCTTTCATCTTCTTTCAAGCAATGAAAGGCACATCTGCAGGAGATTGCTTATGGTGTTAGCGTGCCACGCTTTAAGATGTACTCCAAGAGAGATTGCACTACGCCTGGTAATTATTAATACTCCCATGGTCACCTTCCAAAAGAAAGAAATGTTCCACGGATACAACCGCAAGGACCCACGGTACCTTTCCTAACAAATAGTATATCCGTCCTCAACACCCACCTTGCCCAAGTTTCGCTCTATGCCTCCAAGCCAATTAGCACGGCGACCAAATCTTGACCTATGCAAACAGCCACGGAGCTAAAAATTGGTGGAGCCCGTCGACGCATCGATTTGGTCTCAGGTAAGTTTGATGAATCATCCATGATTGCATCTAATTAGGCTTTCGACAATGCACAATTAACTTGGGAGAGAGGACACTCTACCGACCTCGCAGTAGCACTTGAGGGTGAGGAAGGATCCTCCTTCGTTGAGCGTGGGGAGGGGAAGCGGCCAGCAACCCCGCGCCGGTAAGAAGTGGTGTCGAATGATGTCGTCGTGTGGATGGGAATCAGGACGGATTTTTTTTGAAACGGGAAAAAAAGCCAAGGCAATGGATAAGATCCGGACAAGACAGCCAAGACGCCGCGGCAGTCCATATCCTTTTGGAAAAGTGGCACTCAAAAAGGATATGTCGCGCAATTTTGGGGGAGCATCTACACAGCTAGCAAGTAGATTGGTGTGGTCATCCTCCTTTCGCAAGGCGGTCGGTAGTCTATAGACGGTTTTGGACGGCAAGCCAAGCGAAGAAACGACATTTGGGAGGGGCCTAAGTCTTCCAGACAATTTTTCACAAAGGAACACGGCAGGGAGGCCATGAACTAGGCCTTGTAGGCGGAGCTAGCCGAGTAACATCTGTTAGGCGTCAAAATCCAGAGAATGGAGTCCGCAGTGCCGGGGGAAAGTTGGGTTGCCGGAACAAGGTCCCAGAGACGGACATATTGCTCGAGGTGTTCAAGCGTGAGAGCGTCCACATTAATGTCAGCCACCCAGTTTTGGCCCTCGAGAGCGTCTCGCACCGTCCGGTTCTTTCTTCTCGAGGCTTTGAAGATCAGAGGAGCAAGGTCCTTGGGGGGGTACCCTCGAGCCAGGAGGACGACCAGAAAGAAGCCTTAGCACCATCGCCAATGGTGACCCGGATAGCGGCATTGAAGAGGTCTCTATCAAAGGCATCATTAGGGGTTTCATAACCCACCCAAGGTTTTTCTGGAGCCATCCATTTATACCATAGCCACAAGAGCTTGAGTGCGCGAGAGAACTTTTCCATGTCCAGAATCCCAAGGCCGCCCAACTCCTTGGGACGGCAGACCATCTGCTAGTTGACCTTGCATTTCCCCCCACTAACAACTTCCTTACAAGCCCATAGCATACCGCGACTGATCTTGGCAAACACCTTCAGGATGCCTTTGTTGGCTTTTAGAGCAGTTAGCGGGAAGATCGACATGGAGGAGAGAACCGACTTTACCAGGGCAGTACAACCGTCCTGATTCAGGAATTTGCCCTTCCAAGGGTTCAGACGTGCCACCTCCTTATCAATGAAAGGTTGGAGATCCACCCGCGTGAGTCTTCCAAGTGAAAGGGGCAAGCCCAAATACTTGAGAGGAAAATGGACGATAGCAGCAGGGAAGTGAAGGGAATATGCCCTGAGAGGCAATAATAAAGTTGTTATTATATATATTCCAAGTATATGATAGATGTTTATTTTGCATGCTATAATTGTATTAATTTGGTAACGTTAATACATGTGTGTTTAATAAACAAAAATAAAGTTCCTAGTTATGCCTCTCTTATAAACTAGCTCGTTGATTAACAAGATGATCAAGGTTTCCTGATCATGGACATTGGATGTTGTTAATAACGAGGTCACAACATTAGTGGAATGATATGATGAACATTCATCCGAGGTATAGCATTACGATCAAGATCATTGTATTTATATTGCTATAACATCAAACAAAGTAATCCTAGTCCTTAGACCACGAGATCATGTTAATCACTAATACTGGAAGAGTATCTTGATAACATCAAACGTCACACCGTGAAAGTGTGATTATAAAGGTGGGTTCAGTGCTACAAAACTATTATGTAGAATCTCTTGGATCAAGAGTGGAATTTCTCCATCCCGATGACAGATAGATATTCTCTGGGCCCTCTCGGTGATATCACATTGGTTAGCTTGCAAGCAAGTGATAAGATCACTAGAATGTTATATCACGGGAACGAGAAAAGAGTACATGTCGGTAACGAGATCAAACTAGGTATGGAGATACCGATGATCAAATCTCGGACATGTAATATATCGCGAGACAAAGGGATTTAGTTACTAATGTTAAAGGTTCTCACGATCACAGAAGTCATCGTAGAATGTGTAGGAGTCAGTATGGATATCCAGGTCCCGCTTCTGATTATTGATCTGAGAGGGGTCTCGCTCATGTATGTATTATTCAAGAACCGTAGGGTGACACACTTAAGGGACACCAACACCATTTGGAGCAAATGTGTTTCAGACGAATTAATTGCAAAGCGCTGGAATTATTTCAATAGACACCAAAACTGTTTCGGTGAAATTGCAGAAATTGGTTCTGCATGTTATATTGAAATGTTGCAGGGGGTTATATGTGAATGTTTGTTAATTAAAGTAATTAAAAAAATTATGAATAAATTTATAAAAGAGTTTTATTAAATGAGAGAGCATTAAATTTGGAGAAATTTAATATATTTAAAGTGGAGACTTTAAAAGAGAATGTGAAGGGACATTTTAATGTGGAGGGAGTTACCACCACATGAATGGGGGAGGTGAGGGGTCACCTCCATGGGGCGCCGGCCATGGAGGGGGTACCCCCCTCCTCCTATAAAAGGCCATCCCTCTCACCCTTCTTCCTTACACCTCCTCGTGAAGGATCTCTCTCCCCCTCTAGAATTATTCCTCCATGGTCTCGGATTAGCGAGATACATGTTCCCGGTGGCATTTCGTCTGGAAGGAGTTGTTGCTTCCGCTGCATCGCTGGAGCGAGGAGGCGGAGGTTGTTCGGTGGCCTGAACGTGTTTGCGAGTACGAATGCGCTGCTGGTTTGCGGCGCTAGAACTTCCACACGATCTTGAGATTGGCAAGCGTACGACTACATCATCCACGAGTTCCTACTTATTAACAAAACTTTGTTGTCTTCGAGGGTAAGTTCTTCATGGATGTATATCCACTCGTTGCTTGTATCTAGTAGATAGACTTTGGCGTATAGTTCTCATCATAGGAATGTTTTTGTTTTCTATGCTGCAAACCCTTTAGCGGTATCAGAGCCTGATCTATGCATAGGTGCTTTGCACGGGTAGTACACATATGTTTATATGTGGGCGATGATGATCATGTTATGGCATCTTTCATGTATTTTGGATATTGGTGGCATAGTGGGATGAAATGGCCCGGAGTAACCTTACATGTCATCGTGCATGAGACCAGTTCCACGACTGACATGCAACTAGTTTTGCATAAGTGGCTGGCGGGTGTCTGTCTCTCCTACTATAGTCAATATCTGATTTACAACGAGTTGCTAATAACTTGGTTATCCTCGTTGTGGTTCCATGTTCGTAGGTAAGAACGGTTCTATCTCCGAAAGCCTTAAGCCACATAAAACTTGCAATTGATAAATTAGAGGCGTCTAGTTTAGATCGTTGTTGGGCTTGTGTCATGATATGGTAATGTTATAAGTTGATGTATAGTTGATACTCTTACAACACACTTAACATGTAAGTTCCATAGACCTTGACCTTACACACAAAGGAATGATAGAGATCATACCACGATGCATATGATAGTGATCAAATGCAAGAACCATATCATTTCACTTTACACATATGATGTTCGCATCTTATATTCTTAGTTTGGCGTTTTAGTAGCGTTATAAGATGATCCCTCATTTAAATATCAAGATAAAAATGTGTTCTTCCTTTAGTACGCACCGTTTATGTATCACCGTTTCAAGACATCACGTGATGATTGGGTGTACCTGAATCCACGATCGGGTGTATGACAGTTTTACACACGCGAGTACTAAGGTTCTTACTTGGCGAGCCTAGCATGTACAGACATGGCCTCGGAAAACGGACCGGAAGGTTAAGCATGAGTCATATAGTTGATATGATGCCCATATAGATGCTCGCCTTTGAAGCTACACCGACTCACGTGATGATCGGACTTGGTGCAGTGGATTTGGTTAATGTAATCACAAAAAAGACACGAGGGATGTTGTTTTTGAGTGGGAATTTAGTTGAACTCAATCTATCATAAACTTAGTCTAAATAAACTTTACAAATTCTTTTGTAGATAGCACCACCTGCTTTTAATTTCAATGTGTTCATGGAGAAAGAGAAACTCGCTACAAATGGTAGCAACTTCACCAACTAGGCTATGAATTTGAGGATTCTCCTCTCTGCTGCACAAAAACAATATGTGCTAGAAGCGCCGCTAGGCCCTCCAGCAGCTCCTGATGCTCCTGACGAGGAAAAGAATGTCTATATGACTCGTCAGGAGGACCACAACTTAGTTCATTGCGACATACTGTATGGGCTAGAGCCAGAACTTCGAAAGAGTTTCGAAAATGGCAATGCCTTTGATACCATGGGTGAATTAAAAATGATCGATACCCATGCTGCCGTAGAGAGTTATAATGCTTCAGAAAAGTTCTTTAGCTGCATGATGGAAGAGAACAGCTCCATAAGTGAGCACGTACTCAAAATGTCTGGGTACGCAGATAAGCTTGTGTCCTTGGGAATAACGATTCCCATTGACTTAGGCATACATCGTGTTCTCCAATCTCTGCCACCTAGCTACAAGAGCTTCGTGATGAACTATAACATGCAGGGCATGAAGAAGACTCTCCCCGAGCTTCTGTCAATGCTTAAAACTGTAGAAGTGGAGATTAGGAAAGAACATCAACTGTTGATGGTCAATAGAACCACTAGTTTCAAGAAAGACAAGGAGGGTAAATAGAAGGGAAAGAAGGGCGGCAAATCTGTTGCTGCGCTTGAAAATAAATACCGGGTTGGCCCTAAGTCTGATACCGAGTGCTACTATTGTAAGGGGACTAGCCATTGGAAGCGCAACTGCCCCAAGTATTTGGCGGACAAGAAAGACTACAAGGCAAACAAAGGTATATATGATATACATGTTATTGATGTGTACTTGAGTAGTACTCGTAGTAGCACCTGGGTATTTGATACCGGATCGGTTGCTAACATATGTAACTCGAATCAGGGGCTATAAAACAAGAGACCGCTAGCAAGGGGTGAGGTTAAGATGCATGTCGGCAATGGATCAAGAGTTGATGTGATCGCCGTTGGAACGCTACCTCTTCACCTACCATCGGGATTAGTTATAAACCTAAATAATTTCTATTTGGTGCCTACACTGAGCATGAACAATATATATGGATCTTGTTTGATGCGATGTGGTTATTCGTTTAAATCCGAAAAATATGGTTGTTCTGTTTATATGGATAATATTTTTTATGGTCATGCACCCGTGATGAATGGTTTATTTCTGTTGAATATTGATAGTACTCATACGCACATCCATAATGTTGATGCTAAAAGGATTAAACTTAATGATGATATATCTGCATATATGTGGCACTGCCGTCTAGGTCATATTGGCGTTAAACGCATGAAGAAACTCCATTCCGATGGACTTTTGGAATCACTTGATTTTGAATCATTTGATACATGTGAGCCATGCCTTATGGGCAAGATGACTAGAACGCTGTTTTCCGGTTCAATGGAACAGGCGACAGATTTATTAGAAATCATACATACTGATGTATGCGGTCCAATGAGTGTGTTGGCACGAGGTGGATATCATTATTTTGTTACTTTCACGAATGATTTGAGTAGATATGGGTATATCTATTTGATGAAACACAAATCTAAAACCTTTGAAAAGTTCAAAAAAATTCAGAAAGAGGTGGAAAATCATCGTAATAGAAAAATCAAATTTCTGCGGTCTGACCGTGGAGGTGAGTATCTAAGTTACGAGTTTAGCACACACATGAAAGAGTATGGAATAGTTTCACAACTCACGCCTGCCGGAACACCACAACCTAATGGTTTGTCAGAATGTCGTAATCGTACTCTATTGTATATGGTTTGATCTATGATGTCTCTGACTGACTTGCCACTGTCATTTTGGGGTTATGCACTGGAAACCGTTGCATCACTTTAAATCGGACACCGTCTAAATCCGTTGAAACGACACCGTATGAATTATGGTTTGGAAACAAACCTAAGCTATCATTTCTTGAAGTTTGGGGATGCGATGTTTATGTGAAGAAACTTCAGCCGGATAAAATCGAACCCAAAGCGGAAAAATGCATCTTCATAGGATACCCTAAAGAAACAATTGGGTATTCCTTCTATCATAGATCCGAGGGCACAGTTTTCGTTGCCAAGAATGGATCCTTTCTAGAGAAAGAGTTTCTCGCGAAAGGTGTGAGTAGTCGAAAGGTAGAACTCGGAGAGGTTATTGAACCTTCACTTCATGAAATGGCGAGTAGCGCAGCACCGAAAGTCGTTCCGAAGTTGACTTCACCAAATGAAGAAGGAACTAATGATAATGATTATGAAACTCCGAAAGAGAACACTACCGAACCTCGCAGGTCTAGTAGGACACGTGCAGCTCCTGAACTGTACGGGGATCCTGTTGTGAATTTCATGGTTTATGAAATGGATGAACCTGCGACGTATGAAGAAGCGATGATGAGCCCGGATTCCAACAAATGGCTAGAAGCCATGAAATCCGAGATGGAATCCATGTACGAAAACCAGGTTTGGACCTTGGTGGACTTACCCCATGACCGAAAGGCCGTTGATTATAAATGGATTTTCAAAAGAAAAACTGATGCTGATGGTAATGTAACCGTCTATAAAGCTCGACTTGTCGCAAAAGGGTTTCGAAAAATTCAAGGAGTTAACTACGATGAGACATTCTCTCCCGTAGCGATGCTAAAATCAGTTAGGATTATGTTAGCAATTGCTGCATGTTTTGATTATGAAATATGGCAGATGGATGTCCAAACTGCGTTCCTCAATGGTAACATTGAAGAAGAGTTGTATATGATACAACCAAAGGGTTTTGTCGATCCTAAGGATGCTAACAAGGTGTGCAAGCTTCAGCGGTCCATCTATGGACTGAAGCAAGCATCACAGAGTTGGAATCTCCGCTTTGATGAGGTGATCAAAGAGTTTGGATTTGTCCAAACTTATGGAGAGGCTTGTATTTACAAGAAAGTGAGTGGGAACAATGTGGCATTTTTGATATTATATGTGGATGACATATTATTGATTAAAAATGATATAGATCTTTTAAATAGTGTTAAAAGTTACCTAAACAGCAAATTTTCTATGAAAGACCTTGGTGAAGCGTCATATATATTAGGCATAAAGACCTAATAGGGCTATCGCAAAGTACATACCTTGATAAGATTTTAAAGAAGTTTAAAATGGACAAAAGTAAGAAGGGGTTCTTACCTATGTTGCAAGGAAAAACATTGAGTAAGACTCAAAGTCTGGCTACGGTGGAAGAAAGAGAGATAATGGATAAGATCCCCTATGCTTCAGCTATAGGCTCTATAATGTACGTGATGCTATGTATAAGACCAGATGTGGCACATGCTATTAGTTTGACTAGTAGGTACCAATCTGATCCAGGTTTGGAACACTGGTAGCAGTCAAGAATATCCTTAAGTACTTAAGAAGAACTAAGAAAATGTTTCTTGTATACGGAGGTGAAGAAGAGCTTGTCGCTAATTGTTATGTCGATGCTAGCTTTGACACTGATCTGGATGACTCTAAGTCTCAATCCGGATACGTATTTCTCATGAACGGAGCAGCAATTAGTTGGAGGAGCTCCAAACAACCCGTGGTAACAAGGTCAACAATGGAGGCCGAATATATTGCTTCTTCAGAAGCAGCACAGGAAGCAGTTTGGATGGAGGAGTTCATTACCGAACTGGGTGTGTTCCTAGTGCATTGGATCCAATGGTGATCTATTGTGACAACAATGGAGCCATAGCCAACACAAAGGAACCAAGGTCTCACAAGAATTCCAAACATATTAAGCGCCGGTTTCACTCCATCCGTGAGCATGTCAAGGATGGAGATATAAAGATTTGTAAAATACATACAAATCTCAATGTAGCAGATCCGTTGACTAAAACTCTCCCTAGAGCAAAACATGATCAACACCAGAAATCCATGGGTGTTAGATTTATCACCATTTAACTAGATTATTGTCTCTAGTGCAAGTGGGAGACTAAAGGGAATATGCCCTGAGAGGTAATAATAAAGTTGTTATTATACATATTCCAAGTATATGATAGATGTTTATTTTGCATGCTATAATTGTATTAATTTAGAAACGTTAATACATGTGTGTTTAATAAACAAAAATAAAGTTCCTAGTTATGCCTCTCTTATAAACTAGCTCGTTGATTAACAAGATGATCAAGGTTTCCTGATCATGGACATTGGATGTTGTTAATAACGAGGTCACAACATTAGTGGAAAGATGTGATGAACATTCATCCGAAGTATAGCATTATGATCAAAGTCATTGTGTTTATATTGCTATAACATCTAACAAAGTAATCCTAGTCCTTAGACCATGAGATCATGTTAATCACTAATACTAGAAGAGTATCTTGATAACATCAAACATCACACCGTGAAAGTGTGATTATAAAGGTGGGTTCAGTGCTACGAAAGTGTTATGTAGAAGATCATGGATCAAGAGTGGAATTTTTCCATCCCGATGACGGATAGATATTCTCTAGGGCCTCTCGGTGATATCACATTGGTTAGCTTGCAAGCAAGTGATAAGATCACTAGAATGTTATATCACGGGAATGACAAAAGAGTACATGTCGGTAACGAGATCAAACTAAGTATGGAGATACCGATGACTGAATCTCAGACATGTAATATATCGCGAGACAAAGGGATTTAGTTACTAATGTTAAAGGTTCTCACGATCACAGAAGTCATCGTAGAATGTGTAGGAGTCAGTATGGATCTCCAGGTCCCGCTTCTGATTATTGATCTGAGAGGGGTGTCGATTATGTCTGTATTATTCACGAACCATAGGGTGACACACTTAAGGGACACCAACACCATTTGGAGCAAATGTGTTTCAGATGAGTGAATTGCAAAGCGCTGGAATTATTTCAATAGACACCGAAACTATTTCGGGTGAAATTGCAGAAATTGGTTCTGCATGTTATATTGAAATGTTGCAGGGGGTTTTATGTGAATATTTTTTAATTAAAGTAATTAACAAAATTCTGAATAAATTGAATAAAAGAGTTTTATTAAATGAGAGAGCATTAAATTTGGAAAAATTTAATGCATTTAAAGTGGAGACTTTAAAAGAGAATGTGAAGGGGCATTTTAATGTGGAGGGAGTTACCACCACATGAATGGGGGAGGTGAGGGGTCACCTCCATGGGGCGCTGGCCATGGAGGTGGTACCCCCATCCTCCTATAAAAGGTCACCCCTCTCACCCTTCTTCCTTACACCTGCTCGTGAAGGATCTCTCTCCCCCTCTAGAATTATTCCCCCATGGTCTCGGATTAGCGAGATATATGTTCCCGGTGGCATTTCGTTTGGAAGGAGTTGCTTCTTCCACTGCATCGCTGGAGCGAGAAGGCGGAGGTTGTTCGGTGGCCTGAACGTGTGTGCGAGTACGGATGCGCTACCGGTTTGCGGTGCTAGGACTTCCACACGATTTTGAGATCGGCAAGTGTACGACTACATCATCCATGAGTTCCTACTCGTTAACAAAACTTTGTTATCTTCGAGGGTAAGTTCTCCATGGATGTATATCCACTCGTTGCTTGTATCTAGTAGATAGATCTTGGCGTATAGTTCTCATCGTAAGAATTTTTTTGTTTTCTATGCTGCGAACCCTTCAGGAAGTTCGTCAAGGTCGACTCCAGGTTGATGTTGGTGCAGCGAATAGGAGCAACAGAGCTCTTAGCTACATTAGTCACCCAACCGGAGAACTCCCCAAAACTTTGTAGGATGTTGGCAAGGGAAGAAACATCGTGGACCGTGGGGGTCAAGAAGATGGCAGCATCATCCGTGGCTACATCATGACGGAAAATCGGTGGCGGGGAAAGGGGTGGTGATGCCGTCGCGAGAAGATCAGGCTGCTAGGAGATAATCGAGGTAGGGAGAACCGATGTGGGGAGAATCAGATGGGGCGCGGCTACATGGTGCCGACTGCCGGGTCTTCCCGTTGAACTCCAGCCTGGATAATATGGCAAGGAAGATGAGGAGTGGAGGGTCCGTCGGCGCGTGGGGGAAATCTGCGCCTAACTATGCAGAGGCGGGGGAGTCATCGCTCTGGGGAAGTGGCACTCTGCGTGGAGAAACGGAGGAAATCGATGGCGATTTGGGGTGAGGACGTGAGCTTCTGAGAGATGGAGAAGACAAAGAGAGAGAGACGGTGATAGAGTGGAGCTACACTAAAATGCTAAGTTTTCCATGACCAGACATTTCAGCTTTTCCGCACAGACAAATTTCATTTTAGCTTCACTGATTAAAGCCTGAGTGAAAGTTGCTCAAGTATAAATATAAGTTTTTTGATTATATTGGTATCAGGAAACATGCTTTAGTTTGCTTCTGCAAAACTGTTGATGCCTGTTGCAATTTTCGCAGTTGTACTTTTGAATTTTTGTACTATCCCCACAACATTGAGAAAAAGAAACATTAGCATTTATTTTTGAATTATTTGGCCATATTTTCACATATCGACCCAAACTTGATTCTATCAATCTTATTTTAAATTACTTGAACTGCAATTTAAATGTTAATATTTCTTTGTGTACAATACTTGGAGATGGAGATTTCTATATTTCTTCATATTGGAGAGTTACTGAATCCCGTTGAATTAACTTATACTAGATGAATAGACGAGCTTCGTCTCGCCCACGTACTTCCCGTCTTGGAACATCATGAACAGTCAAGTAAACAACAAATTTGGGCATCTCTATTACCGTGGTTAGACCCTAACAAAATGCTACGGTGGTCATCTCAGCTTCAATCGATTAACTGGATTTATTAGATTAATAGCTAGAGCACATATGCATGGCAAACAAAGAGCAAGCAGATCACCCGTCAGGCAGAACAACAATCTGATGCAAAATTGGGACTCGTAGCTTGCTAAGATGCCGAGCACTGTTGATAATAAAAAAGTCCGACAAAATGCCAGCATGACTGTCCCACCACTAAGAGGAAATAAATCCGGTTGCATAAACAAACAGCCTAATGCCATGTGCAACCTGCATTGAGGGCAACCACAGATGCTTCAGCACTAACTTTTATCAGTCTACAACTTTGAGAGCTTTACTGTTCTTGCTCCAAATATCTGTTAGAGTTGTCTTCCTAGAATGACACAAGGGAAGAATCTATGCAAGGATGAACGACATCACATAATAGGAATTGACATCATCAAGATTTGGAGTACATGTTGACTAGAGGAAAGCAATGTGAACAATGTGTCACTGAGTCGTCAAGTTTTCTTAGGCATTCGACGACCTTTAACACCAATCGTGATAACCGGCAAAATACCAGATATTTGCATAGCCATAGAAGAGTGGACTATCATGCAAAAGCAACCACAAAGAACTGTATAGTAGGCATACAATTTTTTTAGCTTGTCTTATTAACTTCAGTCCCCTTTCTCTATTTTACTTGCAAGGTTCGTTATGTCATTAATATTAATGAAGATACTATGGTATGTGCGAATCCTATGAAGTTAATGCATGATTGATCTTTGTAATCTTCATCCATTTTGTAAGCTAAGCCTTGAACCAATGGTCGATATTAGGGAAGCGATATCTTACTGGCTTTCTCTCTAAGAATTCTAACTAGTACGCGTGTTCTTCCACAATATAGCATTTGATGCCCTTTTGATATGGATCCTTGCATAGACAAATACTAATCAAATGGGAGGCATAAGAAACTCACACATCCCATACCCCAAAAAAATGGGATTGATGCTAGCATTAGCATGCCAGAGAAAAGATAAAAAAGATGGGATCATGAAAATGAAGCAAGCTGGGATCTCTGAATTTTCAGTTGATATTCATTAGTTTGTCCGACTGAAACCAACATGTATATTTCGGATGGGTAGTTAAATGCTGCATATAGTGTGCTACAGGGATAAATTCTGACACTGATAGTTGGCAAAACCTTGGTTTTTGTAGATATTTCAAAACTTGTAATGAGCATGCCCCAAGTTATAACAATAGAAGATTTTTTTGTTCATAATATAGAGATACTCTATGTCCTCCAGACGATGAATAAAAGATAGAAATGAGCAGTGCAGATTGTTTATTTAATGGGACATTCTAACTATGAAGACAACAAACCTGCTTAGCTTGACATAGGCCAATATGATCCATAAGTTGACTCAGCCAAAGTGTTTGCCGTGTCCAAATATTTAGGGTCCATCGTACCATCCACCAGTCCATCCACATCAATATAGCGATGCAACAAAAGGACATACCAGGTGAATATATTCACCATCATCCACAAACTGCTACCAATTGAAACAACATTGCTTAACATCAGTTGGCCTCTACAGCTATTGCTACTTTCTTATGCACACATTCCTCCAAAATGAAACTTCTGTTTAATAAACTTGCAAGGGCTTAAGTTGGCTAGCTGATACAGTAAGACAACCAAAAATGCAGCACAGAATAAACCTTTTTTAGTGGTACCAAAACTAGATGCCATTTAGGAATAAACAGATAATGTAATATTTTTTCTTCTATTTATAATGGTCGTACCCTAAATCCTCTTTGTGAATGAAGAGTAGGTTGCTTGTATGGTCCAGACCTTTCTATCATAGTGTGGTAGATAAATATTATGTTATAAAGAATCACAAAATGATCAAAACTAACCAAGAAAATTTGATTTGCCTCTGTGGCTTCAAGCTTTTTTGCTCTATCGGCAGAATGCTGAAGCTCGGAAGAGGTTGTTGCTTTCCCATGGCATCGAGGGCCTAGAAACGCATGGCTTATTTGGCCAGTCAATAGAGAAGTACTTCACATCAACACTTCCCCCTCAGATGTAGTAGCAAAATCATTTGCGATAATATTTTTAGAAAAGAAAACACGTTCAGTAAATAAAAACTGAGAGTTTTAAGAAATAGAGATTTATAACCTTAACAAGGATCAATGACTATAGACCAACATTTAGTTTACCAAATGATGTCGTGGAAGGCAGACAACAACTAAAATGGCAGACCCAGGTCTCTTATATTACCTTAAAAGCAAGCCCAATGAATGAAAACAATGAACAAAAGTTTTTCAATTAAAGCACAAACATTTTTGTCCAAAGTAAAATGACAATTTCTAGTATTACACTTTTACTCGATCTACTACCTATGTTCTTATCCCATTTTCGAGATGACATGAACCGGTTTACAATGTTGCAAGTAAATAAAAACAATAACAGCAATTGATATACGACTAATTGAACTACTTTGGTGGCATCAAGCTAAACTGAGTAAGAAAAGTTCTATTTTTATGATATTAATCCATACCTAGTATTTCTCCTGTACAATAAACACATTCTGCTAAGCAAAGGTATGTTAATAATGAAAAGGTAGGAAAACATAATTAATCTGTGTAAACTGCATGAAAAATATTGTAACCTCAAATAGTGCAAGTTAAATGGTTTGCCGCTTTGGTTCATACCACCGAATAATTTTTTTTGACATGATACCACCGAATACTAATAAAGGAAAAAAAAGGTTGGAAGTGGCACATGAATCAAAAACATGCAACAATGTCAGCCCTATCGATATTGCACTATGTAACCTTCTCTTATACTTTCTTTATCATGCAATTTTTGGCTGGAAAAAACATAGCTCTACCATGTATTTCATGAAGCATGTAACATACATAACATTGCATCCACATAATAGTTTGTCCGTCATGTTTTCCTACAGATTGTATATATGTGTAGCCTACATGGTCCAATGCTAAATCATTACACGAATCATTCCGTGTATAATATATTATATATTTTACAATTTAACTCAAACAAAGGATCAGAAGAAGTCACCAAGGCATGGCATGTGTTCAAGGTTAATTTGGCCATGTGTGTACCTCTTGCGAAAAATAGGCAAACAATGCACTCAAACATAGTACAGAAAAGATCTTGCCGTGGAACAACAGACTATCAGATTAAATTTTGGATAAGAAATAAGATTAGTGAAAAAGATACCACAGAAATAAGATTAGTGAAAAAGATACCACGAACTGGCGACGACCATATGAAAATTTTGGTGATGTTGACGTCAGTTTCGTATTGGTTCCTGCATATTGGTCCGATTAAGACAGATTCTTTCTAAGCAAGGTACATGAACTAAATAATCTAGCTACAGCAGCCGTGGAGCCACATAGCGTTGCACAAACTGTCTAAAAAGACCTTGCTCCCAACAGGAAACAGAGCCGTCCAGCCTAAGCCCATACCATCTGAGTCGCCGATTTGGTGCAGGGTTGATCTAGTAGAGGTTTGGGTGGAGAGAACCGGAAAGGATGCCATGCTACGGGAGCAGTCAAGGAGAGTTCGGGGATTCCTAGAAGCGGGTGCCGGGAGTGGTGGGTGAACCTTGGAGACGGAGGAGACTCCGGTGCCGTACTTGACTCGGCACATCAAGGCGCGAGAAAGCTGAGGGTGGCTTCACATCTAGACACAAGGACGGAGGTGGAGGATATGCGCGGGTAGGCCACAACCAGAGTTGGATGGGGCGGTGGCAGAAAACATCGCAGGGAGAGAGACCAAGGCGGCCCTCGCAGCCGCACTTCGTAGGCTCGCGGCCTCCTCCTCGGCACCCGCGGTAGACGTCTTCTATCCCACCTGCTGGAGGGCCTCGAGCCTCGCTCGTAGCACGTCTTGTCAGCCGCCCTACCATGATGCAGGCCCAACTGCTCGGTATCCAGCAAGCTCAACCTCCCTGCTCTGCAACCCGGGCATGGATCCAGATCGAGAGAGCAGGACCGTAGCTGCCCATCGTAGTGGCCAATAATTGGAGGCGGCGGTGGTTTTCTCTGATTGGATATAGACGAAAAGAACAGAGTGGGGCGATGCCGCGATGGGATTAGAGAGGAGCGGAGATGGTGGGCACGTGATCGTGATGACTGGTCCCCCCTGACCCACATGCGGGCCCACAAGCAGCAGCAGCTGGCCTCACCGTGTGCCGCAGATGGCCTCAGTGCAGCGGCTGGTCACCACGCTTTAAGTCTATACAAGAACCTGCATTGGCAGAGATAGTGAAAATTAGGCACAAAACTATGGACTATGTTTTGACAAAAATGGATGCGCAGATTATTACACTAATGGTATGTTGTTTACATGTGTGTGGAATCAGGTCTCTTATTGAAAAGAAATTTTGCTCCAAATCATCGGGCGTCATAAACTAATTTATGATAAGGCCTACAAACATCTACTTTCATCCCCGTATACAGAACCTTTTCCAAACTGGAATGTCATTGTGATGGATCTGCAAGGAGAATGTAAAATTTGAACTGTTCTCCCAATCTTACCTCATACTCCACCATCTCTTTCTCCCAATCCTCGTGATCTCTAGAGATTCTACCGTAACTTTGAACTTTGAAACTGGTGGAGTTTGCAATCACCACTGCTTGCTGTAAATTTGATGAAGGGAAGATCAGGTTTTATTTTTAGTGAAGAAGAGCACCAATTAAACATGTACAGTTGTGCTCAGTCTGGACATGCAGTTATAACTCCTCAATTCCATAACTTATCCTATAATGTTATGAGCGAAGTACATAGTTATTAATCATAAAATCCCCATGCAACAATGACAAGTAATCAGGAGCACCTGCAAGTTGCTAGTCCCTATAAGCTGTGCAATTCTTCCACAAAAAATAGAATAGAAACTATAGTAAGATGGGCGAGAAAATCTACCTGGCGAACAAAGGGGGACGGTCGGAGCGAGGAAAATGCAGACATCACGACTGGGCTTGCGGATGAGGTGGCCAAGTTCGTAAATGAGAAGCACAGTGATATGGGTCTTCCTGCATCCCTTGCCAAGAACCCAAGCCGGAGGCAAATGTCTTGATTTGCACGGGGACATTCGGACGGCGCCTGCGTCAATCTGGGGCCGACAGACAGCGGCGATGTCGTTCTTGGGCATGGGAGAGGTAATCTCAAGGACATCAGATATGATCTGCGAGAGGAGGCAGTTGGGAACAGGAGGAATGACGTCGTCGAGCAGGGCCAGCGGCGGTGTGGATTTGAGAGAGAAGAGGATGAGGAGAGGAGGCCGGACGCGCTAGGGAAAAGCAGGAGAGTGCAAGAATTTTTTTCTCACCGGCTTGGATTTTCCCATCTCCTGAACCACGGACGGTCGTAAAGTGGGATCCAGTACCAGTTAAACAAAACACCACATGGTCACGGTGACCAAAATATTACCCACGAGACCTATTGTATGGCCATAGATAGCTTCGCTTGAGGATCCAACGATCAAAACTGGGTCTTGCCGGGTGCTCTCAGCAGGCGGGTTGCTAACCAGGCTTAAGCCATAAGATAATTTCATTCCAGGGTTAAAATTGGTTTCAGATATTTCTTTCTCATTAGTTTGACACTTCAAATAACTTTAACCATATTATTGAATTAAATACTATAGAGCTATTTGACTTCCCATGTTACAACTTTAAGCACACACTCTTAATCTTTAATAAATATACCATAAAACTACTTGACTTCTCATATTATTGAAAATATTGGATATCACCAAGTGAGAATGTATCAAGTATTATAATGTGAGATACCTCACTTGGTGAGGATCCGGAAAACCTCCAAGTGCAAAACCACAATAAGATATAAAAGGGAGATCTGATTTTGATGAACTAGAGCTTGTATTGAGCACAAGATCTAGAACCAAGTATGGATAAGATCCAACTAACAAACAAGAAATATGATGCTAAGAATGTAGTGGTTTGAGCTCTCTCCGAACGATAAGATCGAGCTATTCACTCGAGAGCCCCTCTTGATGGTACGACTATCTATCCTAAACACGGTCTCCCAACTAACAACATGAGACCGACAAACGGGAAAACCTATCAAGATTATACCCTTGCCTTGAGCATACTTTGACCTTGTCTTCATCGATCCATGATCACCGAGGATGGCAAGCAACAAACATGAGATCTTCTAGAGATGGCGTATATTGAGCTTGCAAAACACTCCTTCTTCATCATTCCATCTACCTTGAAGCCAAGACATGCTCCAAGCGATGCCAATGGACAAATCCTACAAGTGAAACTTAATACAAATATTAGTCCATAAAGATTGTCATTAATTACCAAAACCACCCATGGGGGCCCACATGCTCTTTCAGCTATGCTCCATGGGATCCTTTCTCAAATTCCACTAGGCTGTGCTCAGCAGTCCCCTGATCCCTAAAAGGCCGAACTAAAATATTCAGGGCTATGCTCCATAGGCCGGTTTCTCAAATTTATTTGGGCTATGGTTAGTAATCCCCCATGCCAGCCCCTCATTAGACGAAACGTGTGCATGCTAGACTTTTTTCTCCCCCGCGCCTCCCTCTTTTGAACTTGGCAACGTTGCTCGATGCAGCACCTATATAAGGTCTTTCTACTGGGTCCACCATGTCAGTCTCTCTGTAAATGAAACATGTGTGTAATGGACTTTTGTAGCACCCCTTTTTCAGCTGCGTCTGCTGTTTTGACCTTGTCAATGTTGCTCTATGCGGTAGCCGCGTATGGTCTTGCTGATGGGGCTCCCATGTCAGCCTCCTTGGTATGTTCTAGCTTGTGCATGTCAGCCTTCCTGGTATGTTCTGGCTTGTGTGTCCCCGACGCCATCCTCTCTACACAAGTACTTAACTTTTTTTGCAAACTCGCCCATCAAACTCGAGGGATGCTGCAGGCTGGTGGGTCCGTGATGTCAGCCTCTCCATAAAGCAATATTGCTAGAAGAAAAATATATAAACCAAGATAATTTTATTTCAAGACTTCAAAACACATATAAACCATGTGTGTTGCCACTACGACAAACAAATAAGATGAACATTATCATTAAAAGCTTTATAGTACATATAACTTATGTATTAGTCTTTTTTTTAAATTGTGTGTCCATGTTTATCTCTCTTAAAACAAAAGGTAAGTGATCCTGACATCTCAATTTATTAAATGCCACATAATGGAGTAGTTTCTTAAAAACATGGGTAGACAGATTTTTTAAAGGCAATTCCAAAAACGCCGAATTAAAAAGATTTTGGGTCATTCTACATGTGCTATACTCAATAGGCTATACTCCATGCGCTATTATCCATGGGCTCCTTTCTAAAATTTAAATGGATCGTGGTCAGCAGTCTCCTGACCCCTAAAAGGCCGAATTAAATTGTGCTGGGCTAAAGAGGGCCAGAATAGGCTAGATTTTATCACCTCGTTTAAAATTTGCATTGTGATGTGGCTCGGATGGATTCAGAACACAGACCTCACTGACGGAGGAAAAAAGCGATAATTCTTTTGACAAGTATTCATGTAAAAATATCTAAAGAACCAGGGACACAGACCGTATGCGCCAAACTGGACTGGTATCCAATGACTTCACTTGGTGAAATCATGTTGTATCTTTACCCTCTCATATCTGTCCAAAACACATCCAACGGTTCTGATGACACACATGCAAAGGGTTTAGTGGAAGCAGCCAGCGATAGAACTTTTCACAAATTTAGTAGCATTTGAAATATTCATCAGTATAGAATAAGAGAGAAAAAATATTGACAGATTCCTAGTTCATATTCAACAGCACTTGACCGATTCTGTAGCATTCCAAAGTAACTGATTCAGCAATACATACACTGAAATTCAATAGCAGTACATAGGGAACCAGTTCATGTTTCAGCTCTAAAAATCTTGTCGCATGATTAGTTTGCCCTTTTCTCCAAACACACTCGATCATTGGAGCAAGCTAAACTGATGATCAAGTATGCTTTTGTGTGCATACCTCCTCCTCACATCAATACCGGTGTGACCCCCATATATGCATCCCAAAATGCCCAAGCCTCATCTAGATTGTGACAGGACAAGTTTTAAAAGAAATGCAAGATCATCTACTACACTTGATCTAAACAAGTACCAGTACATCAATATTAGTTCTAGAAAATACTTTAGTAATAGTAATGACATAACACTTGACAGATTCAGTAGAATTTGAAAGATTTAGCAGTACCGAATAACACAGAAAAATATTGATAGATTCCTAGTTCATATTTAGCAGGACTTGTTAGATTCAATAGGATTTTAAAGTGACCAATTCAGAAGTACAGATAATGGCAAAAATAAATGACAGATTCAGCAATGCAGACATTGAAATTCAATAGTTGTAGCAAGGGCATGACTCAAAATGAAAGAGAGTACATATTCAGCACTCGATCGGTCGATCTGAACAAGTACCAGTACATATCTATTACTACAAAATAGATTAGAAGTAGCAAACCCCCATACAAAATACTCAGCATAACGCATCAGCGTGTCCAAGTGCTGGATGGGTAGCGCTTTCTTTACTACCAGTTACGCTTTCCTTGTCACACCGTCACCTGTGAGCCCACTATGTGCGGTGACCCAGGATACCACTACATGAGGTAGTACACTATAGTCATTGATATAACACCAATGAAACCGTTCCGCTAGTATTACATCCCTCAGAGTGGTACAACAGAAATATAGCAGGTCCAAGACATGACTATAGGTTACATCTCGACTCTTTACAAAAGATTCATAAAATATTCTAGGTTAAAGAGGAAGAATGCAACTTCTTATAAAGAAGAACCAGAAATAACAACTCATAACTATCTTGCTAAAAATACTAGTATCTAAACAATGAGGCTTTATTTGTCTTTACTTCATTGGATGTATAGGTTGACTCCATTGACTTTGATGAAGAGCTTGAGCTTCTGGTGACAATTACCTTAAGCATAAGTTGATGTATACGTCGTCTTTATTAGCTTCAGAATCTAGAAAGGGTTAAGAAGGTACAGTTGAGTATGAGCGTACTCAGCAAGTTCACTAAAAAGGAGTGTTTGGTGCACTAGCTACAACCACATACCAAAGGTCATAGGTTATCCAGGTTTTCGTAAACATTTCTTCAAAGGTTGCTTTTATTCTAAAAATCTATGTTTGTCAGTCTTCACAGGTTGATGAAACTTCGTGAGGTTCCTTTCCTACAGCGTTAGCAGCTCCTTCCTGGAACAGGGAGTAACATGTCACAATTTTATACACTCTATAGAGGTGCGTTACTTTTCCCACAAGAGACCTTAAGCTTTGTTGCAAAGCCAGGAATATGTCCCCATTCAAACTTTCATAGTTTGATGCCCAACCTAAGGTCCAAGTCAATCACTGCCCTTCTCCACAACCCCACATGGAACATGACTCCCCAAGCAAAAATACCTCTGTTAACCCCCATATAGGCAGATATAACCCTGGTAACCCCTTGGAGACTCTAGTGAGCAGATCATGTCCCTGGCAACCCCCAACGAAGTGGAAGAAATACCTCCGACAACCCCTCATAGATAATCTAGACACCAATATCGCGGGGAACTGAGGGGTCCCACCCATGTGCTGAGTCCTTGCAGTGAATCTACAGCCTCACGAAAAGTCATCCATTCATGTGAAAGGAAGAAGATCTAGCTGAATTCTCTGTCCCATTCCAAATCTCATGGTTAACGCGTATTATATGGCGCAATAATCACTAGCAACATTGGTTGTTAAGTCCTAGATGATGTATTCCTAGACAATGGTATTCCAATTGTCAGACTTAATAGATTAGCTGATCACCCTAGATTATTAACCAATAGTTCACATTATTATCAAAAATAGTGTTTTCTGACCTTTTTTGAAATGCAGGTGATGACAACATTTGATTTGCAAATACTTGATAGAAAATAATCAAAGGACATGAGCAAGTGTGAACTTCCCTTTTGTGATTGCAAGATTATGCACTCACGGTCTTCGAGATAATAGAAGATCCAATACCTAGAAATAGCATCATTGGTCCGGTAAAGACTAACGTTTAAAATCCCGAGATAATTCCCCAATAACATGAATGAGTTAAATTTAAGTGATACCTTTAAGATTTAGTTATTCATTAGGTTTACCTCAAAAATTAATATATATACAAAATATTTAAAAGCTCAACATGCAAAGTATACAAGTAAAGTACAATAACAACACACGATTAAGGTTATTTGTAATCATGTATTTATTATGAGAATTCATATTATAAGTTGCTAAGACTTAAAACGAATAACATAGTGTGTTGATTATAAGTGGCAAAACGAATATTTTTTGAGGAAAATATTTATAATATTAAGTTCAACAATTTGTAGTGTTCTTAGCTCTATGAATCTAACTTAGCAAGTCGATGCTAGGTAAGTTATAGGGTTAAAGCTAATTATGAGGTATGGTGATATCATTATAGAGTTTTCTTATATAACATTAAGCTTTATAGTTGTGTCAAGTATGGTGAAAGGGATAAGGATTATAAAGCCACAATATATCTGAATGATGCATAATGTTAGCTTAAGGGTTGTTGGTTTAAATTTAAATTTAAGGTTATAAAAGAATATTATAAATTTAATAGTTTATACTTAAGTTTTATTATGAATCATAGTTATGGATTTATACTTATTAGTTAGATTTAAGGAATGTTTTCTATAATTGTAATATTGGATGGAGACATATGATTATTTCTTACTTAGGAAATAACTTTGAAGAATTTACAAAATAGATATCTCATTTTAATAGATCAATAAAGATTTATTACTTTGGAATTTAAAAATCTTTTGGAATAATATACTTAGTATTTTTCTAGTAAAATATACTCACTTAAGATCTTAAAAATGATTTTTACTTATTTTAAGTATTATCTTTATTGTTATAAAATTCCTTAAAGGATTACATGTCCTTAAGTATTTGCTTTAAGTTTGATTTGTAAAAAATGAAGTTAGTATTTTTATAAAATAGTACATTTATTTTTATATACAAAAATGATTTTTACTGATTTTTTACAACTTTCTTTTTTTTCCTTGAGGATTTTAGGGGATTTGATATTTAGTTTTATTTTATTTAGCTTGAATAAGTAATGTTACATTTTTATACGTAGAGATTATTTTTTTGATCATTTTGATATATTGTATGTATTTTTAAGATTTTTCTATTTTTTCGAGAGCTAAACTAATCTCATGGGCATTTTGGTAATTTTTCCATCTGGACTTATTTATTTATTTTCGTTTCCTTTATTTCTGACCCACTGGCCATCCTAGCCTTTGCATAAGCCAACTAGTTGGGCTTAACCCAACCACGTGGTTCGGTCTGGCCACCCCGGCCCATCTCTCTCTCTCGCTCGCATGTGACCACACTCTCTTCTCCCCTCTAGCGACTTCATGGAGCCACCACCATCATCCGTCTTTGTCGGCTGCCTCCAGTCGCTATGGACATCTTCACATGACCTAAACAATGTGCTTTGCCCTGCTCTACCTCATCAACCACTTGGATTTGTGATTCCCGTCTTCTTCTGGCCGCCCCTCTACCCTATTGGTGCTAGGATTTCGGTTCTTCTCCACCTTCGCCTTCCAACGCCGGTGGGACAACATCTTTTGCAACCCTGACGATTCCCACGGTGGCGTTGGTGTTCAGGTGCTGGTGTTGTGCTGGTGGTGTGGCTCGGTGGTGTGGTGGCCATCTGCCGCCACCGTGTCCGTCGAAGTGATGATACGGGCATGGCTTGGCGCGGATTGAGCGCCATTGGTGCTCTCCATGCCGCCATGCCTAGTGTTTCTACCGGTCTGCTTCTTGTTCCCAACTTAAGCGAGGACCCCGAGTATGTTTCTCCTTCCCCTCTCTATACTTCTCCCTTCCTCTCTGCTCAATATTAACCCTAATTAGGGTTCCCTCTTTTAGTTATTTCTATAACTCACAGTCCATTGTCCAACGATGATGTTGAGTGTGTTTTGCTCAATTTGATTTGGGCCCAGAGCTATGAGTGATACTCCTGGTCATTTGCTAAAGTAATTTTATTGTTAATTGACATGGTGATGATACTATAGTTGCTAGTACTAGCTTAACTATATCCTAGACTCAACAATGTTTTCTAGTACAAGGATCCTACAGACATTCTAATTATATTTGTGCTTGACTGGATAATAGATGCAATGATTTGCTCAACTGAATTTTATTTAGTGACATAATTTGTCTCTAATAGTGGTGACACTGAATAACTCTTAGAAATGATCCGTAGATGCTTTATCAGGGAAATGATTATAAAAGCATACCTAGCAGAAATATCTTACTTGCTCTTTCAATATGACAGCAACACTTGATATGATTTTTAATAAATGACTTTTGTAGGGAGATGATTATTTGAATTCAGACCTTTGGCTTGAATTGGTTGCAGTAACATACCATATTGAATTGTGATGAGTCTTAGTAGGTACTGGCAGTTAGTCTGCTCGAGTTAATATGATTCCTAGAAAGAGGAATCTGGGAAAATGATTTGCCAGTTATTTATGGTGGCTTACATATTATCTAGAGATGTTATATTAAGTGGGGAATGATGTAGCAAGATAAAGTAGTGTCTTCTGTTTGCTTTAGAACCCTAATGTGGTGCCTCCAAAGATTGTGCACAATAGTGGTTCTTAGTGATATGATCTACTGCTGCAGTAGCTGACTAAGGATTGATGCTTGACTGCCAGTGATGCAGAAGTTGAGGCATTAAATCTTGATAAGAATAATGGTTGCTAGTGTAACCTTTAATGGCTTCTACTATAGTGGATCTACTACTGTGGTGCCTCTTAGAGTGTGCACAATAGTCTACTCCATAGTGGTATGATTTAAATTCATGCTCTGATTGCTTGCAATGATTCCTAGCTAGATTAGCTAGGAAGATGATGTGAAGAACTTGATAGACCTTGACAAGACGTAAAGTAGAAGTATCATACTTCTCTATTTTTGTTAGCAATATTCTAGATGGCTCCTGCCATTCTGGAAATTCCAGTGTGGTGCCTCCCTATGGAGTGTGCACACTAGAATTTCAGGTAGCATGATCTGATGTTCCTTTTATTGCCTTGGATTATTAAGATCATTTGCCTGATGATTTAATGATGAAAATTAAAATGGATTAGTCCCTTGCCTATGATGCAAAGGCTGAGGCTCTGATGATGTTTGGATACAATAGTTACTACTTGCTTATGAAAACTATCTAGTGATGATCTAATACTCCACTAGAGTACATATATGAGGATTTTCTCTTGCCCCCATCCATTTTCTAAGATTCAATGATAAGAATAGATACTTAGGAATGATCTTAGATGGATAACCTGCTATTGTAGTTGGTTGCTGATGCTAATGAGTTTGTTGGGATTGGATCTGTTGTTGTTGATCTTGATCACTTATTCTTATGGTGAGTTGCTCCTCTTGGTACTACTATCTTTCTCTTTCTTGATCTGCTAGCCTTATCCTCCTAGATTAGCCTTGTTCTCCTGGCTTGGACTTGTCTTTGATTCAGGTAACCATGGCTATGGAAGTGGTTGGTTGATGGGTTTAGCTGAGAACCAAATATGGAATCATCCCAGATGTGGTCTTGTGTTTTGGGTGATTTATCTTGTGATGTTCTAGGAGAGAATGGATGTGTGAGAGGAACCTCTCCCCGTGGTGGCCGTAGATTCCTTTTCTACCTTGGTCACTTCCCCTAATTGCCCGACAACACAACACCATGAAGGTGTGAGTATCCTACTCGCGTGTTTGCTTCATGTTGAAGGATCAAATCAAGTAAAAACTTGATATTTTCTTATTGTTTGTCTTTTTACTATTTCTGATTGTCTCTCACCTCATCAATGAAGCTCTTAGCAAGAAATGGTGTAGTGAGGGATTCCAACTCCCATTGTGCATGACATTTATGATGCCCTACATACTCTCTAATTTGGAAACCCCCACTCCTATTGTCTTTTGTTGCTTTAAGCATCCAAGGGCACCCAGGTTTGCATACAACAGTTAATCTCCTTTGATCATTCTTCAGCTTCTTCAACTTTCTCCTATTCCTAACACTATAAGCTGTCACTGCTTCCCTCAACTGCTGGACACAACTGAAAACCATACATGTTTTGAATATAGGGTTTCCCATGTCCAGTAGAGGATTGAAAACTGAAAACTTATGCAAGTGTTGCTGATCTGCCTCTCTCAAATTCAACTGAGTGTCATCCAGAGCTTGTTCATTTCTAGTTGAATATCAACTTCAACTTCATCATTGTGATCATCAACTGCATAGTCCACATTGTCAGCAAACAAACCATCATCCCCATCTACAATGTCATAGTCACTATCTTGGAAGTCTGAATCACGGTCACGGTCCCCATCTTCCATTCCTTTAGTTACAACCACATATGCTTCCAACATTTTTGTTCCTGTACATCTCCACTGGTTCCATCATTTGTTCCTCCTATACTTGTTCCAGCAGTTGTTTCCTCTCTATCTGTTGACAGTATTGCAACATTCACATCTCCAAGATCATTTGCTCTAATCATATAAGGCCTTAGATTCCACAAGAAGTTTTTGTGATCTACTAGAACACACACAGTTCCCTGTTCCATACTTGATGTGATCATGCCCTCAATATCTCTATCATTGTTGATGCACTCAAGTCCATTTCTCACATCCCCGTCTACTGGAAGCCAATACAGATGTAGCTTACCATCAAACTTGTATTTAAAGAAACTCATAACTTCTTCAAGGAACTCCTTTGAAAATGATCCAGCATGGCAAAAATCAAAATATCCAGTGGTTCCACCAATGTAAGTGAGATTTTTCTTCATACCACAGAACAAGCCATTATGCTCAAAATATAACATGAAAAAGCCAGAATCATCCCCTGCATTACGAAAAGATTTCAGGTAATTTTTAAGATAAACAAGGAAATTTCAGATAAATAGGACAAATTTATTATTTTCTCCTAGATTTCATCGCACCCAAACAAACAGTTCACATAAAATCCAGTCGAAAAAATGACAGTTTCAGAGAAACATGGCAATGTCATATATGTGTAACAACAACTAAAATCTGAAGGGAATATGCCCTCAGAGGCAATAATAAAGTTGTTATTATATGTATTCCAAGTATATGATAGATGTTTATTTTGCATGCTATAATTGTATTAATACGGAAACCTTAATATATGTGTTTTTAATAAACAAATAGAAAGATCCTAGTTATGCCTCTCTATAAACTAGCTCGTTGATTACCAGGATGATCAAGGTTTCCTGATCATGGATACTGGATGTTGTTAATAACGTGGTCACAACATTGGTGAATGATTAGATGAACATTCATCCAAAGTATAGCATTGCGATCAATATCCTTAGACCATGAGATCATGTTAATTGCTAACACCGGAAGAATACTTTGATAACATCAAACGTCACACCATAACAAGGTGACTACAAATATGGGTTTGCATATTTAGAAGGTGTTATGTTGAGGCTCATTGCTAACTCGTGTATTAACGAGCTCGTTGGGGAACCCCAAGAGGAAGGTAAGATGAGTACAACAGTGAGTTTTCCCTCAGTTATGAAACCAAGGTTATCAATCCAGTAGGAGCAAGGAAACACCTCCAAGGTGTTGCTAGCTGGACTTTGGTAGGGCGCACTACCGACGCCAGCAGCAACGTGGAAACCTACACAACACAACCACAGAACTTTGCCCCCAACTTACAGTGAGGTTGTCAATCTCACCGGTTTTGCTGAAAACAAAGGATTAAGTGTATTGTGTGGAAGAAAGTAATAGTTTGCAGAAAGTAAACAGAAAGCAGTAAACAATTGTAGATTGATGATAAAAGAAAGGACCGGGGTCCATAGTTCACTAGTGGTGGCGCTCCTTAAGATAGATGACATGTTGGGTGAACAAATAACAGCAGGGCAATTGACAAACATCGAGAAAGCATACATGCATATACTAATCATCTTGACTCCTTTGAGATTCGATTGGGCATTACAACATTATACATAGACCGTAATCCAACTGCATCTATGACTAATAATCCACCTTCAGGTTATCATACGAACCCCCTCCAGTATTAAGTTGCAGGCAACAAATAATTGCATTACGCATTGCGTGTAAAGTAAACAATGCGATTGTTCTATGAACAAAGGATTGTTGTTTTCTCCCTAGTATCAACAAAGACATGATAGAATCAATAATCAATCTGAAATAGCATCTCAATATCCATCGGATCCCCGCAAACACAACATGTAGGATTACAAATAGATGATCTTGATCATGAACGGAGCTCACAAGATCTAAACATGATAGCACAAAGGAGAAGAACTAGCCATCTAGCTACTACATGGACCCGTAGTCCAGAGATGAACTACTCACGCATCACACCACATGCTTGCATGTTGATGAAGAAGGCCTCCAGGGTGAATTCTCCCCTGCGGCAGGGTGCCGGGAAGAGCTTCAGATCCCTCTCGATCTAGGGATGGAGATGATGGCGGCTACAGACTCTTTTGTGGAATTTTGATCGGGTACTTAGGGTTTATGTATTGGAGGCATCTTATAGACGAAAGGGGAGGCCGAGGGGGTGCCCTAGGCGGCCAAACCACCCCGTGGCGTGGGCCAGGCTTGGCCGCGCGGCCAGGTGGTGTGGCGGCCCCTGGCCCCTCTCCGTCTCGTATTCTGGCTCCGTGTGTCCCTTGGTGAAAAACTTACTTTGGGTTTTGTCCCGTCCAATTCCGAGAATATTCATTTTCTGACTTTCCTGGAACCAAAAACTGCAGAAAACAGGCAGCTAGCACTGTGGCTCTTGTTAATAGGTCAGTCCAAGAAAGTGTATAAAAAGTACTCCAAAGTGTGGACAAAACATAAGAAAGTAGATAAAACCAAGCATGGAACATGAAAAATTATGGATACGTTAGCAACGTATCACTCATGGATCAAGAGTGGAATTTGTCAATCTCGATGACGGATAGACATACTCTGGGCCCACTCGGTGATATCACATTAAGATAGCTTGCAAGCAAGTGATGTGATCACTAGAAATATTATATCACAGGAACGAGAAAAGAGTGCATGTCAGTAACGAGACCAAACTAGCTGAAAGGGAAATGGACGTCGCCTAGAGGGGGGTGAATAGGCGTTTTAAAATTATTACGATTTAAGCTCTAATAAATGCGGAATAAAACTTAACATTTAATTTATCAAGCCAAAACCTATATCCACTAGTTTCACTAAGTGCACCAACAACCTATGCTAAGCAAGACAAGCAACAAGGTAATAGCAAGATATAGTACTTCAAGCACGATGGCTATCACAATGTAAATTGTATAAGTAAAGGGCTCGTTTGAGAGATAACCAATGGACGCGGAGACGAAGATTTGTTTCCCGAAGTTCACTTCCAAAGAAGCTACGTCTCCGTTGGAGAGGTGCGGGGGCGCAATGTACTTCGAACGCCACAAGTGGCTCACCTCGAGGTGTGGTGGCACGATGCTCACCCAACGCCACACAAAGCCTCACCCCAAGATGCGAAGGCACGCAACCTACCGACGCCACAAAAGGCTCTCCCTATTCTCCCGTGAGCTCGCCACAAAGGCCTACTCACGTTCCACTATGGGACACTTGAGGGCGATCACCGAACCCGTACAAGGCTTGGGGCAATCTCCACAACTCAATTGGAGGGCTCCCAAGAAACGCCACAAAGGCTCCACAATGCCACAAAAGGCCAACAAGCTTGAGGAACCTCCACAACTCAATTGGAGCCCCAATAACACACCACAACTCTACACAACCGTCTAGGGTTCCAAGAACCCAAGAGAAACAAGCCCAAGGGCTTGAACTCGCCGAATCTCCGAGGAGAACTCAAACCTATGCACCAAATGCAAGAGGCAAGTCCTTCTCTCTCAAATTCCACCAAAGCTACAAAAGCTATTGGGGGAATAAGGGAGGAAGAACACAAGAGGAGAACACAAAACTCTCCAAGATCTAGATCCCAAGGATTCCTTCACAAAGAAGGGATTTGGCTTGGTGGGGCTTGTAGATCTAGATCTCCTCTCTCAAATCCCTCAAAAAGATGCAAGAATCATAGGAGGGGAAAGGGGAGAGGGCAAGCTCTTCAAGGTCAACAATGGAGGAGAAAGAAAGCCAAAAACCGAGAAAGAGCTAGAGTTAGGGCCGAAGGGGAAAGGGGAGCTCCTTTTAAAGGGCTCCCCGATCTGCCCGTTGCTCACAGATTCATGCACGGCCGATAGTACCGGTGGGTGGCCGGTACTACCGGTGGCACTCACCCAACGGTCCAAAAACGAGGTGCAAATGAACACAAAAACGAGGCCGGTCGGTACTACCGCCCAAGATTCCGACCGAAGTTCTGACAAATACACACACCAAGACAGAGAAGGTACATAACCAAAATTGGGGTTGCCGGAAGTTGGGCCGGAATTAACACCGGTACTACCGGCGGCGAACTGCCCTGGCGGTACTACCGGTGGCCCGCCGGAACTACCGGACAGGCAAAAACTTCAGAACCAGAACTACCACAACTTTTGCATCTGAACTCCAAATGAGATGAAACCAATTTTGTTGGAAAGATAACGACATGTAGAATTGGATATCACCAAGGGAGAAAATACCATGAATATATATGTGAGATACCTCCCAAGGTGTGGAGCCAGAAAACCCACAAGATCAAAAGCGCAATAAGATATGCAAGGGAAATCCATTTTTGATGAACTAGAGCTTGTTATGAAGATAACCACAAGATCTAGATCCTCACATGGACAAGAACCAAACAACCATCAAGAAATATGATGCTATGTATGCAAAGGTTTGAGCTCTATCCGAAAGATACGAACGAGTCACCCACTCGAGAGCCCCTCTTGATAGCATGGCTATCTATCCTAAACTCGGTCTCCCAACACTACAAGAGACCGGTAAAGTAGAAAACCTATCAAGATCATACCTTTGCCTTGAGCATCCCACTTGAGCTTCATGTAGACGATCTTGTCACCTTCAAGATGGAACACCTTTCTTGATTGCTCTTGCTTTCTCTTGCTTGATGAAGACTTGCGAATGGCTCCCCCATACTCCATGGGGAAACCTCTTCTTTGACCTTGTCTTCATCACGCCATGAACGCCGAGGATGGCAAGCTCCAAGCATGAGATCTTCTAGAGATGGTGCACCGTGAGCTTGCACATCAATTCTTGATGATGATGTCTTGAAGAAAGCCATGAGGAACTCCATCTTCTTCTTCTTCAAGACATACTTGATCTTCTTCTTCTACTTGATTCCAATAGGCACAAAGCCCTTGGACAATGCTTCTTCTTTTTCATCCTTGAAACCAACACATGGTCCAAGCGATGCCAATGGACAAACCTACAAGTGAGACTCAATTTGCACATTAGTCCATAGGGATTGTCATTAATTACCAAAACCACACATGGGGGCATACATGCCCTTTCACTAGCTATTGAGATATGATCGAATCTCAGACATGTAATATATCACAAGACAAAGGGACTTAATTACTATCATTAAAGGTTATCTCGATCAAAGAATTCATCGTTGAATGTGTGGGAGTCAGTATGGATCTCCAGGTCCCGCTTCTGATTATTGATTTGAGTGGGGTATTAATCATGTCTGCATTATTCGCGAACAGTAGGGTGACACACTTAAGGGTTACCAACACCATTTGGAGCAAATATGTTCTAGACGAAATAATTGCAAAGCACTGGAATTATTTCAATGGACACCAAAATTGTTTCGGGTGAAATTGTTGAAATTGGTTCTACATGTGATATTTAAATGTTGCAGGGGGTTTTATGTGAATGTTTGTTAATTAAAGTAATTAACAAAATTCTGAATAAAATAAACAAAAGAGTTTTATTAAATGAGAGTTGCATTAAATTTTGCGGAAATTTAATGCATGTGAGTGGAATTTTGAGTGGAGGCAAAATTAATGTGAGTGGAGCTTCCACCACATGAATGTGGAAGAGGTGGGGGAACCCCCCATGGGCACCGGCCATGGGAGGAGGGAAACCCCCTCTCCTCCCTCCCTCTCAAAGCACACCTCCTCATGAAGGATCTCTCTCCCCCTCTAAAATTATTCCCCCATGGTCTCGGATTAGCGAGATACATGTTCCCCGTGGCATTTCGTTTGGAAGGAGTTGGTGCTTCTGCTGCAACGCTAGAGCGAGGAGGTGGAGGTTGTTCGGTGGCTTGAACATGTGCCTGAGGACGGATGCGCTGCTGATTTGCAGTGCTAGCACTTCCACACGATCTTGAGATCGGCAAGCGTTCGACTACATCATCCACGAGTTCCATCTTGTTACACTTTGTCGGTCTTCGAGGGTATGTTCTATATGGATGTATATCCACCCGTTGCTTGTATCTAGTAGATAGATCTTGGCGTATATTAGTTCCCATCGTAGGATTTTTTTGTTTTCTATGCTGCGAACCCAACAAAATCTACGAATAATATGCATACATGAACTCAATGTGCATTACAAACCAAAGAAGTTCCAAATTTTCGCCACAATTCCTCCAATCCGAGCACCAAAACACACCAGGCGCAATCACGGCTAACTATGCACCATGTACGACCAACACAGTGGTTCTACCCTATTATCACATAGCTAATGAGGATGATAGGCCTCAATCAACCCCTATTATGCCTCCCACGATGACACCCTCCTTGCCGATGATGCCCACCACGACGGCAGTTAAACCACACACGGAAACGACCGAGAAAGCTGACGAGAAGGAAAGCAAGGCAAGTCGAAGGGTTATCATAGTCGGGCCTCTCTTCGTGCCATCCTCGGTGGTGAGGTTGTGGCTGCCTGGAGGCGCGGCGGAGGGCGGCGAGCGGTACGACGGCTTCAAGGACGATGGAGAAGATCAGAACAGAACCAGTAGGAGCCCACCTGCCTCCTATAACTACTCTGTCGTAACTAGGAGGAAAGTTTCATGAAATGAAAGAAAACAGGGTCCTATATGCAATATTTCAGCAGGCAGATGTGGAAGAATGGTTATTAGCGAAGGTTGAAAATCAAGGGACTTTTTTGCATAATATCTGAGCCGACCAGGTGGGTCATTAGCCACCGTGGCACACCACACATCAAGTTCTCATTGGGTGGGACCAAAAATGCACATATTAACAACTATTGGGACTGGTTAGCCCCCATTTGCAAGAAGTGGGACTAAACTGCACCTAGATGACAACTATTGGGACTACCGGTGTTATTTCCATATTTCTGACATAAAAATTCATGCAAATCTGATGCACAGCTTCTTTTGTATTGATTATTGTCAAAAGCTGTTATTTTTTGCTTCATGTTTTGACATCCTCTTAGCATTCTATGAGAATGTTACTCATACCACCGCAAACGATACAGTGGACATTTTAATTGCGACCCAATACTTCTTCGACACGATGGATATTGGAGCCTCGTCCAAGTCCTCTTCAGTGCTCATCCCCATGTTCCCGGAGCCCAAATATGTTGCCTCATATATAAGAGATGGTCTCCAACATGCCAATACTCTCAAGGAGGAATTTGGAATTTTTTTTTTGCAGTTTTCCAAGAATTTTTTAGCCGAACACAAAGCAATTAATCGTTCCAATTATTTATATTTCTCTTAGGAAAGTTAAATATTGTTTATTTTTCCTTCTCTTTAAGAAATAACTAATGTAAAGGCTAGAGCAGTTATATCCTTCTTTATTCAGTTTGCTTATAATTAACGTTAATAAGTTGGCAATGAACCATCTTTGACAATACATATATATATATATATATACATATATATATATATATATATATATATGAAAAATCCTTCTTACTCCCGGGTGTAGTTACACCCATGTCTTATATACTCCCATACGAAAGTATATGTGATACTTTATCGGTTTGAGTATGTTCATATATACTACATCTAAGATACTTCAAATCAACTTATGTAGCCATAGTTTGCACTATATTTCCAAAATACCCTTCATATTTGTACGCAAAATAAGAGTATGCGAAAAACTTATACATACAACCTCAAAAGTAGTATATATACTACTAAATAGTCTTATAATACTGCGTACATACTCTTTGGTATAATATATACTACCTACATGGTGTGAAACACACGTTACACCCAGGAGTAGTATGAATATATATATATATATGTATCTATATATATATATATATAATGGACGGGCGTGGCAACGCGAGCCATTATGATCTAGTCCTACTTTACAATTCACAAAAAAGGTTGGGGCAATTTTGATAATTTAATTGGAAGCTCCCATCACAACAAAGATACTTACAACACCAAGATTGAGCTCCTAGGTCGAACTCCTCGGTATAGGGTTTCCAAACACCCATGGGTAACAAGTTCCACAATGGAATGAAAGGGGTCAAATTTATTTTGGTGAAAGTGTAGATCTAGAGTTTCTAATTCCTATAAGGGCATCAAGTTTTCTAGCTCAAGTGAGAAATCTAGGGCATTCAGTGTCCAACTTTAATGGAGAAGAAAGAGGATGGAAGAGGAAACCTCCTCTTGGGGAAAAAGTGGGACTTAAAAAAAACACCCCCGCGTCGCTCTCCTCTGGCGACACGAGGGGAACCCTAGCCGCCGCCGGCCTCCAGAACCCTCCCGCGTCCTCCCCCGCATCGCCGCCGCCGGAGGGGTGCCGGCAAAGCTGCGCGCGCCCCTAGGAAGGTGCCGGCGGGGCGTTTCCTGCCTCGTCTTGAGGCTCCCTGGCGGCTGACGGCAGGGGTTGGGGCGGTGCTGCGGCCGAGCGTCGTGGCGATGCTGCACGACCGGTCTCTGGGTGCGGTGGCGAGACGGTCTGTGGCTGGAGGGGCGGTACGGCGGGCCTGGCGGCGGTGTGCGGCTGGGCCAGATCTGGGCCACGCGGGCCAACGGCGGGCGTGGGGCGTCTCCTGCGGAGTTTGGGCACCGGGGCGGCGGCCCCAGGTTTCCTCGGCGGCGCGGCGGCGAGTCCTGGGAGCTCTTGTCTGTGGCCATTGGCGTTCGTCCTCGAGCCTCGCGTCGGAGTCGGTCGGCGCCCCCTCTTTGTGGCGTTCCGGCGGCACCCACAATGCTCTTCGGCGGTGTGTCTTCGGCGGCTGGCTTCTACTTGCCGGCCTCTCGTCCCCGCGTTGTGCGGCTGGTGGCGGCCGTGGTCGTGGGGCTCTCTGGTCTGGTTTGATGGTAGTGGTGGCGGAAGGTGGACGTGCGGGATGGTGGTCTGGCCGGCCTCGGGTGGCGGGTGTGAGGTTGCGACTCTCTGCCGGGCGAAAGTCTTGTTTCTGGCTGCGGCCGGAGCCGACGGCGGTGACGCCTTTTGGCGTCGTTTCCTTCTTGGAGGCGTTTGTCATGGTGGTGTTCTTGCGCCTCTGCCCGGGTTCTCCGGGGGAAACCCTGATCCCTCGCGGGATCGGGTGAGGGCGGCACTTTCTTATGTCGTTTGGCCTCCTGGGTCCTTGCCTTGGATGCTCCGTCGGCCAGAGGGACTAGCGGAGCGAGTTAGTTGTTGGCGTCGACGGGCCGTTGGGCTTCCTCTACTAGGCGGTCTGACAGGACACGACTTCAGTTTGGTGTGCTCCGGGTGAAAACCCTGCTCTGGCCTCGGCCGATGACGGTGATGGTGGCGCTCTTGGTTGTCGCTCCCCTCGTTGGAGGCATCACTGTGGAGGCCCTTTCCTGCAAGTGTTGGTGTTCGGTTTGTCTGTCTTGTTGGTTTTGTCCTTGGCCCGTTTCTGGCTAGGTGGTGCGCGACCCCGAGGGTCGGTGTGGTTGTCGGAGCGGCGGTTCTGAGTCTTTGCCTCCGCCTTGTTGCGTTTTGAGGTGTTTTGGGTGTCGGCCTTGGCCACGTGGTTGGCTAGGCCATCGGCCCGTCTGGTGCGCGGCCTCGGGGCCGGTGTGTGGTGTTGTGCTGTATCGGTTTTCGGCTGGTTTCCCTCAAAACTGGCCATCTCTCTTATCCTATATCAATGAATGGCGAGCCTCTTCCCTAGTTTCCAAAAAAAAAATAAGTCACAAAACTCTAGCTGTTGGCTCTTTCGTAAAATCAGAAGTTAGTTGTTTCATCACTCCAAAAGTTCCGCACAAAGTGGCTGGAATTCAGGTCTGACAAAACTTCGGGAAACTTCCGGTAAAACTTTTAGGGTGAACTTATGGGCCATTACATAGAGTCACAACACTTTAGGTGCAACTAAAAATATTTTGATCGAATGTTGGACGTGGTTGAGATCAAAATTTGTAGTCTTTGCACATCAAAACTTGCATTATTAACTAACCAGAACTTCCACCCTAAAAAACATGATCGACGTCAAGAAAATGGGGTTATCTCCAACTAAAGTTGGAAGGTTTTCTAAATGCAATATATGTTTTCTATGTTTGATTTTCTTCCACTCAAACCTTCCCTAATGTAACCCCCTTGATAGTACGATTTTTTCTATGACTCAAATAAATGGAGAACACCAGAAACCGTCTTCGATCTTTTCACCATTGAGCGGTCGATCATCGTCTTGTGCCAATTCTCAAATGTTGGGAGGTTGACCTCAGGTAGGGTCAAGCCGAGGTGAAGGACAAGGTCCACCGAGGCATAAACATATCAAAGCATGAGTTGGCCGAGATATAGGAGGTCTGGCCGCGTTACGACCAAGTTACCCTAGGTCGGGCATCACCGGCAAGACTTGGCCGACATATGTGATATGTTGGCACAAGGTATGAGTTGTTTCGTCTTTGCAGGTACCGACTTGGCCGAGTTGTCCTAGCTGAGGCTGAGTCATGAGTTGGCTTGCTCAAAAAGGAGAGAGCTAGCCCAAGGTCAGCGCTTTTATCTCTCTCAAGGGAGTCTCGGGGGAGAGAAGTGCTAGCGACAAGGAACAGAGGAGCAGAGACAGAACAGATCGTCACATACGTGACAGTGTTTGACCCCAAAGGTCAGACATTGTGTCTTCTGAGCCATTGCCATGCAGAGGCCGGCGATAGACGAAAGGAGGGCACCGAATTACTATCTTGGGACAAGCATATGTGTAGGATATCCGGGCCAGGTAAGCCCTAGCTGTAACCTGGCCACCCCTTTATAAGGTGAGCCAGGGCCTCCAAGGAGAGGATCGATCCATTTGGCTAAGGGAAAAACCCTAGAGTGAGTAGAGAGCAGGAGCACATCATCTCCTTCCTCTCATTGATATAACTCAAGGAGCACTTTTACTTGTCTAGAGATTGTGATATAAGATCTAGGGCAGGAGTAGGGGTTTTATCTCCATAGGAGAGCCTCAAACCTGGGTATATTGTGTGTTGTGTTCTTGTATTCTTCGTGTGCGGGTTCAATGCACTATCCCTCTCTGGATACCACTAGTGCACATTGCCCCCATCTTTAGCCTACCCATGACATCTGTCGTGACACCACCACGTCAGTTGGCGCCCACCGTCGGGCCAGCATCGGTGCTAGCTATTATCAATATCCGGACGGGAAACTTCATCACCACTAGAGAGGGCGTCGTTTCTAGGTTGGTTTAGTGATTCGTCTCGTTGGACTTCGTCACCAACAATGCGTGCAGCATCGGCAATCTCCCGCCTCTGCGCAATAGGCTCTTCGTCAGCTTCGGCACACAAAAGATCTACATTGGGGTCGACGATTCCTGCGCATACTCGCAGCAAGTCACTGTGGCGGGAGAACCTCCGCTCAGCGCAGCTCACAGTCCGCGTACCGCTCGCCCCGCTAGCTGCATCGAGGTGTTGATGACCGCCCCAGACGCGGGCACGAGCAAAGATCCGGTCGGAGATGGGGTAATGACCCCAAGGTAACTTGTTTGAGATTCCCACCGCTGGTGAGGCCGTAAAACATACCGCGTCAAGCTATAGAGAGCATAACTACACCTGTAGCTCCCATAGTAGATCCAGCTCAGGCACATGCCGAGCTAGAGGAAATACGACAGAAAGTGCTAGAGGGAGCCAAAAAGATAGCAGCGGCTTAGTAGGCATTGAACATCATGTTGCATGAGTACGCTAAGGAAAACAATATTAACACTAGTACCACTCGCATGGATGGTGTAAATATTAGGATAAAGAACCTCATCAGTGAAATATATAAGGAATATGTTCCTAGACCAGGAAATTCGGGTAACCCAATGTCAGCAGGGTTGCCGAGGTATAGCATCCTAGCAAAGAACCTCAGGACTGCAGATGCATCAGCAGCCGAGTTAGATGGTTTGACCAGTGAGGCTCGGAAGAGGCAGCAAGAGACAGTCATAGAGCTAGTGCGCATCGCAAACCAACAAAATAAGGAGATTCACAGGTCTAACCTAGAAAGGGCAGGAGGTTCCAGTGTCGTTCATTCGGTTGGGGGTGCTCCCGCGAGATCAGCAAGGGCAGCATCTTCACCTGGTGAAGGCCCACGAAGAGAATAGGTGGTAACCTCTGGGAGAAGGAACAAACATATGGTGTCATATGACCCAGAAGTGGCCGGGAAAGGCAAAGCAGCACAAGGCAATGCCGACCGAGGAAGTGTGAGCAGAGGTAACGGTGGTCAAGGGAACCCTGACCAAGGCAATGTCAGTCGAGGAAATGCTAGGCACGGCAATGCCGGACATCGTAACTTGGCGGGAGCGGGACAATATCCTCCACAACAACAGTACATACCTTAGCAAGAGCAAAGTGCGGGGCCAGCTATGCAGCAACAAAATGCTCATCCGGGGCAAAACAGGTACAATGATGGTTACTCGGCTATGGACAATGTCGGATTTCCTAGGACGGATCATCAAATGATGGGAAGTACAATGGGATCAAGGCTGGGAAATAGGAATTTGCAGCCGGATGATGCAAGGTTGAAGCTGGATAGAATATATAGTTCGGAACTATTGGAGGGACAAGGTCCTCCAGGTCCTATATGTTTTGGACCCCGGATCATGAGATAACCACCTATGCCAAACTTTCAGTTAGCTAGGGGATAAAGACATATGATGGTAGCACCAAGCCACAAGATTGGTTAATTGACTATTCCACGACTGTGCACATTGCACAGGGCAATCTCAGATGGGCTGTGAGGTATGTACCTCAGAAGCTAGAGGGACCAACAAGGTTTTGGTTGAACAATCTGTCAGCAGGTATTATCAACTATTAGTTAGATTTTGAGGAGATGTTCATCAGTAACTTCACCAGTAATTACAAGAGGCCGAACATGCCACATCACTTGGCAGTGTGTTAGGAGAGGCCAAATAAGACTGACCGAGAGTTTATGACTCGGTGGTGCACATTGCGCAACTCATGTGAAGGTGTGATCGAATCATAGGCAATTTTGTGGTTTACACAAGGGTGTGGACATACGAGTGTACTATGGCAAAGGCTACAGAGGGATATGCCAACTACGTTGGCCGAAACAATCAAGATTGCAGATTCATATGCATTGGGGGATCTGACCTAACCCCTTCTTATGTTGGCTGAACCAAATGAGGAGTACTACTCCAAGGTTAGGGCCAGATCATCTCGACAAAATGATTTCTAGGGCAAGAGAAGAGATGAAAGGCTGGATTATGAGTACAATTTGAATCATGTTGCTGTAGTGAGTCAAGATCAGGCAGATGCTAGAAGTAACCAACGACAGAAGAACAATAGCCAACAGTGGACACAATAGACTGATGGCAAGAAAACTTGGACCAATGAATAGAAAAAGTAATGGCAAGAAAGAAGAGATATGCCTAATTATACGTATGATCCCAGGCTGGATCAGCCGTGTAAGTTCCACACACCTAGCGTAAGTAAACCAGCACATCATACAACCCAGCAGTGTGAATGGTTTCAGCATGCAGGACAAGGTAACATGGGACCTCCCCAGACACCTCGGCAACCACAAATCACAGGAGCAAACGCTCAACAAGTAATGTTGCCACCACCCCCGCCGAGGTATGAGAACCAGGAGAGAAGGGAAGTGCATAGGGTGGAGGACTAGAATCAGGCGAACTATGAGTATGCCAACCAAGGAGGTTAAAATGAGTACAGGGAGCATAATCAGAACTATTGTGTGTTCACCATAGAGCAAAATGACAGACAAAGTGTGTAGAGATGACATATGGAGGTCAATGCAGTTATATCGGCGGTGCCTAAGTATATGTACAGGTCATATCAGGGAATCACATGGATCATAAAAGATCACCCCAAGATCATGCCGATTCCTGGATCATACGCTTTGGTACTTGACTCGACATTCATTAGGCCAAGTCTGAATGTCAAATTTTCCAAGGTGTTGATTGACAATGGCAGCAGTATCAATATACTGTATAAGGACACAATGCATATGTTGGGAATCTCGAAGAACATGCTCCAAGTGACCAAGACCACATTCTATGGCATTGTGCCAGGATTGTCGTGTGAGCGAATCGGGAAGGTTCGGATAGATTTTTTATTCAGTACAAGAGAGAATTGTCGGACAGAAAACCTGGAATTTGAGGTTGTCGATCTAGAGAGTTGTTACCATGCACTATTGGGTAGACCAGCTATATCAAAGTTCATGGCAAGTTGTCATGTAATCTATTTAAAAATGAAGCTATTAGGGCCGAGTGGGGTCATCACCATCGCATGAGATTATAGGTGCTCTATGCAGTGCGCCTCAACCGGATCAAGTCTGGCCAAATCACTCGTGATAGCACAGGAGAAGAAGAGATTCCATGATGCAGTGGCATTGGCTCAATCGGCTCAGCTGAGTATGCCAGCACTGAGTAACCCACATGGGAGTGTATCATTCCACCCGACTAAGGATACCAAGAAGGTTCAAATTGATGACCAGTTCCCAGAGTGCACATTCACTATTGGTGTGGGCCTGAATGACAAATAGGAGCGAGCTCATCAGCTTCCTCCATGACAATTGGGATATCTTTGCTTGGTCAACACAGGACCTACAAGGTGTGCCGAGGGAGCTAGCTGAGCACTCTTTGCATGTCAGGCCCGTTGCAAGGCCGGTGAAGCAACCTCTCCAACGCTTCGCCAAGGATAGGATAAAAATCATACGGAATGAGTTAGCTTGGCTCCTCGTAGCCGGATTTATCATGGAAGTGCTTCTTTCGGATTGGCTACCTAATTTGGTGCTGGTACAGAAGAAAAAAGATAACCTGAACGTGGCAGTAGTATGGCGAATGTGTATTGACTACACAAACTTGACCAAAGCATGTCCAAAGGATCCATTTCCTTTGTCGAGATAGATCAATTCATTGACTCGATAGCTGGTTGTGAGCTGCTATCATTTGTAGATGCATATTCTGGTTTCCACCAGATACCATTAAACCCGGCTGATTAAATAAAGACTACTTTTATTACCCCAAATGGGGCTTATTGCTATCGCACTATGCCATTTGGCTTACGTAATGCAGGGGCAACGTATCAAAGATGCATGCAAAAATGTTTGCATGATCAAATTGGCAAAAATGTCCAAGTATATGTCGATGATGTGGTGATAAAAACCAAGGAGAGTCATACTCTCTTAGATGATATCCGAGAAACATTCACGAACTTAAGAAGGTTCCCGAATGAAGCTTAACCCGGAAAAATGCACCTTCGTTGTCCCGGCAGAAAAGATACATATGCCATCCTATGAATTCAAAACTATACCTATCACTTGGCCATTTGCTGTATGGTGTTTGGATATGGTTGGACCATTTAGGCCGGCTCGTGGCAGCATGACTCATATCCTAGTCATGGTGGACAAGTTTACAAAGTGGATTGAGGTCAAGCCAATCAGGAAGTGTGATGGAGACACTGCCGTATCATTCCTCAAGGACATCATCTTGAGATATGGGTACCCACACCATATCATAACAGATAGTGGCACAAATTTTGCCGAGGGAGCATTTGCTTGGTTCTGCCAAAATAAAAGAATAAGACTGGATGTTGCATCAGTTGCACACCCCGCATTGAATGGGCAAGTGGAGAGATCCAATGGGCTAGTATTGTCTGGGATAAAATCCCGGCTCATTGAGCCGCTGCAAAGATCAGTGGGGTGTTGGATTGACGAACTTCCGGCAGTACTGTATATGGAGCCTCAGGACAACTCTGAATCGATCAACTAGATGTACGCCATTCTTTCTGGTATATGGGGTAGAAGCTCTATTACCAGCTGACATAGAGCATATTTTGCCTAGGGTCACTCAATACACAAAAGCTGAAGTGCAGGAAGCCCGCCCAAATGATGTTGATATGCTAGAAGAGGCAAGAGAGTTGGCATTGTCCAGATCCGCCATATATCATTATAATCTCCGATGCTATCATAGCTAGAAAGTAAACCCCCGAGTCTTTCGGTAAGGGGAGTTGGTGCTTCGGCTAGTGCAACGCACTACCAGTATGCATAAACTATCACCTCCACGGGAGGGGCGATTTATTGTGAGAAAAGCATTGCACAATGATGCATATTATCTTATCGATGCTCAATCACAGGAGAAGAATAAGGCAGACAGGTCGGGAGAAGAATCGAAAAGTCCATGGAATGTAGCACTTGTTCGTCCATTTTACACTTAGCTGAAGTGTATGTATCTCGAACCCTCATATGTCGGATTGTATGTCGGCAATGAGCTAATTAATGAAACCTCGGCAAAAACTCGGGGACTGCCTTAGTAGTAATTGTCTTTTTTTGTATTTACATTTTATATGTTGGCTGGCTTAAAATTCTTACCCGTTAGACCGGGTTAGTAATATGTGGGCACCAAAGGCTAACTCTTTGACTTGATGTTGTCCAAAAGATTGGCTTCATGGCAAGAAAGAGAAACAACTCGCAAATGCTAAACACATTAAAAATGACTAAGGAAGGAAAGATAATCAAGCCAACATTTGTTTTTAGAATAACCCCTGTATTTAATTTCTTTAATATTATGTCCAATCACTTTGAGCTAATTCTCATAGTTTTAAGTATTGTTAATTTGATTTTATGATCTCGGAATGGTAAGTTGAACACCGAGAAATGGTAGACGCGAGCCGAGTCATAAGATTGAGCAAACAAGAAAATGAAACTCGGGGACTTCGTCCAAATAGATTCGACATAAAAACTTAATAGTAGCAAAATAACACTGATTGTTTCATACATCTGTGCCTGGCATACCTTGGAATTAACCAAGTTAAAAGTTTATGCACCTAAGGAGCAGCGGAAGCCGTGTCATCAGCTGGAGGGGAGCTCGGCTGCATCATCTTCGACATATTCATCGTCGACCTCGTCGAGGAAGCTCGGCCCTTCATTCCATCGATGGATGTTGGCTTACTGAAAAAGCTAGTAGGCCCGAGCTTGGCGACATTGGATATGGTCTGGATCAGTTGTCCACCGCGAGCCAGTGCGCATATTCTAAAGAGTATCTAAGTGGATACCTTCATACCACGACAACATGAATGGCAGGGTTGTGTCGGCGCCAATACGAGCGAGAGATTCCCTCCACAAGTTAAGCCACATCTCACAGTCCATCAACTTCTCGGACAGCAAGGCAACTTTCTTGGGAGCAGTCTCTTCTGGCCAAAGCACATCGAGTGCTCGGATGGCGGCGTCCAGAAGCCCAACCCCGAAGACTTTCATGGGTCTGAGGCTAGCCGCGAGGCCAACCAAGGAGTCATCAATGTCATATTCTACGGGGAGGGGACTAGCCTCAGCTCTCTTCTCCCAGAACTTGCCGATGGGAGTATCGGCACGGGCCTTGGACTGGGGGAAGTCACCTAAGAGGATAAGCAAAAATAGCAAGTCAGAGAGAACAGTTAGAGAAAAACAGAGACCTCGGTAGTAAAGATAAAAGTTAGAACAAGGAAGCTTACGAGTTATGATGTCGTTAATCCAGCCAAGTTTAGCCAACCAAGTAGCTTTATTCCTCTAGAGGTCCTCAAGCGCAGTATTCACCGACTCAAACTTGACCCTGGACTCCTGAAGAAGTTCTTTATTCTTCTCTAGTTGACCGATGAGTCAGCTCTTCTTGTCGGTGAACTCCTGATCAAACTTATCAAGCTCAGTCTTCTGAAGTTGTTTTAAATTCTCATTCTCGGCACAGAGCCAAGAGATCTCGTCATCTTTCTCCTTCAACAGAGCTTGGTCCTTCCCTGCTTGTTCAAGAAAATGAAGCGTCAATTCAGACATGGATATGCTATCTTGAAGAGAGATTGCAAAGATATTAACCCGACCAAGCTGAGGTATAATTATGAGCTGAACCATAAGGGAAAGGTACAACGGATAAAGGGCAAGAGGAAAAATACCTTTTAGCTTGGCCACCTGTTTCTGCAACTCCTTGTTCTGGACCTCCACCCCAGCTAGCAAAAACTGAGTCATAAGTTAACTCGGCAAGTAATGAACAAAGAGAACTGAAGGAAATAAAGAAAAGACTTACTTTTATTCTTCAGCTCAAACAACAATCTCTTGTGCTTGGTGGAGAGGGACCTGTGTGAGAAAATGAGTCGTTGGAACTCGGCGGTGTGCCTGTTGTTCGAGATATGCAAAGAGACAAATGACAGTCACTAAGAAATGGACATTCTATGTTACTCAAGATTTGAACCAAGTAAACTCGATCCGAATCTAGGTGGCTGGATATTCGAAGATACTCAAGATTCGAACCGAGTAAACTCGATATGAATCTAGGTGACTGGATATTCGAAGTTACTCAAGATCCGAACCGAGTAAACTCGATCGAATCTAGGTGGCTGGATATCTGATTCTAAAGGGAGTTTTGGATAAGTTAAAATGACCTGGCCAAAGACCTCAGATCTGCTAAAAGCACATGTTAATATCCTAAGTTTGAAACTAAAGGAGCATCCGACTGAGTAATATTTACTCCCCCAGAGTCTCCGGGACTAATGGGTGTGTGTTATCTATTGCAAGTATAAAAGGACATCCGAGATATTTACCTCCATCATTTTTCCAGCTTCAGCAATAGCCTGGCTGGAGATAAACATCCGGTCGCCAATCTGCACCAGGCTGAAATTCTCAGGTATATGGGGGTTGGAGGAGCTAAACTCGCTGTAGTCAGCATTGTTCTAATTCTCGGCATACTTAGCTAGAGAGCCGAGGCCCTCGCCACTGGGCGTCTGAGTCAGGACCAAGCCTTTACCGGTAGAGGCCTTCTGGGTAGCCATGGCAGCATTTGGGCTCGTGTGCAAAGCGAGTTGTTTGCCAGCAGCCGAGGCAGATGGAGTAGCACCCTTATGGAGCATGGTGGCAATGGATGGTTGTGAGGATCCTTCTCCTTCCTTCTTCTTGGTCACCTTGGTGCCATCTAAAGGAGATATGCCCTAGAGGAAAATAATAAATAGGTTTTTATTGTCATATCTCAATTAGTTCATAATAGTTTCATACTGTGCTATAACTGTATTAATACACGTGTGGTATGTAAACAAACCAAGTCTCTAGTTACCTCTAGCGAACTAGTTCATTGGTCATGAGGATGATCTAGGATTTCGAGATCATGGGCATTTATGCAAATTGAAAATGAGGTCACGTCATTAGTTGAATGATGTGATAGACAAATAACCCAACCAATTGTATCTTAATGAGATATAGTTACAAAGTTCACCATTAATGATAAACTAACGAAACCTCGCAACCTGTCCTTAGGCTGTGAGATAATGCAAATCACCGTTCTGGAGGGAGCTTAGATGGTTATAGAAGTATCCTCAGTGACTGGGTGATCGAAAAGGTGCTACTCAGGTTTCCCAAAGGAGCGCGTAGAGGAGTACATATCAAGACCAGGATTTGCCAATCCATGTAACGAATAGATACATATGTGGCCATCTCGGTGACGTTGCATTAACGAAGCATGCAAGCGTGTGAATGGGTCACAGAATGCAACGACACGGAAACGAGAAAACAAGTTCATCGGTAACGAGATCGAACGAAGGTATGGAGATACCGCAGATCAAATCTCGGATGAACTAGGTATCAAGAATGGGAAACGACTGTTTACGGTTCAAACGACATTGTCATCATGGAATGCACAGGGGTCAATGTGGGCATCCCGGTCCCGCTATTGATCATTGATGGAGATCATGTCTGTGCCATTCCCGAGCCGTGGGGAAATACACTTAAGGGTACGATGATCTAGAGAACCTCTGTAAGTTGGAATCACCATATGAAAGAGAAAAGGAAACCGGAATAGTTCTGTGAGAGAACCGGAATCGTTCCGGGAAATTTCCGAAGTCCTTTGGAGGAAATCAAAACGGAACCAAAAGGTGTTTCAGGTCAAGTTGGATTTTGTAATATGTATTTATATGTTAATTAATGTAATTAATATTAAATATAATATTAAAATCTAATTTGAAGGGCTATTCCACTAATGGGCCAAACTTCCTAGGGAAAAGGGCCCATGAGGGAAAATCGAAGGAGGGAAGGGCCAAGGGCCAAAGGGACAAGGCCCAGGCGCCTCAAGGGGGCCCACCCGGCCAACCGAGGGCTGCGCGCGGGGTGGGGCCCACCCTAGGCCGGCTGGCCCATGAAGGCCCATGCACCTCCCCCTCTCCCCCTTGTTCAGTCCCACATGGGAAACCCAAAGGGGAGGGCACACCCCCCCTATATAAAGGGGTGCCCATGGGTGGGAATAGACACACTAATATTTGGAGAAGTCCTTTAGTTGACTTTCTCCTTCCCTCTCTCTCTCGTCTCTATGTGTTGGCATGGTCCCAAGTAAGGACTGTTTGAGCAAGAGACACCGGACCTGCAACACGCCATTGCGCAGCAGGGATTCCAAGCCAGAGATCTACTTCCACACTCCCGGCAGGGATCAAGGAGTCGGAGGTCGTCATCGTACACCGTATGTGTACAAAACCATGAGGGGACTCACTTGAGGCACCTTGGATGTCGTGAGCCGGAGCTGCTGCACGGTAAAGAAGGAGCAAGGGGTGACCTGCGAGGAGCTTCACGACCTTGAGGTCGGCTACGAGTTCGACTACTTCAACCACGTTCCCCTCAGAACGTTAACCGCGTACGGTCTACAAGGGTATGTATTCTATACGCTCTGGCCGTTACCGCATTACTACATAGGTCTATCTTGGCAGTATTAGGCGGTTCCAATGTAGGAAATTTTTTGTTTTCTGCTACGGAACCCATCAGTGGTATCAGAGCCGATCTATGCGTAGGAATGCTGTACGACCAGTACGCATAAGTTTTGTGTGGGCATTGATCCCTTAGTTGTTACCCTCTAACATGTACTTGTTTATATCGCGGTATTGTCTGATGAAGCGGCCCGGACCGACCTTACACGTATTCGTATGCGAGACTGGTTTCACGCTCAACATATAGCTTGTACCGTATAAGTGGCTAGCGGGTGTCTGTCTCTCATTCAATAGTTGATATAGCATTTACAATGGAGGGCCCCGAAAGGGGTGTAGTAGAGACAACTGTTGGATCCATGTTGTGGTTGGAAAGTTCGTAGATTAGAAATGGTTCTATTGCGAAAGCCCTAACAACCACGTAAAACTTGCAAAAGATAAAGTAGAGGAATCTAACTTTATTTTGTAGGAGGGATTCTGTTATGATATGGTATTGGTTGTTACAAAGGTAAAGTAGTTTACTTTTATGTTACTAAGTTAAGTAGTAATAGCCATCGTTCCGATGGACGACCGGGTGGTGGCGTCGTGGACTTGGCGTCAAACCAAGGGCAATATGGAAATCATGCTGGAGTGCTCGATGGATATCAAGGCGGAAGAAGGACCATATCATATCACAAACTTACATGTGATGTCGATACCTACTTTATATCTTATTATATGCTAGTATTAGATACTCAACAGTAGCAAATAAGATAATCCCTATATGATTCCAATGATAGTGTTCCCCTTGTGTGTCTACCACCAAGAAAGTTTGCCGTTATGAAGCCGACCATGACGATCGAGGGCTAGACATATCTACATTCGCATACATTGGGTGTAAGCCATATTGCACAGCAAATACACACAAGTTAGATTTGGCGAGCCTAGCATGTGTAGACATGGCCTCAGAACACAAGAGACCGAAAGGTTGAGCATGAGTCACATGGTTGATGTGATTGACATTGGGGAATGTCTACCTTTGATGCTGCACTAATGGCCGTGACGATCGGGGGAGGTGCAGAGGATTGAGATCATGTGATCACTAAAATCATCCAAGGGATGACAATTTTAGTGTGAGCTCAATTAGGATTGAACTCATATTATGAACTTAGTTTAGATGTCTGTTTTCAAATATCTTAGTAGATCATGGCCTATCCCATTGAGGTCCTTTGCGACCATGGGAATATACCTCTTGATGTGGAACTTAGAAAAAGGGTCCAACTTCATAGATTAATACCCACGCCTGAGGGATATCCTCATAAAAGGTGATCTTCTCTTCTTGATACAATGACCATTAGGATATAATCCAATGACTCCGCAATGTTTGTGTGTTCTCTATAATCATCCAATAAGCCATTCTCCATTCGATGGAGAGTTGGATTACAATCTTGTATTCAGCAAGATCAGGCACATAAAGTATGAGCCGTTGGATGAGTTTTCTTCCATGATGGATGAAAAAGGGAATATTTGGAGAAACATTTAGCAATCTTGCATTAGACTTATGAACTCTCAAAAGGGCTTGATTGCAATGGAGGTCATGAATGAAAAAGGGTATATGTTAGATATACAAAGTTATAAATGTAATTCTTGCAAAACTCGTTGTAGTTTATATAAGTATTGGATACTTGTCCCATTTTGTGAAAACATGATGGTCTGCTTGAGAATTGCTGGAATTGAGGCAATGTGGCTTGATGACGACAATCAAAACAGTTGATGGCCGACATCACCCCTTTCCTCAAAGGTTTATCATTTGGATTAGTGGACTTGAATATAATTTTGTAATCCTTGCTTGTGTGTCTTGCTTTTGGCGAGACGATTGTTCATATGAACGAGTTACAAGACAGTTGTACTATTCTTGTGAACAATACTGTTATGGTCACATTACGATTATAAATGAGTTATTCTCAACACTATGTTAATCATAATAGTTTAAATATTTATAAAAGGATTAGAATGCTAAAAGATATCCAAAGTTTGATTATGATATGAAACTATTGTTGCATGTTCTTTATTCTAAATGAAGATCAGGGTCCTAGATGCTTTATCTAGAGACTTTGCAAAACCATGCCTCATTGGGCAGAATGACTAAAACTCCGCATTCTGGTAAAATGGTGATATGCGAAGAAATGTTGAAATTTATACATAGTGATGTATCGTATTTTCAACAAATAGTGGAAATCATTATCCATACTTAATGTTGAAATTTATACATAGTGATGTATCGTATTTTCAACAAATAGTGGAAATCATTATTTCACACTTCATTGTGAATTTAAGTGAATATGAGCATTTGCTTAATGAAACATAAGTTTGAAACTCTTTTGAATTGTTCAAAATATTTCAAAGTGAAGGAGGATGTTTAATTAACAAGAATACAAACGTTTCTTTGATTTGATCGACATGACTAAAGTATTTAAGTTAATTTTAGCATAAAATGACATGTGAAAGGGGTTTCACAAATTATGATAATAGGGAAATTTCAAAGTGTACTGAAATGTCTAAATATCATAATCATTATGTATTAGCTACATATGGTATAATATTATCTCTTATCGGGGTTATAGTTATCGTTTAGAGTTAGAGATCGAATGATCAAACACTCGGTTGAAATACAAAGGAACATCTAAAGATTCGTGGAAACAACACCATAAGTGTTATGGCACGTTCGAGTTTCTGGAGATTTCGATAATTCGAAATCGTGGCGAATAAACAAGTCTTTGTAGCGTATTGTTAGGCAACTATGAATACATGTTCCACAAGGGGCAAACCTGTTGTTGTCCAAAATTGGTGAAGATACATGTGGAACAAAGTAAAAGCTCAAAACAAGGTATTTGACCTTGCCTCCGAATTATTGAGTGGCGCAGCGGAATTTGTTTTGTGAAACCGAACTCTACAAATAGAGGAAAGCCCAATGATATTGATCATAAAAGTTTCAGTGAATACTTTTACTAAAGAAAGTAGGATTCAACAATATATACTCTGCAAGTTCATGGAAATATATTATTGATTCACTTGTCATGTTTATGAACAAGACATACCTACGAATTACAAAGAAGCGTGATATACCTAATTGCGAGAAATGACCAGGAGTCATAAAATCCTATATTAAGTTGCATTTAAGATTGCAAAGTAATATGTTACTTGATCTTATTAAGTAAAGAAGTTTACTTGATATTTCTGAATGACTTCAAAGTCATAAGATGGAAATGAAACTTAATGAAGGCGTACAATCTCGATTTGTCACAAACTATGGACAAATTCAAGGAGTTGACTACAAATGTAGCGATGCTTGAGCCTATTGGATTTACACTAGCAATATATGGATATTGAAGTCTCGTAGCTGGAATTCTCAATTTGGTGAGGATCAAAGAATTTTGGAATGTCCAAGATTATAGAGAGGACCTGCATTTCAGTGGGAGCTAATTAGCTTGGCCAAATCTTAATATGTAAGAGACATATTTTGAGTGGGAGCTAAGTAGCTTGGCTGAATCATAATATGTATCAGACTTTTTTTTAGTGGGAGCTAAGTGAAATCCCTGGATCTCAAATATGGATGCCATATTTGAGTGGGAGCGTGAGATAATTCTAGGATATGTGGACGACATATGTGAATGATATGATTGGTATTGATAACATTTAAGTTAGTAAATATGGATGAAGTTGAACAAGTTATTAAACAATGAGATCTATCGAGATAGATTGGTAAGTTTAATAAACATCATAGTTGAATGCTTCCTAGACTAGATTCTAAAGATGTTCAGAATATCCTAGATGAGATTCTAAAGTAGTTCAGAATGGAACAAGGAAAAGAAAGAGGTTCTTACTTATATGAAGCATTGAGTTAGTCTAAGTATTGCAACAATGGTTAAAAGGAAGAAAGAGATGTGTTGCATCTCCTATGACTCAGTCATAGGTTCTTCCATACAACCATATTGTATACTTGACATAATGTGACCTGAAGTTCTGGTTGGAAGGACAAACTCTTAACTGTAAGAACATGTCTTGAAGTGATTCTTGAGTTAATCACTGATCCAAAATTAAGGTTGTACTTAAATGGCAAGAAGCAAAGTAAGTGGCATAGTTGCATTTCATGCACTAGGATCTACATATATATAGAAGTATAAAGGCTCCATCTGATGTAATGTATATTGTTATGGCGGGGCTAGTTCGCTTTTAATGTAGAATGATGTGTCCTAGGGCACGGTGCCCATGAGAAAGCCCTCGAGGTTGATCTAAAGTCACTGTAGCCTCCTATAAATTGGCCTCGTTCTGCTGCCATAACTGCCGTATATACACAAAGGATTACAAAGTGTGTTTCGAAGTTTAGATGACAATAGTGAAAACAACCGTCATTATAAATAGTAGAAACAAAGTCTCACTTTGTTGCCAAACGAATACTTCGACCCATTATGAGATAATGGTGTGAATGTCAAAGTTAGGAAGACATTAATGATTTGTAAAGACATAATGATCTGGTAAAATAGAACATGGACATGACGTTTTCCATAAGCATGCATGATCAATAAACGCATATGTGATATGGTTTATAATGAGTAAAATGCAAGCTAGATTATTTGTACTCTAGTGCAAGTGGGAGACTGAAGCAGATATACCCTAGAGGCAAATAATAAATAGGTTTTTATTGTCATATCTCAATTAGTTGATAATAGTTTCATACTGTGTTATAATTGTATTAATACGAGATATTAATACACGTGTGGTATGTAAACAAACCAAGTCTCTAGTTACCTCTAGTGAACTAGTTCATTGGTCATGAGGATGATCTAGGGTTTCGAGATCATGGGCATTTATGCCAATTGACAATGAGGTCACGTCATTAGTTGAATGATGTGATAGACAAACAACCCAACCAATTGTATCTTAATGAGATATAGTTACAAAGTTCACCATTAATGATAAACTAACGAAACCTCGCAACCTGTCCTTAGACTGTGAGATAATGCAAATCACCGTTCTGGGGGGAGCTTAGATGGTTATCAAGTATCACTCCGTGACTGGGTGATCCAAAAGGTGCTACTCAGGTTTCCCAAAGGAGCGTGTAGAGGAGTACATATCAAGACCAGGATTTGCCAATCCATGTAATGGATAGATACATATGTGGCCATCTCGGTGACGTTGCATTAATGAAGCTTGCAAGTGTGTGACTGGGTCACAGAATGCAACGACACAGAAACAAGAAAACAAGTTCATCGGTAACGAGATCGAACGAAGGTATGGAGATACCATAGATCAAATATCGGATGAACTAGGTATCAAGTGGAAAAGGGAATGTGAAACGACTGTTTACGGTTCAAACGATATTGTCATCGTGGAATGCACAGGGGTCAATATGGGCATCCCGGTCCCGCTATTGATCATTGATGGAGATCATGTCTGTGCCATTCCCGAGCCGTGGGGAAATACACTTAAGGGTACGATGAGCTAGAGATCCTCTGTAATTTGGAATCACGATATGAAAGAGAAAACGAAACCGGAATAGTTCCGTGAAAGAACCGGAATCGTTCTGGGAAATTTCCAAAGTCGTTCGAAGGAAATTGAAAGGGAACCAAAAGGTGTTTCGGGTCAAGTCAGATTTTGTAATATGTATTTATATGTTAATTAATGTAATTAATATTAAATATAATATTAAAATCTAATTTGAAGGGGTATTCCACTAATGGGACAAACTTCCTAAGGAAAAGGGCCCATGAGGGAAAACCGAAGGAGGGAAGGGCCAAAGGCCAAAGGGACAAGGCCCAGGCGCCTCAAGGGGGCCCACCCGGCCAGCCTAGGGTTGTGCGCTGGGTGGGGCCCACCCCAGACCGGCTGGCCCATGAAGGCCCATGCGCCTCCCCCTCTCCCCTTGTTTAGTCCCACATGGGAAACCCAAAGGGGAGGGCACACCCCCTCCCCCTATATAAAGGGGTGCCGATGGGTGGGAATAGACACACCAATATTTGGAGAAGTCCTTTGGTTGACTTTCTCCTTCCCTCTCTCTCTCGTCTCTATGCGTTGGCATGGTCCCAAGTAAGGACTGTCCGAGCAAGAGACACCGCACCTGCAGCACGCCGTTGCGCTGTAGGGATTCCAAGCCAGAGATCTACTTCCGCACTCTCGGCAAGGATCAAGGAGTTGGAGGTCGTCATCATACACTATATGTGTACGAAACCACGAGGGGCCTCACTTGAGGCACCTTGGATGTCGTGAGCCAGAGCTGGTGCACGATGAAGAAGGAGCAAGGGGTGACCTGCGAGGACCTTCACGACCTTGAGGTCGGCTATGAGTTTGACTACTTCAACCATGTTCCCCTCGGAACGTTAACCACGTACGGTCTACAAGGGTATGTATTCTATATGCTCCGGCCGTTACCGCATTACTACATAGATAGATCTTGGCAGTATTAGGCGGTTCCAACGTAGGAATTTTTTTTTCTGTTGTGGAACCCATCACCATCTCCTCCCTTCTTCTGTTTGGCTTGATGCTGGGAGGTGGCTAGCCGAGGCTCTGTTGTTGAGGCTTGCTGGGGATGAGACTGAGAGGTTTGCCGGTCTTGGCATGCGGGCTTGGATGAGGCGGGTCTTGTGGCCGAGTCTTGGGAGACCCGGATGAAACTGCTGGTGTTTCTTGCTGCAGGGACAAGGTAGCTGCAGAGGAGGGTTGCTATTGCTGTGGACCTAAGGCTGAGGTGGAGGCAGAAGCTGGTTGTTCTTGAGGCCTAGGCTGAGGTTGAGCTGGTGTCAGGGTTTCTGGCACCTCAGTAGAAACTGGTTCAGCGCCGGTACTACTAGCGCCATGGTATTCTGTGTCTAGGGAAGATGAATCCCCCCATTGGTCTGGCTTGGACGCATTCTCCGGGGCATCACCTCCACCCATGCTCACATTTTCACCTTCCCACCAAGGTGAATCATGATCTAGCGCGGGAGGAGTGCTGGCTCGGCTAGGGCTGGGAGCTTGAGCACTATCATGGTGTGGGGGAGACGTCAGCACGGGAATCAAATAAACCATGCTAGATCCGCTCTGAGGGATATTCCGAGGGTCACTGCAAGGAGAAAGGAAAACAAGATATAAATTATATATAGAAAGAGAGAAACAAGAAATACAGAGGTGATCCGGCAAAGAAAACTTTCGAGTCAATAGAAGGAGGCGGCTTTTGTCGGGGAGCCCTCTTGGCGGATCTCTTAACTCTTTTCTCGGTCCGGGATGGTTTGGCCGGTGGAGCTGAGGTCGTGGAACATTTCTTCACCGTACCTTGGCCACCCACAACAAGAGGAGGTCCTTCATGCACCTAGCCAGCCGGGTTAGCTAGGGTGAAGTCAGGCCGAAAGGCATATCAGAGAGGCTTCGGATCATATACCTCAAGAATCTCAACATCATCTTCATCATCGTCGTCCGAGGAGTCCCATAAGATAGAAGTCTTACCAGCGGGTCGGCTAGAGCTAGGGTCTGGGATAGTCATGAACTCCTTAGAGTACGGCTCCTCGAGATCCGAGATCTCGCGATCTTGGCCCCATGTAAGGGCAGGATTCTGAGTATCCTCGACCGTTTTCTAAAGAAACTTCTGTACAAGGGAACACAAAAAAGTTAAGTAAGAAGAGGTGCCAACATAAAGCATAACTCGGCAGGGTGAATTGAAGAACCTACTTTAGGTACAGGCCTATCTTGATTGAAGGGATCCATACCCCATTCCCATTCCCCGGTCAGATCAGTCTTGAAGATAGACTTGATCTGCTTGAATAGCTGGGCCTTGGACAACTTGACCATAGAGACACGATTCGAATCGAGGGGGCCACTCATGTAGCAGATCTTGTGGCTGCATTGCTGCAAGGGGAAAACTCAGTTGTTGATAAAGGTGGCCATCAGGTCATCGTCGGTTAACCCGGCATCCTTTAGCTCGAGAATACGCTTCACCACAAGATTTACTAGATGATTGTCCTTCTTCGGGTCAAGGTCCCAGTTGAGATTTGTGGGGATGCCGACTGGAAAGGTAGGGAGCTGAATCATATTGTCCGAGGTATTGTTCTTCACATAGAAGAACCTCCTCGCCCATTTCTTGCATAACTCGAGGCCTGTGATCCGAGGGAAGATGGAGAATTCGAAGGTGTGATACTGGTGGCCCCGCACTAGGTCAAGGATTTCTCGCCGGGGTGAAGATAATTATTGGAAACAACATTGGCCCGGATCTGGAAGAACTTGGCCTAGATCTGGACACTGGGCCATAGGCTGAGGTATCCCTCTATGCTAGAGATAAAAGAGGAATGGGAGGCAATGACATTTTCCAAGATATGTTGAGGTTGAAGACCAAAATTTTCGAGGAAGTCCTTGAAGAAATTGCTAATGAGGAGGCCGAAGCCACGAGCGAAGTGAGCTACAAAGACTATGAATTCATCTTCTTCGGCGATGGGAGATTGCTCGTCGCCGGGGAGGTGGAAGGTGAACCCCGGAGGGATCCAGCGCGTACACACGAGCCAATCTATCTCCCACTGGGTGACGTTGGAGCCATCCCAACCTTCACGCTCGAGGATAGCGCCGCCCTCCTCATGTTCATCCACAGCGACTACATCCCGCGGCATCTCTAGATCTCCCTCCTCTAATGCAGAGCTCGATTAAGAGAAGAGATGCACGAAATGGCGCAGCCTAGCAGCGACAAGGAGCAGCGCTGTGGTGGAGCGAGGAAGCACATAGAGAAAAGGCGTGGTGTGGTCGCTAGAGAAGAGAGCTGCGATAGTGTCGGTGCAAGGAGGAAGAAGAGGAAAAGGAGGGAGCAGGGAAAAGTAACTAAGGGTTTCCCCCACTCCTCTATTTATCAGCGCTAGAGATCATGGGTAGTGGGATCGGTTACCACCACTAACCACACGATGTGGGCATGTATCGCGTCAACTAGCGCATAGGATAGTGCCATACAGATGGTTACATGGCGTGGAGGCGGATCGGCGCATCGTGTCCCCTACGGGACTCGAGTCGGCACACCATGATGGGACGCGCCATAGGAAAAACTAACAGCGCGTGGCAGTAACTGTTGTCACGACCCTTAAAATAAGGCAAAGGGGCAATGATTACATTCCATGTAGGATATAAGGAGAAGTACACAAGAAGATATGCATCTAAGAGGAACAATCCGGATGCGATGGTTTGACTCGGCCAATGAGGTATATCTTGAATAGAGTCTAGGAAAGTCAAAATGAATACCAAGTCACCGGTTGGTGCAGCCGAGCTAAAATCAGCATAGGCCGACATATATATATGTCGGCAAAATGGAAAATGATCCAGATAAATATGAACCTGTTGTGGCCTTTCTAGCTAAGGTTGATAAGACCGCACCAGCTTCGGGCACTAATGTTGGGGGGATGACCCTAGGTAGGGTCAAGCCGAGGTATAAGGACAAGGTCCACTGAGGCATAAACAGATCAAATCATGAGCTGGCTGAGATATAGGAGGGCCAACCGAGTTATAGCCGAGTTACCCTAGGCCAGGCAGCACCAGCAAGACTCCGCCGACATATGTGATATCTCGGGACGAGGTATGAGTTGTTTCGTCTTTGCAGGTACCGACTTCGCCGAGTTGTCCTGGATGAGGCCAAGTCATGAGTTGGGTTTCTAAAGAAGGAGAGAGTCAGCCCAAGGTCAGCACTTTTCTCTCTCTCAAGGGAATCTAGGGGAGACAAGTGCTATTGACAAGGAACTGAGGAGTAGAGACAAAATAGATCGCCACAGACATGATAGAGTCTGACCCCAACGGTCATACATAGTGTCCTCCGAGTCATTGCCATGCAGAGGCCAGCGACAGACGAAAGGAGAGCACCAGATTACTTTCTTGGGACAAGCATATTCGTAGGATATCTAGGCCACGTAAGCCCTAGCTATAACCTGGTCACCCCTTTATAAGGTGGTTCAGGGCCTCCAAGGAGAGGATTGGTCCATTTGTCTAAGGGAAAAACCCTAGAGTGAGTAAAGAGCAGGAGCACTTCATCTCCTGCCTCTCCTTGATATAACTCAAGGAGCACTTGTACTTGTCTAGAGATCGTGATATAAGATCTAGGGTAGGAGTAGGGGTTTTATCTCCATATGAGAGCCTCAAACCTGGGTATATTGTGTGTTGTGTTCTTGTATTCTTCGTGTGCCGATTCACCGCACTATCCCTCCCCGGATACCACTAGTGCATATTGGCCCCATCTTTAGCCTACCCATGGCATCTGCCGTGACACCACTACGATAACTTTAGCGCATGGTAAGAATTAATATCATGATTATGTTGTCATTAAACATCCAAAATCACTTATGGAGTGTTGTAAGAATGTGTAGCACCCTCCTAAGGGGATCTCCAAAACAACTAGGTGCCTACATGGACAAAAGTCAAGAAAAGCCATGCCAAGAACTGGTCAACCAAGGACCCCCCATATGGCATGGTCAACAAGTCAAAGATCCAGACAAGAGAGATAATATAAAGTCGAAGATGATGCCATGAAGCAATAATCCACTAGGTGGAGACCTAGTTTGATTAGTCAAACATGGGCTGAGGCCCATCCCCTCTCTCATCCATATCCCCATGTCCTACATACACCATGAAGGGTAGCATTTATCATTGATAAGGATCCCTTCCCTATATAAACCCCCCAAGAGGGTGGAGGGATCATTCATTCATTCACTCCACATTATTCTATAACTTAAGTTTGCTAGAATGCAACGCTTCTGAGCCTATTTGCCAGCCTAGTTGCGCGAGCGGTGGTTGTTTTTTGGCTGCCGCTTTGGGTAACCTGGAGTCTGCATCGGTCTATTTAGAGGTGGTGGTAAAAGAAGTGCTTATTAGAGCACGTACAACACATGTGCTTAACTTACTGCTTATAAAAAAACCGGATTTTTCTTTTCATCAGACAATTATCGGGTGCTTCCAAAAGGCTAAGGGTGCTTCCTTTTGCTTCGATGCTTGTCCGGTGCCTGAGAAATTAACTGCTCTCTTTCCTGTACGGTGCTCCACCTAGTGCTCATCCTTGTGCCGAATTTCCTACCGCATGCAGGTAGGTGTGCATTGGACAATGGAGGTGCTTCAACTGGTGCTAGTGAGACGGCTCCGTAACTTAAGCACCTACCTAAACTTGTATGCAATAAACAACTCAACATTTTAGCAAGTCCTTAGTTCTAAGCACTTGGGTATAAGCACCTCACGGTATACATGCTCTTAGATCCCATCGTTATCCCCTCCACCCCCTCAACTCTCTTCCATCACATTCTTTCCCTCCCCTTCTCTTCCTTGCGTTCGGCCAGAGAAAGGTCGACGGTCCGATGGAGAGCGTGGCGGGGGACACGTGTGCGACATCAGCGGCCAGTTAGAGCTACAGTGGGAAAGCTCGCGGATAGGAAACAGAGGAAGCTGACACAGGTCACAGGATCCGGACATGGTCGTCGCCAGAGGAGGGAGATGGCTTGAGGTTTTCTAGGTCCAGCTGTCGGGAGCCATAGGGGAGATCGGCTAGGTGGAAGTGGAGGATCATCCTTCTATGCGCCTCCCACACAATTTTCTGCAGTGATTCCAACCGGCCGCCCTCGCTCTTCCCCAGTTGTCGCTGACCCCTCTCGCTTCCCCTGAATTGTTCCATCCCCTATGTGTTCATCGCGTCTCCCCGTGTCATCGTCCCTACCTACTCAGATGAGGTGGGGCTAGGGCACTGTGGACGTCAGGCTAACGGTCTAGAGGAGGTCACAGTGATGCAGACGTGTTGGACGGAGGTAGAGGCTAGGGGATGGTGACGACGGGCTCCTGGGTGGGCCAGCATGGAAGGCATGCCCATCATCAATGTGCTCAATGCCCCGCCCGATGTCCTCTGTGGACAACGTGTGTTCGGAGAGCAGAGTTCATGCTGACGGTGGTCTTTGCGTTTGTGCTCACCCAGTGGTTGTGATACATTTTGTGGACTTTGATGCAGGTTGGTAGACAAGCGTTGCTGAAAACGAAAACTGCATCCATGAGTTGTGATCTCTCTCTATCTATATATCTCATATATATATTTGTGGTCTTAAAGCTTTCTTATGATTTACTTATCCTTACATGAAACTGAATGTGGAGGTCGCCTAATATAATGGCTTTTTTTCACGAGAATTCAACTTCTAGCAAGTAATATATGGTCTCTTCCTTTTTCCAAGTTCATTAAATACTTATTTAACCTTAGAGCCTTTTGAATGTAGAAGTAAGAGAGTTCACTCGATATACAGAAGGATGAGGATGTTGTCTCATCTAGGAGATTTGTAGGCCAAGTTGCTGGCATAATATGGGGATTAGTTGGTGCAACCGAGGTGATTCCTGGTACAAGTGACACTACTTCTACATGTGCATTTTGGTCTATGTTAGTAAGAACTGACCGATACAGTTTTTCTCATATGCCAAATATTGCTTGAATCTAAGATGGCCAGACTATCAAAGGTATCTCTAACCACTAGATTTTGTTTCTCCAACTTTTCTTGTGATCATTAGGCTTGATTTTTTGGTAGAAATCATTCTAGGGTTGAGACCTTCAAAAAAGGATGGGCACTATTGCTCTCACACGAGAGTTTTTCTAGATGTGCTGAAGGATTTATCAGATTATATGGAACTAAACTGGTTACTTCTACTATTTGGTATTGGCGCTTTAATCTAGGTTGGTCTCTGTGTGAAGATCATAAAAAGCATTGAAAGCCATTCCTTAGTTCCTACCACTATTTTTGTTACATATGTTTATTTCCTTCGAGTGTGCTTGGTCCAACTATTGGTTTTTGGATTATTATTGATGTAGGTAGAATGTCATAACATATGTAGATTTTGCGAGTGTAAGGTTGAAGAACCTGAATTATTATGTGTATGCCATTCATAACATTTTTAGAGGTATGCCATTCATAACTGGTTGGCTGTTAGTTACATATAAATATTTGTATAGTAGAGTTCCTTCTATTATCTGATAATATTAATAAACATTCCATTTGCATCAGATTAAGTGAGAAATAACAGTGGCATTGACATCTACTTTTGGGTCATTATAGCCATTGCTAGATGCCCAAGCTTTAAGCTCTTGCTGTTACTTTGGTATGCAAAAAAATCCACCCATAGCTTTTCAACAAGAATGTGATGGGTAGAATGAAGCACCACTTCACGTATTTTGGAAAGAAAATTGCAAATGATGCATTTTCCCTGTTGTATAACATTAGATTGAGAAAAGTATATATAACCCCCACAAGCATTCAGTTTGGAATAGAGAACCCCCACAACTAAAATTTGGCTCAAATAATCCCCTTAAGTTCAGAAAACCGGACAGAGAACCCCCTGGGACAAGTTGAGGATGTTTTGACTAGTGGTTTTGCTGATGTGGCTGTTTCGACGGTGCCACATAGGCCCGAACCTAATAACCCCCAGCGGCTGCACTGCTACTACCTTGTTTGACCAAACCAGTTGTTCTCCACCCGTGCGTAGACCGATCCGTCCTTCACCTCCATGACAGTTTCTCTCCTAAACGGCGGTGACGCGACTATGACAGACGATCAATGCCATGTACTGCTGATTTGAGTGTAGCACGACCACCATGTCTGTTTCCCAAACCTAGATCTGTAGCTTACTTTGTGTTACCCAACTTTCCGATCCTCCCGAGGCAGTTTGTGTAGGGGTTTAGGGTTTATTTGGCGGTTGATTTGTGTAGTGATTCCATGATTTCGTATGTTTATTGTGTCCTTTGTAGATTATATTGGTAATTCTAGCATGTAAGGTTATGATTACTTTGATTTTACATGAATTCGAGTAGGTACTGTCAGTGCCAAGGAGGGGTTTTTGAAAGTTCAGTATTTGTGATATATACACAATGCCAAGTTTGAACTTTTCTGTATTTTTCTATAGGAGAAACCATGAATCGTCTAGACTATTTTTCTGTTCAGATTCAATTTTGTGGAGAATTTGTATGGAATAAGAATAAGAATAAATTTGAGTACATTGGTGGCAAGCAAGGAATGTCAACTGTGGAGTACTCCAAGCTTTATTTGCCTAAACTGAAGAATCACCTTGCCGACCATGTTGGCTGCTCAGATGATGCTCTGCAGTGCACACAGCTATGCTGGAAGTTTCTTGAAGGTTATCATAGAGGTATATTGATAGATCCCAAGGACAAGGTTTCAATGATGTCAATGTCCAGGAACTTCACAAATGTTAGTGTAATTGATTTATATACAAGAATGCCTTTTGTAGCAACCGATTTAGAGCATGGAAATGCAACAGTCACATACATTACAGCTAGAGACACAAAAAATGATAGATGCAACAATGCAACTTATCAACGTGAGTTTGCTGAAACTTTCAGTAAAGAATATGTTCAAAATTCCTATTAAATCACTATTCTATCTTGTCATTTTATTCATCTTCTCTTCATTCTGATGTACTAAATTGTATCTACCAAAGTGCAACCTATTTGCTGTCGACACGCTAGCACATCTTTTTTTCAATTGTAGGTGAATTTTTAGTTCTCAGGTATCATGTGTGCCTGCAATATCAGTTGGCTCTAAAGCCAGAAGCCCTAACATATTTGCAGTTCAGGTATTAGCACTTCTCCCACACCTTTTCTAGAGTGTAGGCATAGTTTATTTCTCGAGCATCATGCACTCCTGCAGTGTCAGTTAACAGTGCTAACTGAAAGGTCCAAATTATCTTCAGTCCAGCCTAATACTCATGCAGGCATCTAACGTGATTGAATGTAAGATGTTTCTTCAATTCTTACTAAAAGCGGTAGATATGTGTGGATTTGTTTCTCTATGTACTTGTATGTAGTGCACTCTTTGTTTTTGTTTTCAACTTCGGCTTCAAAAAAGGTTCAATGTATGTATTGGTGTACATTGCTTCATATCGTAAATAGGGCATGTGTTTTTATGTACTGGTGCTTTAGAGAGGAAATAAAATCTTCCTACCAGGAATTGTTGGCGTACTGATAAACTCATGATATACTCTGATTGTTTGGTGTACTGAGTGTCAGAATCGCACAGAGAGGGAAATTTTTCAGCTGCGCGCTGCTGTCTAACCGTTAACACGCCTACATGGCTCTTGACAGCTGCCATATCAGCAAAACCACTCTTCAAAACAACCTAAACCGATGTCAGGGGCTATTTTTCTATTTTAGTTAACTTAGGCCTTGTTTTGCAGGCTGGTATTGGCAGGTTTTGTAGAGTATTTATCAGGCCAGCTAAGATACCCGAGAATTCTCATTATACTGTTTTGTAGTCGGGGATCAGACCGTCTCAGCCCCAAATATCCCCACTGAAACCCTCAAATAGGCATGTAGGTCAAAACGCGACCCTTCCCTCGCTTTTGGGAATCTCTCACTGACATGCGTTGTGGATCTCTAAGGCACACCCATCACCCCCAGCGGCGTTTTTGAGTGTCAGGAATTGAAAGGGAAAGGGATAGATTTTGAGGGTATTAGGCGAGGGGAGTGGATTCACCCAATCCTGATGGATATTATCTCACTGGTGCCCTAAAAACACTACACCAAAACAAGGCCTTAAGGCAATTATGTAAGCCGATTTTTAGTTTTGGGGGTTCTCTGTTCCAAACTGAATACTTGTGGGATTTATGTATACTTTTCTCCATTAGACTCATGACGTTATACACTAGTAGTGTAGACCGCTGAGTTCTTGCCGAAGCTTCCGATGATGGCCAACCTCAAGACCACTAGGGACTTTGCCACTTGGGGTGCAGTGGTGGGAACAGACCACGTCGGAGACGAAGGGCCTCTAGAAAGGCACAAAGGGCTTGAGGAACACCTTGTGCTTATTATTGGAAAATATATAGGATGCTTTCTATTTCATCGCTCTATTTTCTCTTGCAAAACATGAAACACGAGATCTTTTTGTTGGAAATATGCCCTAGAGACAAATAGTAGTAAGGACTATTATCATATTTCATATAGTTTATGATTAAGTTTTATATCATGCTATAACTGTATTGAGTGGAAACATCAATACACGTGTGATATATAAACAACCAGGGGTTCCCAGTGAAACTCTAGTCACTGGTTCATTGGTCAACATATGATAAAGTTTCCTGATCATGTGGCATTTATGCCAGTTGGAAATGGAGTCAACTCATTCTGTGAATGAGATGATGAACCACTACCCAACCTAAACATCATGACCCGATCATGTCACGAAGTTCAAGTGACGATGATTAGAAATGGATCCTCGTACACTATTCCTTAGACCGTGAGGCTATATCAATCACGGTCTCCCGAGAGTGCTTAGATAGCATGAAGCGCCACTTGGTAATATAGTGGTTATAAAGGTGTGTTCAGGTACTCAGAGGAAACCGTAGAGGCAATATATGTCAAGAGCAGGATTTGTCCGTCCATATGACGAAAAGATACTCAAGGGCCCACTCGGAGAAGTTATATCCAATACCTGTGCAGCGTGCGATTTGATCACAAGGATATTACTTGTCGGAACGAGTCAAGTAGCATTGGTCGGTAACGAGATTGAACACGACATGATGATGTCATTGATCTGATCTCGGGCAATGCAAGTATCGAGAGACAAAGGGAATAAGACACAACTGTCCCGGCTCAAACGATGAAAGATCTTCGTGGAACGCATAGGGGTCACATGGCCATCTAGGTCCCTCTGTCGATCATTGGTGCGGGAGTGTCCCGACCATTTCTGGAGTGTACCCGAACTGTGGGGGTATCATGCTTAAGGGCTTGATGATGCTTAGAGAGTGTTTATAGGATCGGAAGAATCGCCGAAGAATAGTAGAGAGAAAATCGAAAGGGTTTCGGTAAGTCCGGAGGATGTCCGGAGTAGAGGTGGAAGTGGTCCATAACCGTAGAGGTTGATTAATATGTGAATGAATGTTAAATATTGATTTAATCATTTATTCATAATTATTTAATAAAGACAAAATCAATTTAAAAGGTCAAAAGGCTTAATGGGCCAAATCCCGGAGGGGAAAGGGCCCATGAGGGAAAGGCAAGAGGAGAAAGGGCCAAGGGGGTGGCCGGCGACGCTATTGGGCCATCCTCTCACGTGGGGCCCATGGAGGGGTGGCCGGCGACGTCTCCCCCCACCTCCTCCTCCTTTAGTCCCACCCCGGGACTTTGAGGGAGGTAGTACCTCCCCTCCCCCTATATATAGTGGGGGTATTTTGGCCAGATAAATACACACAATAATCAATAAAGGTCTTCTCACTTTTGGGAGGACCTCCAATTTATATTTTCTCTCTCTCCCTCTCTCTCACATGACCGTGGTCCCAAGTTCGGACTGCGCGAACGAGAGGCATCTTCACCGCGGAGCGCCGTCGCGCTGCGGGATTCGGATCCAGGAGCTCTACTTCCGCAACTACTGCTGGATCGGGAGAGCGGGAGTCATCGTCAGGCACCGGACATGTGTAACTCCCCGCGAGGTGTCGCACTTGAGGCACTCAAGTCGTTGGAGCCACAGGAGCAAGGAGTTCATCACGACCTTGAGGTCGGCTTCAGCTCGTCTACATCAACCACGCTCTCCTAAGCGTTGACAACGCTTTTCGGTCTTCAAGGGTAAGTTCACGAAAAGTCCCTCCCGTTACTGTATTATTAATAGATAGGTCATGGCACCATCAGGGTTTCAGGGGCGTAGGGTAAAAATTTATTGTTTTCATACGCGGAACCCCTACAGTGGTATCAGAGCAAGATCTATGCGTAGTAATGCTAGTACGGGTAGAACACACGAGATGTAGCGTGTGGGCGTTGATCTTTTAGTTGTTACCCTCCCACATGTACTTGTGCATACCGCGGTAATTCTTGATGAAGCGACCCCCAACCGACTTTACGCGTTCATTCGCAAGACTGGTCCACGCTTGACATACGGCTTGTACCATATAAAGTGTCTTAGGAGGGTGTCTGTCTCTCTCGCATTAGTTGGTATGCTATTTGCAACGGAGGGCCCCGAAAGGGGTGTAGTAGAGACAAGTACTTGATCAACATTGTGCTGAAAGTTCGTAGGTAAGAACGGTTCTTGTGCGAAAGTCCATCCAGCCACGTAAAACATGCAAAGATAAAGTAGAGGCGTCTAACTTTGTTTTGCAGGGGGCGTTGCTTTGTGATATGGTTGTGGCAAAGGTAAAGTGATTACCTTATGTTACATAGTATTAGATAGTCATGGAGGTGACAGACTACCACGCCGAAATGACACCGGTACCTTGGTGTCTACGGCGCTAGAACCCTGGCGCCAGAATCCGGTGACGACAGATGGAGATCACGACGTGAATGACCATATCACATCGCATTTACATTCAATGTTATTGTTTGTATATCTTATTGTGTGCTAGTATTAGATACTCGACGGTAGCCTAATAAGATGATCCCTGTTAAAATTACCAATGATTGTGTTCCCCCTTAGTGTGCACCACCAAGAAAGTTCTTTGGTATGAGGCGACCCAGGGTGACTGGGTGTCAGACATATCTATGTTCGCATACAGTGGGTGTACGCCATGTTGCACAGAGAATACACTAAGGTTGAGTTGGCGAGCCTAGCACACCATAGAAGCGTGTCCTCAGAACACGGATGGTCGAAAGATCGAGCACAAGTCGCATGAATAATGTGACCGACATTTAGCGTCCACCCTTGAACCCACATTGATGGCCATGATGATCGGGGGAGATCTGGCTGATAGGGGTCGTGTTATCACTAGGAACCCTTATGGGGATAGGTGTTTCTGAGTGGAGTTATTATTAACTCATTTAATTATAAACTTAGTCTAAATTCCTTTTGCAATTGTAAATGTAGAAAAGTTCTCCCCGATACCACCTTTCCTGTTGACAATTGATCGGTTAGAAGGAGAGAAGCTCAGATTAGATGGATCCAACTTCTCTATATGGGTTACGCGTCTCCACGTTCTCCTTAGCGAGAATGACGTGGTCAACTACATACTCGACGGGATGGATTTGGATAAGCCCATTGACCTAGAGACCCCAGAGCAGCGGGAAGACCGCTATCTCCGTCGGGAGATGGCCTCCTTCATTTCAGTTACAATGTGTTTCGGAATTGTGGACGAGCTGTGGCCTTTCATGGGTGATGTCAATCCTCGTAAGGTAATGCTACAACTTATGACACATTTCGTGGAACAAGCACACATATGGGAGCATGAGCTGACGGGAGACTTCCTCTCCATTAAGATGGAGGAGGACTCATCACTTGAAGACCACTTGGAGTGCATGCATGATGTGTACATGAGGCCTGCATACTTCCTGGATAGCTGGATGACGAGCTCTTTTGCAAATGATGTTGTGCTGCGGTCGCTGCCACCAAGTTACCAAGCACAAGTCAGGACTTGCATTATGAGAGGCGACACGAAATCAATGGAATTCCACCAGTTCGTATCACATCTCAGGAATGTGTTGGTTGAACTAGATGTCGCTTCAGTCATCAATGACAAAGGTATATATTTGATATACAATTTTATAAATGTTATAATCTTGCAAACACATTTGCAGTGTTAAGTATATTTGATCCTTGTTCTGTTTTGCTGAAAACAGGTCCTTCTGCATGAGAGGTACTTGCTGGAGAGGAGGTGAAGTTGCGTGTTGATGGCGAGCATGATGATGATGGCCGACGACACTCTCCCTCGACATTTTTCACTTAGTTTATGTTTTGGATAGTTATTGTAATCAAAATATTATGAACTTCTTTAGTGTGTCTCACACTTTGTGAGACAGTTATTCATATCAGTTTGTAACAAACAATTGTTCTACTTTTATGAATAATTTCTATTTGTGTTCATATCTTGTTTGATTATATGTGAATTATCTTTGTTGATTGAAACTAATTGATAATGCATGAAAATTTTTAAACTATTAAAATGCCTTGAAAAATACCCAACTTAATGATATATTCATTAATGAATGAAACCATTGTTTAAATTCAAAGTTATGTGATAATATGTGAAAGTCATTTGATTTCTTATCACATATAAATCATGCCTAAGTTCGGCAAAATAACTTGAACACCATGTATTACATGAATACAAAGTGTTTAATGAATTGTTAAAAGTAGATACATATTCAATGTATTTTGTTTTAACAAAAATGGTAATTATCATTATATGATTGTTTAAATGTGTAAAGTAGTTTACCAAAGGAAACATAAGTATGAAACTATTTGATATGATCAAGGTGTTTCATCAGCAATTGGTATAAATATAAAAGAGAATCTAATTACTATGATTTGATCAATAGTAATGAAATTCGACTTTATAAGAATGGCATAGAAGAAATTGTGGAATACAAAGCATTTTGAAATGTCAAAATGCAAAGCATCACAATGTGATATTAGATATCAAAGTGGGTAAATAGATGGGACCAAATAAATCATTGTAGTGTAGATGTAGAGACCATTAGTTAGAAATAGTTAGCACGCAATTACAATATATAGTGAACCACTTGAATTTGTAAAAGTTTTGGGGTTATTTGATATAACCAAAACAACAGCGAATAAGTCATTGTAGAGTATTCATTGGAAACTTTGAATACGAAATCCATAGCTGAAACCAAAAGAGAAGCAAAACTTGTATTGCTTGGATTTTGGTGCATTCTTAAGAAAGCTCACTTTTAGTGATATTTCTCGATTATGAAGCAAATGGAAGATAGTGAAAAACATGATGAGGATTCAAATTCCTGCATCAGAGTATTGAGAAGCACAACGGACAACATTCCTGAATGATTCTCTTCACAGAAGGAAAGAATCAATGATAATGAATATTGTGTTTTCCCCACTGGTGTTTTCACTACATGAAGTAGGATTGAAAATGTAACCCATATCTTGTATGGAGACATTTGTGAATCATTTGTCATGATTCTTGAAATATGACATACCTACGAACTACTAAGGAAATAATGGTAAACTAAAATTATGAGAAATCCCAAAACAAAATTCCCTTGAGATTAGAAAGCAATTCGTTGCTGAATCTCACAAGTAAAAGGGGTTACTTGAATTTTCCCAAATGACTGCAAAGCCTTAGTGGAAAAGGGGGTGAATGACAAAAGCACAATTTGTCAAGTATTGGACGAATTCAAATGAATTTGATTCATGTATGCTTAATATCCAGTGGATTTAAAACTAGTAAAAGTACTAGTATCTCATAGTAAAACTCCAAATTTGTTATTTGATCAAAGGATTCTGAAATTGTTCAAAATAGTGAGTGGATATGCAATTTGCATGAAATTGAGTGGGAGCAATGAAAGTCTTCCTAAAAACAATATGTGAATGACATATTTTTGAGTGGGAGCAATATAAGTCTCAAATTCAAATATGATAGGAACATATTTTGAGTGGGAGCTTATAGGAGTGATTCTTAAGTGTATTAAGAATAAAAGCGCAAGTACCAATAAATAATGATTTATAAGGTGTAGAAGTTGATAATAGGTGTATTATGATATTATGTAGTTTTCCTTAAGGGATTCTAAAAAGGGTTTCAGAATAGAAGTTAATTAAGGAACTAGTCCTTAATCACTCAAGTTAGGAATACTATTAAGTTTAAACATCAATGGTTGAAAGAAAGAATAGGATGATAATCATCCACTATGTTCAGGCATAGGTTCTATCTTAGAAAACCATGATGATAACTTAACATAATATATGATCCAATAAGGAACGTTTAAAAGTGATTAAGTTTGAATCACGGAACGTTGAGCTAAGTTTGTCTGCAGTGTCTAATGGAGAACTGCAGACATATTTTGTGAATCCATTAAGGATGACATATCTTAAAGCATAAAGAGTTATGTTATAAGGGAATATGTTGTAAACTCTTGTAAATACCAATTAAAGTCAAGTAGGAAGCGAGCTGAACAAAACATCGAAAGTTGCACAGAGTGCACTAGTGTTTCGATGAATACATTTATAATAATAGATAAGGGTACCATCTAAAGTGTTGTATAATGTTATGGTGGGGCTAGTTCACTTTTAACGTAGAATGATGTGTCCCAGGGCACAGTTCCCATGAGAAAGCCCTCGAGGTTGATCTAAAGTCATTGTAGGCTCCTAGAAGTAGGCCTCGTTCTCCTGCCATAGCGACGATGCATACACACACATGTTATCATGTGATGATAAAGTATTAATGTCAATCAAGGTGACATTAGTAAGTTGCAAAGGATTTGGGACTGTAAAGTACAGACCCAAGACTCAAGCTCTTCCATGAGCAAGCATGTTCAGGGTACCGGTTATCGTGCCAACGATTAAGAACAAATGTAGCTAGTGTATTTATACTCTAGTGCAAGTGGGAGACTGTTGGAAATATGCCCTAGAGACAAATAGTAGTAAGAACTATTATCATATTTCATATAGTTTATGATTAAGTTTTATATCATGCTATAACTGTTTTGAGTGGAAATATCAATACACGTGTGATATATAAACAACCAGGGGTTCCAAGTGAAACTCTAGTCACTGGTTCATTGGTCAATAGATGATCAAGTTTCCTGATCATGTGGCATTTATGCCAGTTGGAAATGGAGTCAACTCATTCTGTGAATGAGATGATGAACCAATACCCAACCTAAACATCGTGAAACGATCATGTCACGAAGTTCAAGTTATGATGATTAGAAATGGATCCTTGTAGACTATTCCTTAGACCGTGAGGCTATATCAATCACTGTCTCCCGAGAGTGCATAGATAGCATCAAGCACCACTTCGTAATACAATGGTTATAAATGTGTGTTTAGGTACTCGGAGGAAACCGTAAAGGCAATATATGTCAAGAGCGGGATTTGTCCATCCATGTGATGGAAAGATACTCAATGGCCCACTCGGAGAAGTTATATCTAATAGCTGCGCAGCGTGTGATTTGATCATAGGGATATCACTTGTCGAAATGAGTCAAGTAGCATTGTTCAGTAACGAGATTGAACACGACATGGTGATGTCATTGATCAGATCTCAGGCAATGCTAGTATCATGAGACAAGGGGAATAAGACACGACTGTCCCGGTTAAAACGACGAAAGATCTTTGTGGAACACACAGGGGTCACATGGATCCATGTCCCTCTGTCGATCATTGGTGCGAGAATGTCCCGACCATGTTTAGAGTGTTCCCGAACCGTGGGGTATCATGCTTAAGGGCTTGATGATGCTTATAGAGTGTTTATAGGATCAAAACAATCGCCGAAGAATAGTAGAGAGAAAACCGGAATGGTTTCGGTAAGTCCGGAGGATGTCCGGAGTGGAGGTGGAAGTGTTCCATAACCATAGAGGTTGAATAATATGTGAATGAATGTTAAATATTGATTTAATCATTTATTCATAATTATTTAATAAAGAGAAAATCAATTTAAAAGGTCAAAAGGCTTAATGGGCCAAATCCCGGAGGGGAAAGGGCCCATGAGGGAAAGGCAAGAGGAGAAAGGGCCAAGGGGGTGGCTGGCGGCCCTATTGGGCCAGACCCCCACGTGGAGCCCATGGAGGGGTGGCCGGCAGTGCCTCCCCCCAGCTCCTCCTCCTTTAGTCCCACCCCAGGACTTTGAGGGAGGTAGTACCTCCCCTCCCCCTATATATAGTGGGGTTATTTGGCCAGATAAATACACACAATAATCAATAAAGGTCTTCTCACTTTTGGGAGGACCTCCAATTGATATTTTCTATATATATATATATATATATATATATCTCGTGACCGTGGTCCCAAGTTTGGACTGCGCGAATGAGAGACATCTTCACCGCGGAGCGCCGTCGCGCTGCGGGATTCAGATCCAGGAGCTCTACTTCCGCAACTGCTGTTGGATCGGGGGAGCGGGAGTCATCGTTAGGCACCGGACATGTGCAACTCCCCGCGAGGTGTCGCACTTGAGCCACTCAAGTCGTTGGAGCCACATGAGCACAAGGACTTCATCACAACCTTGAGGTCGGCTTCGGCTCGTCTACATCAACCACGCTCTCGTGAGCGTTGACAATGCTTTTCTTTCTTCAAGGGTAAGTTCATGAAAATCCCCTCCCGTTACTGTATTACTAATAGATAGGTCCTAGCAACATCAGGGGTTCAGGGGCGTAGGGCAAAAATTTATTGTTTTGATACGCGGAACCCCTACACTTTTTTCTTGAAAAATGTGATGCATGAAAGAAGAAGATTAGTTGGTATGTAATGCTGATGTTGTTGGGGGCATGACCCTAGGTAGGGTTGAGCCGGGGTATAAAGGCAATGTTAGCCGAGGTACGACGAGGTCAAAGCAGGCGCTGACCGAGTTACCTAAAGGCCAGACGAGTTATGGACGACTCAGCCTTGGTTATCTTAATCCAACAAAGACCTCGGCTGACATAAAGAGTAAGTTGTCACCACCATCATGTTACTTGTTTGCAGGTTCCCTCATGGCCGAGTTAACCAGGCAGCAGCCGGGTTACAAGTTGGCTTACAGGAGAAGGAAGGTATCTTCGATTGTTAGCTCTTTTCTCTCTCCACTGTAGAGAGAGCGTAGAAGACAGAGAGAAGGACCAGTAGCATGGGCCGACAAAGGTGACATTGCCTGACCGTTGCTGGTCGGGTTACACGGTGCCACAGAGGATTACACAAAGGGTTCAGAGAGGCTTACGCCATGAGCTCTGGGTAGCTTATGAAGGGAGAAAGGGGAGCACCGCTTTGCTATTTTGGGAGGAGCATATTCCTAGAATATGCTCTCCACATATGCCCTAAGTATAACCTGGCCACCCCTTTATAAGGTGCGGCAGGACCTCCAAGGAGGAGGGTCGGTCATTTTTACTAGAGGGAAAACCCTAGAGAGAGGGGTGATCAGAGAAGAACTTCATCTTCCTTCTATTCTCAATACAGCTCAAGGAGTATCTGTAAACCAACATTGATCTAGAGAATACAAACCTTCATGTGTGGAATCACCACACCATCCCTCCCTGGATACCTCTAGCGCATATTGGCCCCATATTTAGCCTATCCAAGGCATCTGCCATGACACCACCACGATAGTTGGCACCCATCATGGGGCCAGCAGCGGCGCTAGCTGGAGTCAAGATCCGGACAAGAAGCTTCATTGTCACCGGGGAGCGCATCGTCTCCGTGTTCGTTCAGCGCTTTGGTGCGCTGGACTATGTTAGCGACAATGCATGTAGCTTCGGCAATCACCCTCCTCCACATAATGGGCTCTTCATCAGCCTCGGCGCCCACAAGATCTACGTAGGCATGGATGAGTCATGCGTGCACCCACATCACATCTTTGAGGGAGGAGAACCTCCTCTCAGCATGGCTCACGGTGCGTGTATCACTCACCCCGCAGGCTGCTTTGAGGAGATGATGACTATGCCTAATGCGGGAACAAGCAAAGACCCGGCAGAAGACCCGGAGGAAACACCCAAGGTACCTAGGGCTAGAGGGACGTCATTAGAGAGGCCACAGAACATCTTACAGTAGGAAATAGAGAGCCTTAATACTCCTATAGCACCTATAGTAGATCCGACTTAGGCATAGGCTGAGGTAGAGGAGACCCGGCTAAAAATGTTAGCGGGGGCAAAGAAAGTAGCAGTGTCTCAACAAACATTGAACATCATGTTGCGTGAGTACGCAAAGGCAAACATGATTAGTACTACCCGTATGGACGGAGTAAAAATTAGGGGCAGAAACCTCATCAGCGAGATAGACAAGGAATATGTGCCTAGGCCAGACAGTCAGGAAACCCCATGTCAGCTGGTCTGCCGAGGTATAGTACCCCGGCAAAAAACCTTAGGGCTATAGACGCGGCAGCGTCTGAGTTAGAGAGACTGACCAGAGAATCCCGGGAAAGGAAGCAAAAGAGATTGATTGAGTTGGTAAAAATTACCAACAAGCAGAATGAGGAATTGCTCAAGGCAAACCCTGCAGGAGCAGGAGGTTCCCTTGTTGTTCATTCGGCAGGGGGCGCTGTGGCAAAATCAGTTGGGGCAGCATCATCTCCTCATGATGGCCCAACAAGAGAAGACATAGTAACCTCGGGAAGAAAGAATGAGCAGATCCTATGACCCGGAAAGGGCAGGAAAAGGAAAAGCAGTGTAATGTGATGAGGACCGCCACAGTGTGAGCCGAGGTGAAGCTGGACGAGGTAACCACAGCCAAGGCCATGCCAGACAGCGTAACTCGGCAGGAGCTGGACAAATCCACCTCGGTAGTACCAGCAATAGTACATACCTCGTCAAGAGCAAATTGCCGGCCCAGCTATGCAGCAACAAAATGTTCATTTGGGTCAAAACAAATACGATGATGGTTATTTGGCAATGGCTAATGCCCGGTTTCCCAGGCTGTATCATCATGTGATAGGGCCGAGGCTGGGAAATAGGAACCTGCAACCAGATGATGCAAGGTTGAAACTAGACCGGATTTATAGTTTCGAAATGATAGAGGGACAGGGTCCTCCGAGTCCAGCATGCTTTGGACCTTGGATTATGAGAGAACCTCATGTACCGAAGTTCCAGTTGGCCAGAGGGACAAAGACATATGAAGAAATTACCAACCCAGAAGATTGGATAATTGACTATGCAACAACGGGTATTGCCACAGGCAATTTGAGATGGGCCGTGAGATATGTACCTCAAATGTTGGAAGGACCAACGAGAATATGGTTAAATAATATGCCAACAGGAAGCATCAACTGTTGGATAGACTTCGAGGAGATGTTTATTAGTAACTTCACAAAGTACGTACAAGAGGCCGAATAGGCCACAACAACTGACAATGTGTAAGAAGAGGCTAAATGAGATAGACCGCGAGTTTCTGATTCGGTGGTGCAACATGCATAACTCATGCGAAGAGGTAATCGAGTCACAAGCTATTGCCTGGTTTGCACAAGGATGCAGATATGCAAGTATGCTGTGGTAAAGGCCGCAATACGTTGGCTGAAACAATCAGAATTGCTGACTCATATGCATTAGGTGATCTGACTCAACCTCGGCTTGTGGCAAGCGAGTCAAATGAGGAATATTACCCTCCCGATGGAGCCGGGTCATCCCGGCGAAATGATTTCTGAGGTAAGAGGAGAGATGAAAGGCTGGATTATAGATATGGTTCGCAACAAGTTACATCAGTCGAGCAAGATCAACCTCGAGCTGGGAATAGTCAATGGAAGAAGCGCGGAGGCTAATAGTGGAAACAGAAAAATGATGGCAAGAAGCCTTGGACCAGTGAATAGAAAAAAAGTGGCAATAAAGGAAAGATAGGCCAAGGTATACATACGAGGCTATGTTGGATCAACCATGCAAGTTTCAATCACCAAACCCAAGTAACCCGGTGAACCACACGACTCGGCAATTTGAGTGGATGAGGAATATAGAGCAAAGTAACACGGGGAATGCTCAGGCACCTCGGCAGCAGCTCACTGGAGAAAATGGGTAGCAACAGATGTTACCACCGCCCCCGCCGAGGTATGAGAATCACGACAGAAGGGATGCAGTGCATCAGGTGGAAAACCACAATAAGGGGAACCAGAGATACTCCGGCAATGACGGAAGAAATGAGTACAGAGAACGTCATCAGAGTTACTGTGTGTTTACCACCGAAGAAACTGATAGGTAGAGTGTGCGACACCGACATATGGAAGTCAATACGGTTATGCCGGCTGTGCCAAGGTATATGCCTTGGTCTGATCAGGAAATCACATGGAGTTTCGAGGATCATCCCAGGCTCATGCCGAGTCCTGGATCATACGCTTTGTGATTGACCCAACTTTCATTGAGCCAAACATCAACATGAAGTTTTCTAAGGTGTTGATTGACAATGGAAGCAGCATTAATATATTGTATAAGGACACAATGCACATGCTAGGAGTCTTAGAGAATATTCTACAGGAAACCAAGACCACATTTCACGACATTGTTCTAGTTTTGTCTTGTGAGCCTATTCGAAAGGTCCGGATTGATGTATTATTCGGCACAAGGGACAATTGTTGGACAGAAAATTGGGAGTTTGAAGTTCTGGACTTGGACAACGCTTGCCATGCGTTACTAGGCATACCAACTCTTTCAAAGTTCATGGCAAGCGACCACATTAGTTACCTGAAGATGAAAATGCCAGGGCCAAATGGAGTAATCACCATATCAGGAGATTTTAGGCGCTGAATGGAATGTGCCTCAGCCGGGTCAAACTTGGCCGAGTCACTCGTGATAGCACAGGAGAAGAAAAGGATTCAAGAGGTTGTGACACTAGCTCAGAACGCGCAACTGAATATGCTGGCTCTGAGTAACCCGCATGGAAGTGTCTCATTTCAGACGACAAAAGATACCAAGAAGGTGCCCGTTGATGATCAGTTCTAAAAACGCACCATGACAATTGGTGCCACGGTTGGTGAAAAATAGGAAAGCGAGCTCGCCGGCTTCCTCCATGAGAATCGGGATATCTTTGCTTGGTCCACATAGGATCTGCAAGGTGTACCGAGGGAGTTGGCCAAACAATCTTTGTATGTAAGCCCCGGCGCAAAGTCGGTGAAGCAACCTCTCCGCCGCTTTGCCAAAAATACGAGAAAAGTAATTGGTGGTGAGATAGCTCGGCTCCTTACAGCCAGGTTTATCATGGAAGTACTCTATCCGGATTGGCTATCTGATCCAGTGCTTGTGGAAAATAAGAAAGATGATCCGAATGTAGTAGTGGTATGGCGTATGTGTATCGATTACATGAACCTGAATAAGACGTGTCCAAAGGATCCATTCCCACTGCCAAGGATATACCAGGTCATTGATTCGACCGCTAGGTGTGAGCTATTGTCATTTGTAGATGCGTATTCTGGTTTCCACCAGATACCCTTGAACCCGGATGATCAAATAAAGACTAATTTCATTACCCTGTATGGGGCTTATTGCTATCACACCATGCCATTTGGCTTACGTAATGCAGGAGCAACGTATCAAAGATGTATGCAAAAATGTTTACTTGATCAAATTGGCAAAAATGTACAAGTATATGTCAATGATGTGGTGATAAAGATTAAGGAAATTAAAACACTCATAGATGATATCCGGCAGACATTCGTGAACTTAAGAAGGTTCCGAATGAAGCTTAACCCAAAAAATACACCTTCGGTGTCCCAGCCGAAAAATTATTCGGGTTCCTCGTGTCCAACCGAGGTATCGAAGCGAACCCAACTAAAATCCCCGCTATCGAATGAATGGAGCTGCCAAAGCATCTTAATGATGTTCAGAAGTTCACTGGTTTCCTGACATCATTAAGTCGGTTTGTATGTTAGAAAAGGCATTGCCTCTCTATCATCTAATGAAAAAGTCGGATAAATTCGTATGGACACTGCAAGAAGATAGTGCATTTCATGAGCTTAAAAAGATGCTAGCCTCTCCACATGTGTTAGCCTCGCCATTATCAAAAGATCTGATGTTGCTCTACATAGCAGCGACCAACCGAGTCATAAGTGCCGTGATAGTGATAGAGCGTAACGAAGAGGGTAAGTCCGTACAGAGGCCAGTGTATTACCTAAGTGAAGTATTATCCGCTTCAAAGCAGAATTACCCTCATTATCAAAAGATGGCCTATGGCATCTATATGGCGGTCAAGAAGCTTAAGCACTACTTTGAAGAACACCTAGTGAAGGTGATATGTGAGGTGCCCATATCCGAGATAATGAGAAACAAGGATGCAAGTGGCCGGATAGCCAAATGGGCAATTGAGTTAGCCCCTTACGCTCCACAATATGATAGAAGGGGCGCGATCAAGTCTCTGGCTGTGGCCGACTTTTTTGTTGATTGGGCGGAAATGCAGTATGAACCACCCTTGCCGGATTCAAACTACTAGAGGATGCACTTTGATGGATCAAAGTTGAAGGACAGATTAGGGGACGGGGTAGTTCTTACCTCGCCCAAGAAGTACCAATTGAAATACGTGCTTCAGATCCACTTTTGAGCATCAAACAATGTTGCCGAGTATGAGGAACTCGTACATGGGCTAAAAGTGGCCAAAGAGATTGGGATATGTCGGATACAGGGATTCAGTGATTCGGATCTAGTGGTACAACAAGTTTCTGACCATTGGGACATCCTAGACGCAAACATGGCTCTCTATAGATTTCACGTCCAAAAGATATGTGGTTACTTTGAGGGATGCGAATTTCATCATGTGCCAAGAGCAAAAAATGATGGAGCCGACATGTTATCTAAACCGGGTTCATATCGACAACCCATCCCGCTAGGAGTTTCTTTGGAGCATATGAGAAAATCATCTATTAACCCTTCACCAGAATCCGAGTGAATCTATATCCCGACAAACCCTGGATCAGAAGCTACCCAATGGACATTGACTGGGGTAACACCTTGGCAAACCAGGGGACTGCCTCGGTAAAACCGAGAACTGCCTTGCGGAACCTGGGGACTGTTCAGCTTGATCCGGCAGAAGTTATGTCGATTGCGCCAATGGAGGTTAGCATAGTACTTTTCCCAGCTCGTATTGTACCAACATGGGCGCAGCCAATATTGGAGTTCTTAAAAGATGGAACTTTGCCAAGTGATGAGATACTCTCAAGGCAAGTGCAGAGGAGAGCAAAGGCATACACTATAATCAATGCCGAGTTATACAAGAGAAGTGTCACAAGTGTCTTGCATCGATGTGTTGACCTGGAAGAAGGGTTGGACATCCTCCGAGATATTCATCAGGGGGAATGTGGGCATCATGCCTCATTCAGGGCCCTGATGGCTCAAAATATATTCGAGCTCGTTGGGAAACCCCTAGAGGAAGGTATGATGAGCACAACAGCAAGTTTTTTCTCAGTTATGAAACCAAGGTTATCGAACCAGTAGAAGCAAGGAAACACCTCCAAGGTGTTGTTTCCAACTTGGAATCCTGCACAACACAACCACAGAACTTTGCCCCCAACTTACAGTGAGATTGTCAATTTCACTACTCTATTATATACTAAAAGCAATATAAGGTTGTTTTTCGAGGCACCACGTTGATCCACATCATTAAAATTATTTAGACCGTTAGCTGTATAATTTATGGCTGTGGTTAAATAAGAATTATAGATTACGTAACATGTTAGACGTGTCAGACCGGTCGGCGGTCGATTATTTAGACCGTTAGATGTATAATTTATGGCTGTGATTTAATGAGAGTTGTAGATTAATACGGCCTACGAGCAGAATCAGATCCATCAAATAATCGATCAGTCTGGTATACCGGCGTGGATCTGATATCATATCGGTCACAGACTCTTATGTCAGAGCTCCAAAATTGATTGACACACATGTGAAACTAACTCCAAAGCTGATTGAAGATGAAAAAGAAAACCAAGAAGCAGATCGATACGATCTGATTACCCTGCATGTGCATGCGTATTACAACATATATATTGAGTTCTATTTATAGCGTGGCAAGAAAAACAATATAACAGGCTACAAAATATACATATATACCTATATATCACGGAATACATATTTTTTTAAATATAATATGTGGGAGTTTAATTAGCCTCGCTGGTTTTGAAAATGTGACTTTAGAGAGTAGGACCTAATTCATCGGATGTATTGTGATTCCAGAGTCATGGTCCTCTTAAGACAGACTGTCCAACCACTCTATTGCCAAGCCAAATTATGACAAGAAAAAAAAACTTGAAAACGCAAGCCAATGACTGGTTCTATAAAGTGCTACAAAATAAACTTGTTCCGTCTTAAAATGTCAAGAATAAAATTTAAAATAAAACTACAAAGCAGATCGTTATGATCTATTTTAGCCTATGCTTACATGTGTTATGGCATAGTAGGAGTTCTATTAATAGCCTGTCAAGAAAAGAATTAAGAGGCTACAAGATTAGACTGATTTATCCGTACATATATATCTAAATATCAGTCAATACATATAAAATTTTAAAATGTAATTTCCAAGAGATTAATTATCCTCACATGTTTTAACAATACACTTAACTTCAGATAATAGGACCAAAGTTATTGGGCACACGGTGATTCCACATACTCCTCCTAACTCCTAAGACAAGTTGTCCAACCACTTTACCGCCAAGTCGCCAAACTACGAGGAGATTTTATTTAAAGTTGATCTGTACGAAAATACCAAGAATTAAACGAAGCCAATACACCCTTATTCTATATGACTCCATATCAACCATCAAGACTTTGTCACAAAAGACATAGTAACAAAATATACATAAACTACAATATGGTGATTAGCTATTGTTTCCCTCACCTCTCAATGACTTTATTAGTTGTTGAAAGTCAACTGAAACAGTTGATATTGAAAGAAGCATTTTCAATAAAGAGGGAAAGCGTGTATACATGGTTCGAGGCAAAGCCAATTCCACGGTCAAAGAAATGCTCTTTTCTGGTTATGTAGAGGCCGGCATTACCTAATTTTTTTTTAAAATCTACTTTATGGACGACTCATGTGATTGTATATTTTATTGCTACAAGAGAAGGGATAGAATTTACGCAAATTTTGTTTTGAGTATAACCTTTTGAAATTATTTATGTATAATTATACCATGTGGTTACCAATGGGGTGTGTGTTATTAAATAAAATATTTTGTAAATGAAAAATTCACAAGGAATTTTATGTGGTCTCTTATCCTTACATTTTATTAATATGCGTCATTAAAATTTGCAAACATGTCGAATAAATGACAACCGACTAAAATACCAGCACTATGTCATCCATGATAGTTTAGTCATGTTCCATGACAAGAAAATACCAAGAGAGTGCATAATGAAATGATTGAATAGTAAGGCTAATAGGGATATTTAAAAGTAGTTAAACAGAGTATTGCATACATTAGAAAATATATCTGCTATTGTTATTGGTATGCAAAATACATTATTGAAACATTACAAAATAAAGAAAGATCGCTAAATTTTCGAGATAAATGGTATAATTGCTGTAATAACATAAAAATGGTCCAAGGTTGTATATTCTAGGCTGATCATTTCTAAAACATCATGTATGTCAAAACAACACGAGAATCTTGTGTATTTATATGAAAAATGAAGGGACAAGAGGTAAATCGGCCTGATAAAGTTTGGATTAAATATTTTAATCTTTATTTGACCTATATATTAATGATGATAAAGTCTTTTCTCACTTGGCCTTATTAACAAAAAAATATGTTTTTGTTCCATGAGAATGGTATCCTTATCATTAGATCATTTCTCAAGTAAATCCTAATTATTTAACAATTGGAATGTTAGCCATGCATACTGATCTAAGATCACGTAAAAACTGACATCTATCTCATGGTTAAAACTCCAATTGCATATTGCAATTTAATTTCATGCACACTTTCACATATGTTTGCTAGCGTTCACCCATAAATTTAATACGATGAAATATCTCTTCTAGGCGTGTGATATGTATTTTGGATATATATAAAAATGGGGGATATATAATATATTATTTGCAATCACATAATATTAAATCCATGAATTTACGAGGGATTTTTCTCATCAAATTTGACACACTAAGACGACGCTCTTCTATAGACAAACAAATAAAGGTTGCGAGGGCCACCATGCTAGTTTTGCTAAAACAAAGGATTAAACGTATTGTGTGGAAGATAGTAATTGCTTGCAGAAAGTAAACAGAAAACAATAAATAGATTATAGATTGATGGTAAAAGAATGGACCGGGGTCCATAGTTCACTAGAGGTGATTCTCCTTAAGATAGATGACATGTTGGGTGAACAAATTACAGCGAGGCAATTGACAAACACCGAGAAAGCATACATGCATATACTAATCATCTTGACTCCTACGAGATTTGATTAGGCATTACAACATTATACATAGACCGTAATCCAACTGCATCTATGACTAATAATCCACCTTCAGGTTATCATCCAAACCCCCTCCAATATTAAGTTGCAAGAAGTAGATCATTGCATTACGCATAGTGTGTAAAGTAAATAGTACGATTGTTCTATGAACAAAGGATTGTTGTTTTCTCCCTAGTAGCAACAACACATCTAGTACCTTAGAGATTTCTGTCACTTCCCCAGATTCCTAGAGGCATGAACCCACTATCGTCCATAAATGCTCCCCCTTGGAGTTGCTAGCATCTACTCGGCCAAGATAGCTACTAACAACAGAAAGCATGCAAGATCACGAATAACATAGACATGATAGAATCAATAATCAATCTGAAATAACATCTCAATATCCATCGGATCCCCGCAAATACAACATGTAGATTACAAATAGATGATCTTGATCATGAACAAAGCTCACAAGATCTAGACATGGTAGCACAAAGGAGAAGAACCAACCATCTAGCTACTACATGGACCCGTAGTCCAGGGATGAACTACTCACGCATCACACCGGAGACAGGCATGGTGATGAAGAAGGCCTCTAGGGTGATCTCTCCCCTCCGATAGGGTGCCGGGAAGAGCTTCAGATCCCTCCCGATCTAGGGATGGAGATGGTGGTGGCTATAGACTCTTTCGTGGAATTTTGATCGGGTAGTTAAGGTTTTCGTCCCGGAGGCAATATATAGGCGAAGGGGCAAGGTCGGTGGAGTGCCAGGGGCCCACACTACCTGGTGGCGCGGCTATGGCTGGCCGTGCCACCACCAGGTGTGGCCGGCCTGGCTCCCCTCTTCATCTCCCCTCCGGACTCCGTATTCCTTCTGGTGAAATATTGACTTGGGCTTTTGTCCCATCCAATTCCGAGAATATTTCCTTACTAGCTTCTCTAAAACCGAAAACAGCAAAAAACAGGCAACTGGCCATGTGGCATCTTGTTAATAGGTTAGTTCCAGAAAATGTGTAAAAATAGTCCAAACTGTGGACAAAACATAATAAAGTAGATATAAAACAAGTATGGAACATCAAAAATTATAGATACGTTTGCAACGTATCAATATCCCCAAGCTTAACTCCTGCTCGTCCTCGAGTAGGTAAGTGATAAAAATGAATAATTTTTGAGGTGACATGCACCATGATAATCTTGATCAAAGTATTTGTAGAACATGGATAGCTAGGATCATAGTACTTTAACATAGCATGAAAGATATAGTTCTAACAATAAGACATAGAAGCTATGTTATAATATGAAAAGGTACAAACAAAATATTCATGAATAACAATGCTTTGAAAGACATTTGTTTGTTTCACATATAGAAAACATAATGAGAATGGTGTACCTCATAGTGTAGCAAAACATAAATGCATAGGACACCTTCAAAGTTCATAAGGGTGACTAGATGCAAATAGTTTAAGAACAATAAATATCAAAGTTATGAATCAATCAACAAGTTTTGGGACAATGCACATTAAACTAAAAATGACCACTATGCTCTCTCAATAGGCGCATAAAGATAGAAGATGGAGACTCACCATAAAAGTAAAAGAAAGGCCTTCATAGAAGGAAGCAGGGATTCAAGTCTCATAAAGAGCTTCCAAAAATTATGGTACTTATTAGCTTTCAGCTCTCATTAGCCCTATCATAAGCATCTTTAGGTGATTAATGTTAAAGTGAACAAATATGAGGATATGCTTGACAAGTTATAAGCTGAAAATCTCATGCCCCTTAGTTACGAGTACCGTTCCTCATGCTACTCAAGTTTAGTCACAAGTAAGTTCTTGTCATTGTAAGTACATGTGTATCATAGAGAACCGCCAACGGGGTACCCCTTACCCGATGATATGGAAGAATCCGCATATCAAAATGACAAGGCAAGCAGACAATGAACATCTCAGCATCCTTTTATTTCCTATTTGCATAGGTATATTTTTTCTCTTCTTTTTTTCATTTTTTCTTTCCTATTTGCATAGGCTTCTTTTTTTATATAGGATGCTTCATAGATTGGTCACTATGGTTACGCTGCAGGTTTCCACCATGATTAGGTAGGGATTAGACCAGCCGCCCATGCATTTCTCTAACACATATACGAACTCCATGAGCCTTACAAGCTCCCCTTTCATTTCACACCGTCGGGATCCCTAAGAAAAAGAACATGATATCAACTAAATAAAGTGCAATGTTCAAAGCATTCTCCATGACAACATGGTTCTGCTAATCCAGAACTTACAAAACGCAAGCATATACGCAACATAGATGGGCACAATGGTTCAAGTTTATTAAGTGCAAGAAAAGTAAAGTGTGCCATCAAGTTCGTGAGAGCTTTAATAACTAGTTCTCACATAACAAGTTTAATTTGGACGGTACATAAAAACATGAATATACTTGGAATAGCAAATGCTAATAGGTAGGTATGGTGTACTCTTTGGAATAACTTGGTTTTATTTGGAGTTGGATGCATGAGCGGAACTCATACTTGGTATGGAGGCTAGCAAAAGACTGGGAGCGACCAACAAAGAGAGAAATAATGGCCATAATCATGCAAAGCGACAAAACATCATTAATTAAAGCATAAATTGATATTACAAGTCAAAAACTAAATGATCATAGAGGCTATGGTGACTTGTTGTAGTCTTAACATGGTGTGAGCATGCGCCAAGTCAAACCAAATAAAGCATCAAAGGAGAATACCACAATATTATGCTTTAATATGCTAAAACAACGCATGATTCTTTCAAGGCACATTAAGCAATCTCAATTGTTTGTAACAAGTCATGCTACAACAATAATCACTAAGCATACATCCAAAACAATATCAAGCATGACATGATAAAGCCTAAGTCACAGTTAAAAACAAGCTCCTTTTATACCACTTAAGCATGAACTTTCCTACTCTTTTCCAATCCTTATAAACTTATTTGAAAACTAATGTATGAATGAGGGGGGTCAAACCAATTTTATTTTAGCAAACCAAGCAAACTAAAACTAAAAACAAAAACAAAGACGCTCCAAGAACAACACAATTGTGCATGAAACAATAAAAATGAAGTGTTTGGAAGAAACCTGAAATTTTTATTGATGAAGAAGGGGATGCCTTGGGCATCCCCAAGCTTTGATGCTTGTACTTTTTTAATATTTCTTGGGGTGACACGGGTGGCATCCCCAATCTTGAGCTTTTGTCCATTCTTCGTCTTATCACATTACTCTTCCCTACACTTTAAATTTTCCTTTATACAAAACTTCACACAATCTTCATTAGCAACATTAGTGTACTCAAGATAATAAGTCTTTTGGTTCAGTTCCAACACAAATAATACTTCCATTAAAACAAAAGCTACTGTAGCACTTCCTTTAAAAAGTTCAAATGATCAAAGAGAACTCAAAGAGAAAGATATTAAGAGGCAAATACAAATAATGGCAGAAATCTGTCAAAACAGACCAGCAGGTAAAACCAATTTTTTTCGAAGATCTTCTGTTGCTCAAATCGATAAGTGTTGAACTAATGAAAGTTGGATAACAATCTAGGGTAGAAGCACAAACAATTACAGCTCAAACCGACGTACAAAGATGTTTCACGAATTTTTACAGCGAAGCACAAAAATCTGTTTCAGGACAGCAACTTTCCCAAGCATTACTTCTCTCTCATTAGAGGTTACTCTTGGCACAAAAACCACACAAAAATGATAAGGATAAGTTATTACTGAAGAAATAACTTCCAAGACTCAATAAAAGAAAATTTTATTGACTAAAAATTTGGGTTATCTCCCAATAAGTGATTTTCTTTAACGCCTTTGAGCTAGGCATAAGAATTTCGATGATGCTCACATAAGAAATATGAATTGAAGTAAAAGAGAGAATCAAGAAGAAAATTCAAAACACATTTAAGTCGAACCCACTTCCTATGCATAGGAATCTTATGCGTAAATAAATTCCCAAAGAACAAAGTGACAGGCAAAGGAAGATAAAACGAGAGTAACTTCAAAACTTTCAGCAAATAGAGAGGTGTTTCAGTACTATGAAAACTTTTACAACCATATTTTCCTCTCTCATAATAATTTTCAGTAGCCTCATGAATAAAATCAACAATATAACTATCACATAAAGCATGCTTTTCATGATCTACAAACACATATTTTTTTATCAATCTCAGAAATAGTGGGATTAAAATCTTCAGACCCACTTTTAACAATTTTATAACAAGATGACTGATCAATATAATTTTCAATAGTAGTACAATTAATATTATCAACCAATATAGGACCATCATGTAGAGCTTTATTATATGTTTTTTCAAAATAATCCATAGGAACATAACATTCATCCTCCTTTGGTAAGCATGGAGGACAATCTAATAATGCAATGGGTAAAGAGTTACTCTCATTAGAAGGTAGGAATGGGTAGATCCATTCTTACTCCTCTTGATCATCACTCTCCTCCTATTTTTCATCCAATGAGATTCCAGTTTCAGCAATTTGTTCTTCCATAGGCTCCTGCAAGGCATTAGTCTCTTCCGTTGGTGGAGAGTATCTATTAAGATATTCAAGAATATATCCATTCTCTACCTTGTAATTATCAAAGAAAAATTTAAGTATATCATAAACCTCATATTTATAAGGTGCATCACCAGTATTTTCAAGCAAATAAGCAAGTTCAGATGCACCCTTCCAAGCAATAAATTCTTCAATTTGTTCCATATCATAAAAGTCATAATTTCCCTTAACATAAGAAGATATGGTAACATCATCATTATACTCACATTGAAAAGGGAGGTGTTTATACCTCCTACAACAACAAGATTTATCAAAGCAATAAGTAACATTATAAGTAGAGCACATGTTTCTAGCAATGGTACACAAATTATGAATTTGTTCCCATAAGAGTTTCCTTTTTTGTGACAAGCGGTGTTCCTCATAATATTTTTATTGTTCCATGAACCCATCTTGCCAATAAGATCTAGTTTCAAAGAAACCCACCATTGATAGAAAGCATGATAAAGCAAGACAATAACAGATCAACAGAAATAACAACTATAGCAGGAACTAATTTTGTGTGTGTTTTTGATAGAAAGAAACAAGCAAACAAAGAAAAAATAAACTAAGCAAAACAAAAAACAAAGTAAAGAGATTGGTTGTGAAAGACTCCCCTTGTGAAGATGTCCTTGACTCCCCGGCAACGGCGCCAAAAAATAGCTTGATGGCTCAAAATATATTCGAGCTCATTGGGGAACCACGAGAGGAAGGTATGATGAGCACATCAGCAAGTTTTCCCTTAGTTATGAAACCAAGGTTACCAAACCAGTAGAAGCAAGGAAAACCTCCAAGGTGTTGTTTCCAACTTGGAATCCTGCACAACACAACCATAGAACTTTGCCCCCAACTTACAGTGAGGTTGTCAATCTCACTGGTTTTGCTGAAAACAAAGGATTATACGTATTGTGTGCAAGAAAGTAATTGCTTGTAGAAAGTAAATAGAAAACAATAAATAGATTGTAGATTGATGGTAAAGGAATGGACCGGGGTCCATAGTTCACTAGAGGTGATTCTCCTTAAGATAGATGACATGTTGGGTGAACAAATTACAGTGGGGCAATTGACAGACACCGAAAAAGCATACATGCATATACTAATCATCTTGACTCCTACGAGATTTGATTAGGCATTACAACATTATACATAGACCGTAATCCAACTGCATCTATGACTAATAATCCACCTTCAGGTTATCATCCGAACCCCCTCTAGTATTAAGTTGAAAACAACAGATAATTGCATTAAGCAAAGTGTGTAAAGTAAACAAAGGATTGCTGCTTTCTCCCTAGTAGCAACAACACATCTAGTACCTTAGAGATTTCTGTCACTTCCCCAGATTCCTAGAGGCATGAACCCACTATCGAGCATAAATACTCACTCTTGGAGTTGCTAGCATCTACTCGACCAAGATAGCTACTAACAACGGAAAGCATGCAAGATCACAAATAACATAGACATGATAGAATCAATAATCAATCTGAAATAGCATCTCAATATCCATCGGATCCCCGCAAACACAACATGTAGATTACAAATAGATGATCTTGATCATGAATGGAGCTCATAAGATCTAGACATGGTAGGACAAAGGAGAAGAACCAACCATCTTGCTACTACATGGACCCGTAGTCCAGGGATGAACTACCCACGCATCACACCGGAGGCAGGCATGGTGATGAAGAAGGCCTCCAGGGTGATCTCTCCCCTTCGGCGGGGTGCTAGGAAGAGCTTCAGAGCCCTTCCGATCTAGGGATGGAGATGGCAGCGTCTACAGACTCTTTCGTGGAATTTTGATCGGGTACTTAGGGTTTTTGTCCCAGAGGCAATATATAGGCTAAGGGGCAAGGTCGATGGAGTGCCAGGGGGCCCACACCACCTGGTGGAGAGCCTAGGGATGGCCGCGCGACCACCAGGTGTGGCCAACCTGGCTGACCTCTTCGTCTCCCCTCCGGACTCCGTATTCCTTCTGGTGAAATATTGACTTAAGATTTTGTCCGGTCCAATTCCGAGAATATTTCCTTACTAGCTTTTCTGAAACCAAAAACAGCAGAAAACAGGCATCTGGCACTGTGGCATCTTGTTAATAGGTTAGTTCCAGAAAATGTGTAAAAGTACTCCAAAGTGTGGACAAAACATAAGAAAGTAGATATAAAACAAGCATGGAACATCAAAAATTATAGATACGTTTGCAACGTATCAGTCCTTAGTGGCAAAAGCTTTTCGGCATGGATTTTACTGGCCAAGTGCCTTGCAGCAAGCCGAGGAACTTGTGAGGGAATGTAATGGGTGTCATAGGTATGCAAGAAAGACACATCTGCCAATGTTCGAACCCAAAAATATACAAATTACTTGGCCATTTAATGTGTGGTGCTTGGATATGGTTGGACCATTTAAGCCAGCCAAAGGGAAGATGACCCACATCTTAGTGATGGTGGACAAGTTTACAAAGTGGATTGAAGTAAAGCCAATAAGAAAGTGTGATGGAGCTACTGTCGTGACATTTCTCAAAGATATCATCCTGAGATACGGCTATCCACGCAGTATCATAACAGATAATGGCACTAACTTTGCCGAAGGGGCCTTTGCCAGGTTTTGCCGAGATACAAAGATTTGGCTAGATGTCGCATCAGTGGCCCACCCCGCATCGAACAGGCAAGTGGAAAGATCCAATAGACTAGTACTGTCTGGGATAAAAGCCCAACTCATTGAACCGCTGCAAAGATCAGCGGGGTGCTAGATTGATGAAATCCTAGCGGTATTATGGAGCTTAAGAACAACTCCGAATCGATCAACAGGCTATACGCCATTTTTTGGGTATATGGGGCAGAAGATGTATTACCAGCCAACATAGAGCATGACTCGCCTAGGGTCACCCAATACATAGAAGCCAAAGTGTAAGAAGCCCGGCAAAACAATGTTGATTTGCTGGAAGAAGTGAGAGAATTGGCATTGCCTAGATCCGCCATATATCAGCAAAATCCTTGACCTATCATAGCCAGAAACTGAACCCGCAAGTTTTCTAGGAAGGAGATCTAGTACTTCGGCTGGTGCAGCGCACTGTCGGCATGCATAATTTGTCCCCCATGGGAAGGACCTTTCATTGTAAGCAAAGCACTATTACCTCATTGATGCACAACCGTAGGAGAAGAATAAGGCGGACATGTCAGGCTAGTAATCAAAGAGGCCATGGAACGTAGCTCTACTTCATCCATTTTACACGTAGGAAAGTTTATGTATCCTAAACTTTCATATGTCAGCCTGTATGTCGACAATGAGCTCATCAATGAAATCTCGGCACCTCAAGCAGAAACTCGGGGACTGCCTTAATTATAGTTGTATTTTTATGTATTTACTTTTTATACGGCGGCTGACTTAAATTACTTACACCTTAGCCAAGGTAGTAGTGTGTCGGCACCAAAAGCTAACTCTTTGACTTGTTGCTGTCCAATAAGAATTGGCTTCATGGAAAGCAAGAGAATAAGTTTGGAATTGCAAGGCACATGAAAAATGACTAAGGAAAGGAACGTAATCAAGCTGATGTTTATTTTTCGGACTAACCCCTGTACTTACTTTATTTTTGTTATTCCAAATTATTTTTAGCCAATCCTAAAAGTTTCAAGTATTGTTGAATTAATTTTCTTAGCTCAGACTCATAATTCAAACGCCAAATAAATGTAGACGCGAGCCGAGTCATTAAATTGAGAGAATAAGAAGATGAAACCAGGTATACAAATAATCATCATGTCATAAAAACTAATACATGATCCCATCTATGATAAATAACATGCACAAAAGCTACATGGCTAGGCCGAAGCCCTTAGCCCAAGGAGAATTACTCACACATAGAGATGAAATCAATGACCATAAACATTGCAATGGAAATCATGAGATTGATAGAAAATAGTCTTAAAATATCGCCAATCGAAGATGAGATCTACTATTACAAGTGGTGGAATATGGCTATGGTGGTGGAGAAGGGTTTGGAGATTAGATCTAAGTCTATTCCTCTGGCGGCTCTTCGGTGTTGTGGATGGAGTTTTGGGGGCGGCTAATGATCGGAAAGAGCTCTTGTTTCTCGTTGCTTGAGGCCTCTTTATATAAGGGTCCCTTCAAAAAAGTTGTTCTATTTGGCCTAGCGGTGTCGATGGCAACTATACGACCAGAACTATACGACTAGAACTATATGACCAGAATTTTATTCTCGACGTATAGTTGGTCGTTAAAGCGTCTGTCTCCACTTCACGACTCCTGGTTTCTTCGGGTTGTTGGAAATCTTGTATATTTGACTTTAATGTTGTGATTCCGATCATCAAACGTCATTATCTGCGTAGTTAAAAATAGAAAAAAGGATTGCATACCCCTTTGATCATTAGGAATTAGTGGCAGGGTTTAGAGAGATAATTTATCAAAAATATGAATAATATCCAGTTTAAATGTGGACATAGATGGGTATATTTCATAGCCATCAACCTCTCCAAGCTTAAACTTGATCGTCCTTGAGCAAGAAAACCAAAATCAAAAAGGAACTCAGCATTTAAACTGAAATAACGAGATGATGATCTTACTCATGATTGGTAGACTCAAGTTTCGTCCACTTATAAATCTGAAAAACTTAAGCATAGATAGAGTAATGGCAAGCATATCATACGGATTTTTATGCATCCTTATAACGCAACAAAATTATTGTTAACATGGATGATTCAAATGAGTAAACCTTATTCCATGTCATGTAATCAACTCATAGGCTTGCCTTTAAACAATAAAGTATAATCATGTAAAATTAAGAGTGTGAGAGTTTGTCATGAAAACATATACACTAGAGTATCTCAATTCTCCCACATCAATAAATCAAGACTCTTCAAGCACTACTTTTCAATTCATTGTCCTTCAATAATTTCAGTTCTTAAGTAATTGAGAGTATGCCAAAGATTTTAATAAGTTTATCGGGCTGTGATGGACACTCGTGGCATCACCAAGGTTTTTGTTCCTTTTGTACAATGATTACTCATAACAGCCAGAGGAGTGATTCTATCATGAACACAACTACTCGGGAATTCCAAGAATCTTACCCATTATAGCATTAGTGCTGCATAAGTTTAATCAACTCATAGCCGAAATCTAGGAGTTTCCTCCATGAAGATCGTTCATAGGCTAGCGAAGTTGTTGGCACCCCATGAAGTTTGACACGCATAAAGCTATACCATTCTTATGATTCACAAGTCAAACTTTGGCATGCTCACAAAAACTGCTAAACATTAATTCAATTGAACAAATCCTTTTAAAGAGAGCTATCAGTCAATCATTATTTTCTGTGGTGTTGAGTGTCTCTAGAAATAAGCCTTCAAGACTAAACACTACAACAGCCAAGACTTCAATTGTGAGACTTTTTATTATTACCATTGTTTAGCAAATTTTTAGGCAAGACTTGGTTAACTATAGGAGATGGAACAAAACGTACCCAACTAAATACCCATGCAAACAAAATTTTACTTCAATACAAAGACTCACTCCACCAATATAACATCTTATCATTTACTACTAACTAGCATGGGTTTCTCAAACTTCAAAAGTGGGGAGTCTTAAGGCATACCTCTCATGATTGGTTCCACTTCTCTCTTCCCTTTTGATTTGCTTCTTGGAAACTCGAAATCGATCACTCTCCTGAAAATATGTGAAATCCATAACGAGAATAGAAAAGAAGAAAGATGGAAAATAAAGATAAATGGAAAAATCTTTTTGTTGTTTTTAAGAGAGGGAATTAAAGAATAGAAAATTGGTGGCAAAGCCCAGCTAGAAAATTGTAACACCCCAGTTTTAGCTAATGTCTAATTAGGGTTTAATGTGCATTGCATGAGCATCATCTTTTAAAATTGCATGAAAGAATTAATGCAAAACCCCAACCCTAGCTATTTATATCCCCTCTCTAAAATGAACTCAAAAGGTTTTGAATATTTTTGAAAACTCAAAAACTTGTGGAGCCCAAATGGACTAAAGGGGCCTCCAACTATTTCACATGTTTTACAAATCCTCTGGTATTTTCAAACAGCTCCAAACAGTTTTGAATTTGGAAATACAAACAGAAAATGAAAAAATGAAAAAATAAAAAGCTTTTGCATTGAAAAAATGCCTAAACCCTAACCAAGCCAGCCCAAACCCTTCCTCTCCTTTATGCCGTGTCGTGTATCTAGTAGAAGTAGACGCACAAGCTTCTCCATGGCCCAAACTCGGCCCAAGCCAGCCCATCCATAGCCCACGTACCGCTTTGATGCGTCTTGCTCGTCATCTTCGCAGACGACGGCGAGCAGATCGCTGGCATGCCCGCCGCCACTCGATGGCACATCTACGCCAAGATCAACACTGCCTCTCTCTCAAGCCATGCCCATCTTCCCCTGTGCCTCTCTCTCCCTCTCACGTGTGCTTCTCATGTTCCCCACCGGAGTCCGAACCCTAGCCGCTTCTGTCGCCGTCAGTCGCCGTTGTTGCAGGCTGCCCCAAGCCCCGCTGACAATGCCACATGCTCCGCCTCGTCGTCCTGACCATCCTAGCCAAAGGAATCATCCGCACACGCCCCAATTAAGCTCCACATCCTCGGCATCCCCAACTCCAGTCGCCGCCTTCGTCGTTGATTCTGGCGCCTCCCGACCTCCTCTGGCCTCGCCAACACCTCCAATGTCTTTATGGTGAGCTCGTGGTTCCCTAGGACCTCTCCTTTCTCTCTCGCGTGCTCTGTTTCGTCCTATCACCAAGCACCGCCGTGCGCCGCCGCGAAACCTCATCGTAGCCGTGTTTCTGATGACCCAAATCGGGCGGCGCGCCACTAGTTAGTCCGTCGTGAAGCCTCGGTTCGAACATGCCTAGTCCCGCCGCCTCGTGCGCCTCACAACATCGTCGCCGGTGACCACCTGACAGTGGCCGTCGCGTGGCGCTGACGTGGTTGCGGGTTCCACATTGACCGCTGACCACCATGGTGGTAGCTAATGTGGCCTAGGGCCCGGCCGTCAGCCATAGTGGCTAGGTCTAGCCTCTTGTAAAACGTTTTCAAGCCTTGCGCCGATGTCATGCTAGCGCAATAAACCCTTTAATCTTTTTCGGAAATTTCCGCGAATCCTCTTGAAAGAGAGGGGTGCCCTTGGGAACGCGGACACAGGTGGTGCATGGCTATCATCAGCTCGTGCCGTAAGGTGTTGGGTTAAGTCTCGCAACGAGCGCAACCCTCGTGTTTAGTTGCCACTATGAGTTTGGAACCCTGAACAGACCGCCGGTGTTAAGCCGGAGGAAGGAGAGGATGAGGCCAAGTCATCATGCCCCTTATGCCCTGGGCGACACACGTGCTACAATGGGCGGGACAAAGGGTCGCGATCTCGCGAGGGTGAGCTAACTCCAAAAACCCGTCCTCAGTTCGGATTGCAGGCTGCAACTCGCCTGCATGAAGCAGGAATCTCTAGTAATCGCCGGTCAGCCATACGGCGGTGAATCCGTTCCCGGGCCTTGTACACACCGCCCGCCACACTATAGGAGCTGGCCATGTTTGAATTGAATAAACATTAGAAATTCAATAAGTAATTATTTATAAGTCAGAAAATATGTATAATATATCAAAATATTCAGAAAAATGAGATCTTTACAATATATTCAGAATCATGCATTGATAATCAACTCTAATTAACAAGTTCAGTAGAAGAACAGATCAACCCCTCAGAGGTTTTCCGGGGTTCCCCCTGAAGGAGATATGCCATAGAGGCAAATAATAAATAGGTTTTTATTGTCATATCTCAATTAGTTTATAATAGTTTCATATTGTGCTATAACTATGCCAAGTAAAAACATTGGTATAGGTGTGGTACGAAACAACTAAGTCCCTAGTAGCCTCTATTCATACTAGTTCGTTGGTCATGAGGATGATCTGGGTTTCAAGATCATGGGCATTTATGCCAATTGACAATGGGGTCATATCATTGGAGAATGATGTGATGGACATTCCTCGAAGGATTGCGATACGATCAAGTCATATAGTTCACTGTTGCAACAGCTAAATCTAGACTCCTTTTCCTTAGACCGTGAGCTCATATTACTCACTGTTTCCCGAGGCTGCTTAGATTGCATCAACCGTCATCTGGTAATACGGTGGCCATAAAGGTGTACGTTGGTTATTCCAAAGGAACAATAGATGACATGTGACTGCAAGACCGGGATTTGTTCACCCACATGACAGCTAAAGATACATACATCCAGCTTGGTGAGATTACATCCATAAATGTTACAACATGTGACTCGGTTATGGGGATGTAATATCACGGTAACAAGAAAACAGAACTTGTTGTTAACGAGATTGAACAAGGTATGGGATACCAATGACCAGATCTCGGACAAGTCGTATCAAGAAACAAAAGGAAATCGGAAGCTACATTTACCGGTTCAAACGACATTGTCATCAGGAATGCATAGGGGTCACATGGATATCCCTGGTCCCTCTGTTGATCATTGATTTAGATCATGTCTAGACCATTCCCGAGCCATGAGAGGATACACTTAAGGGTACGATGAGTGCGATCATTCGTAAGAAGGACTCATAGTAGAGAAAGAGAAAGCCGGAATTGTTGCATAGAGAGATCTGAAGTTGTTCGGAGAAAGAATAAAGGAAAAGACCGGAAAAGTGTTTTCGGATAAATGGGAATTTAAATATACATTTATTATATGTTAATTATGAATTAATATATACTAAATAATATTTTGATTAAGATTTATAAAGGCAACTTTTATATTGGGCAAAATCCCCATAGGGAAATAGCCTAGTAGAAAAGATACAGAAAATACGAAAAAGGAAAAACAGCCAAAGCCCACGTGGTTCGCCGCCGCACAGCGCAGCGCGCAGCTGGGCTGCGCAGGTGAGTGGGCGGCGGATAAATGCCGCCGCACAGGGCGGTGCAAAGCTGGGCCACGCCAGCGGGCCGCCGCAGTTGGCCGGCCCATTCAGGCCACGCGCAGCAAGGTGAGCTGGGCCGTGGGGGAGCAGCCGGCCCAGTCGGGTGCCAGCCGCCAGTGCTTGCCGGCCCACCGGGGCGCTAATGCCTACCCGGGGCTTGCTCTGCCTCGCGGTGAGCTGGGCCGCTGGTGTGGCGCCAGGCCCACCCGGCTGACCACAGTTGGCTGCTGCTTTGCCTGTTGGGCTGAGCAAAAACAACCCATCCGGCTGTGAACGAAATTCCTGCCTTTTTCCTTTAGTAATTAGTCCCACATGGCTTAGCCTTTGAGAAAGGCACACCCCCTTAGCCTATATAAAGGGGTGCCCATGGGTGGGATTAAAACACACCAACAATTGGAGAAGTCCTTTGGTTGACTTCCTCCTTCCCTCTCTCTCTAGCCCTTGTGACCATGGCCCCAAGTCTGGGCTGTGCGAACGAGGCACACATGCAGTACGCTATTGCGCTGCAGGGATTCCTAGCGGGATATCAACTTTCGCACTCCCAGCGGGATCGGGGAGCCGGAGGTCTCATCGTGCACCGGATGTGTACGAAGACACGAAACGCAACACTTGGGGCGCTTGAATGTCGTGAGTCGGAGCTGATGCACGATGATGAAGGAGCAGAGGGTGACCTGCGAGGAGCTTCGTGACCTTGAGATCGGCTACGAGTAAGACTACATTAACCACGTTCCCTTCAGAACGTTAACCATGTAAGGTCTACAATGGTATGTATTCTCTACGCATTGGCCGTTACCGCATTACTACATAGATAGATCCTACGCAGTTTTTGGGGTTCCAACGTAGGAAATTTTTTGTTTTTCTGCTGCGGATCCGCTTCAGTGGTATCAGAGCCGATCTATGCATAGGAGTGTTGTACGGCCAATACGCACAAGTATTGTGCGTGCATTGATCCCTTAGTTGATACCCTCTAACGTGTACTTGTTTATATCGTGGTATTGTTTGATGAAGCGGCCCAGGCCGACCTTACACGTATTCGTACGCGAGACTGGTTCCACGCTCAACATATGGCTTGTACCGTATAAGTGGCTAGCGGGTGTCTGTCTCTCATTCGATAGTTGATATAGCATTTACAACGGAGAGCCCCAAGAGGGGTGTAGTAGAGACAACTATCGGATCCATGTTGTGGTTGGAAAGTTCGTAGTTTAGAAACGGTTCTATTGCGAAAGCCCTAACAACCACGTAAAACTTGCAATAGATAAAGTAGATGCGTCTAACTTTATTTTGCAGGAGGGCATGTGATTATGATATGGCATTGGTCATTACGAAGGTAAAGTAGTTTACTTTTCTGTTACTAAGTAGTATAGTAATAGTCATCGTTCCGATGGATGACCTGGTGGAGGCGTCGTGGACTTGGAGTCAAACAAAGGGCAAGATGGAGATCATGCCGGAGCGCTCGATGGAGATCAAGGCGCAAGAAAGACATATCATATCACAATATACATATGATGTTGATATCTGTTTTACATCTTATTGTGTGCTAGTATTAAGATACTCAACGGTAGTTGATGTGGCTCAGATCACTATAGAGCTTCGTTGGGGAACCCCAAGAGGAAGGTATGATGAGCACAGCAGCAAGTTCTTGCTCAGTTATGAAACCAAGGTTATCAAACTAGTAGGAGCAAGGAAACACCTCCAAGGTGTTGTTGCCAACTTGGAATCCAGCACAACACAACCATAGAACTTTGCCCCCAACTTACAGTGAGGTTGTCAATCTCACCGGTTTTGCTAAAAACAAAGGATTAAACGTACTGTGTGGAAGAAAGTAAAAGCTTGCAGAAAGTAAACAGAAAATAGTAAACAGTTGTAGATTGATGGTAAAAGAAAGGACCGGGGTCCATAGTTCACTAGTGGTGGTTCTCCTTAAGATAGATGACATGTTGGGTGAACAAATTACAGCGGGGCAATTGACAAACATCGAGAAAGCATACATGCATATACTAATCATCTTGACTCCTATGAGATTTGATTGGGCATCACAACATTATACATAGACCGTAATCCAACTGCATCTATGACTAATTATCCACCTTCAGGTTATCAATCCGAAGCCCCTCCAGTATTAAGTTGCGAGCAACAGATAATTGCATTACGCATTGCATGTAAAGTAAACAATACGATTGTTCTATGAACAAAGGATTTCTATTTTCTCCCTAGTAGCAACAGCACATCTAGTACCTTAGAGATTCATGTCACTTCCCTATATTACTATAGGCATGAACCCACTATCGATCATAAATACTCCATCTTGGAGTTGCTAGCATCTACTCGGCCAAGATATCTACTAACAATGGAGAGCATGCAAGATCACAAATAACAAAGACATGATAGAATCAATAATCAATCTAAAATAGCATCTCAATATCCATCAGATCCCCGCAAATACAACATGTATGATTACAAATAGATGATCTTGATAATGAACGGAGCTCACAAGATCTAGACATGGTAGCACAAAGGAGAAGAACCAACCATCTAGCTACTACATGGACCCGTAGTCCAAGGATGAACTACTCACGCATCACACCGGAGGCTTGCATGGTGATGAAGAAGGCCTCCAGGGTGAATTCTCCCCTCCGGCAGGTTGCCGGGAAGAGCTTCAGATCCCTCCAGTTCTAGGGATGGAGATGACGGTGGATACAGACTCTTTCGTGGAATTTTGATCGGGTACTTAGGGTTTCTGTATCGGAGGCATCTTATAGGCGAAAGGGGAGGCCAAGGGGTGCCTTAGGCGACCACACCACCCCCTGGCGTGGGCCAGGCCTGGCCGCACGGCCAGGTGGTGTGGCAGCCCTCTGGCCCCTCTCCATCTCGTATTCTGGCTCCATGTCCCCCTCGGTGAAATACTGACTTTGGCTTTTGTCCCGTCCAAATCCAAGAATATACATTTTCTAACTTTCCTAGAACCATAAATAGCAGAAAACAGGCAGCTGGCACTGTGGCATCTTGTTAATAGGTTAGTCCAAGAAAGTGTATAAAAAGTACTCCAAAGTGTGGACAAAACATAAGAAAGAACATAAAAACCAAGCATGGAACATCAAAAATTATAGATACGTTTGCAACATATCAACATCCCCAAGCTTAACTCCTGGTCGTCCTTGAGTAGGTAAGTGATAAAAAGAAAGAATAATTTTTGAGGTGACATGCACCATCATAAACTTGATCAAAGTATTTGTAAAACATTGATAGCTGGGATCATAGTACTTCAACATAGCATGAAAGATAAAGTTCTAACAATAATACATAGTAACTATGTTGTAACATGAAAAGGCACAAACAAAAGATTCATGAATAACAATGCTTTGCAAAACGTTTGTTTGTTTCACATAAACAAAACATAGTGTAGTGGCATTTAGCTTGTCCCTCATAGAGTAGCAAACATAAATGCATAGGACACCTTCAAAGTTTATAAGGGTGACTAGATACAAATAGTTCAAGAACAAGCAATATCAAAGTTATGCATCAATCAACAAGTCTTCGGACAATGCACATAGAACTAAGAATGGCCACTATGCTCAATCAATAGGTGCATAAAGATAGAAGGTGGAGACTCAACATAAAAGTAAAAGAAAGGCCTTCATAGAAGGAAGCAAGGATTCAAGTCTCATAAAGAGCTTCCAAAAATTATGGCACTTATTAGCTTTCAGCTCTCATTGCCCCTATCATAAGCATCTTAAAGTGATTAAGGTTAAAGTGAACAAACTATGGAGTATATGCTTGACAAAGTATAAGTTGGAAATCTCATGTCCCTTGAATACGAGGGCCGCTCCTCATGCTACTCAAGTTTGGTTACCCGTAAGTTCTTGTCATAGTAAGTACATGTGTATCATAGAGGACCGCCAACGGGGTACCCCTTACCCGATGATACGGAAGAATCCCCATATCAAAATGACAAGGCAATCAGACAACGAGCATCTCAGCAATCTTCTTATTTACCATGGTAAAATGGTGCTTTTTTCTCTCTTTCCTCTTTTCTCATATATTTTTTTTCTTTTTCTCTTTTTCTCAATATCTGACACTTTTTTTATAAGAAGAATGCTTCATAGACAGCTCATTATGGTTACGCTGCACGTTTCCACCATGATTAGGCATGGATTAGACCGGCGGCCCAGGCGTTTCTCTAACACACATACATAACTCCATGGACTTACAAGCTCCCCTTTCATTTCACACCGACGACATCCATAGACAAAATAGCATGATATCAACTAGGTACAAAGTACAAGTGCAATGTTGAAAGCGTTCCCCATGACAACATGGTTCTGCTAATCCCCAACATATAAGTGCAAGATATACAACATAGACGACACAATGGTTCAAGTTTATTAGGGGCAAGAAAAGTAAAGTGTGCCATCAAGTTCGTGAGAGCTTTAATCACTAGTTTTCTCATAACAAGTTTAATTCGGAAGGTAGATAAAAACATGAATATACTTGGAATAGCAGATGCTAATAGGTAGGTATGGTGGACTCTTTGGAATAACTTGGGTTTATTTGGAGTTGGATGCATGAGTGGAACTCATACTTGGTTATGGAGGCTAGCAAAAGACTGGGAGCGACCTACTAAGAGAGCAATAATGGCCATAATCATGCAAAGCGACAAAACATCATTAATTAAAGCATAAAGTGATATTAAAAGTTACCAAAGGATCATAATGGCTACGGTGACTTGGGATAGTCATAACATGGTGTGAGCATGTGCCAAGTCAACCCAAATAAAGCATCAAAGGAGAATACCACAATACTATGCTTTAATATGCTAAAACAACGCATGATTAGGCACATTAAGCAATCTCAATTGTTTATAACATGTCATGCTACATAAAAGATCACTAAGCATAAAGCCAAAAGAATATCAAGCATGGCATGACAAAGCATAAGCCACAGTCAAAAATAAGCTCCCTTTACCACTTAAGCATGAACTTTCCTACTCTTTTCCAATCCAAACCAAACTATTTGAAAACTAATGTATGAAAGAGGGGGTCCAACCAATTTATCCAAGAAAAGTAAGAAAACCAAGCAAACAAAAATGAAAACGAAAACAAAGACGCTCCAATAACAACACAACTGTGCATGAAACAATAAAAATGAAGTGTTTGGAAGAAACCTGGGATTTTTATTGATGAAGAAGGGGATGCCTTGGGCATCCCCAAGCTTTGACGCTTATACTTCTTGGATATTTCTTGGGGTGACACGGGTGGCATCCCCAAGCTTGAGCTTTAGTCCATTCTTCATATCATTACATCATTCTCTCCATACACCTGAAATTTTTCCTTCATACAAAACTTCACACAATCTTTATGAGCAACATTAGTACACTCAAGATAATAAGTTTTTGGGTTCAGTTCCAACAGCAATAAAACTTACACTGAGACACAAGCTACCGTATCACTTCCCTTGAAAAGCTCAATTCCCCAAAGAGAACTCAAAAACGAACCAACAAGAAGCAAATGCAAATAATGGCAGAAATCTGTCAAAACAGATCAGCAGGTAAAAACCAATTTTTTCGAAGACCTTCTGGTGGTCAAATCAAAAAGTGTTGAACTAACGAAAGTTAGATAACAACCTGGGGCAGAAGCACAAAACTTCACGCCTCAAAAAGACGTACAGAGATTTTACACGAATTTTTACGGTGAAGCACAACCCAACCATTACTTCTCTCTCATTAGAAGTAACTATTGGCACAAAAGGCAAATAAAAAGGATAAGGAGCGGTTATTACAGAAGTAATAATTTCCAAGACTCATCTAAAACTTTTGGGTTATCTCCCAATAAGTACTTTTCTTTAACGCCTTTAAGTTAGGCATAAGAAGCAAGAAAAGAATCAAGTGTTCTCAAATGAAGAAGTATTAAGAGCAAATTTTGTTTTCATAGGAGAGGAAAAAGTAATCTTCTCTCTCTTCTTAGGGAAGTGTTATATACCTTTCTTGAGTGGGAGTTTATATTTAATGGTGCCATCTTTCATATCAATAATGGCACCAACAGTTCTAAGAAAAGGTCTTCCCAAAGTAATAGGACAAGAATCATTGCATTCAACATCCAAAACATAGAAATCAACGGGGACATAGGCATTGTTAACCATAATAAGAACATCATTAATACTCCCCATGAGTTTCCTTTTAGCATTATCATCAAGTGGGACATTTAAATAACAATCTTCCAATCGTGGAAAATCAAGCATATCATAAATCCTTCTAGGCATAATAGAAACACTAGTAAAGCTTTGAAATCAAAATCATTCACTTTCATATTAATGATGGGTTCCCAACCATCTTCTAGTTTCATAGGAATAGAAGATTTATGTTTCATCTTTTCTTGTGTACCAATAACATCTACACATGAGCCTAGCACATTAAAACATTCAAAGACTTTTCTAGCTTCCTTGGCAACATCATAGAATTCCTTAAGCAAAGTTTCCAGAATAAAATTTCTCTTTTTAGGGTCCTCAATTTCCTTAAGTTTTAGAAACATTACTTGCATTAAGGGGTTAAGGTTAACGAACCTAGCTTACAACATGTGAACTAAAGTAGCTGCAGAAATTTCATAATTTGGAGCAAGTTCTGCAAGGGATATATCCTCAATATCCTCATGCTTACTAACATGATTAAAGAATCCTTCAATATTATCTTTTGCAATTATAGAGCCACTACCTATTGAAAGGTCTTTCAGGGTGAATTTAGGGATCAACATGGTGAGCTAAGAAAGAGGTAGCAACTATAGAAAGACTTAATTTTTTGTGTGTTTTTAATAAAGAAAGCAAACTAGTACAACTATTTTTTTGTGCTTTTGATAAAGAAACAAGCAAACAAAGAAAAAATAAACTAAGCAAAACAAATAAAACTAAGTAAAGAGATTGGTTATGAGGGACTCCCCTTGTAAATATGTCATTGACTCCCTGGCAACGGCGCAAGAAAAAGGCTTGATGTGGCTCAGATCACTTTAGAGCTTCGTTGGGGAACCCCAAGAAGAAGGTATGATGAGCACAACAGCAAGTTTTCCCTCAGTTATGAAACCAAGGTTATCCAACCAGTAGGAGCAAGGAAACACCTCCAAGGTGTTATTGCCAACTTGGAATCCTGCACAACACAACCATGGAACTTTGCCCCCAACTTACAGTGAGGTTGTTAATCTCACCGGTTTTGCTGAAAACAAAGGATTAAACGTATTGTGTGCAAGAAAGTAAAATCTTAAAGAAAGTAAATAGAAAACAGTAAACAATTGTAGATTGATGGTAAAAGAAAGGACCGGGGTCCATAGTTCACTAGTGGTGGTTCTTCTTAAGATAGATGACATGTTGGGGAACAAATTATAGCGGGGCAATTGACAAACATCGAGAAAGCATACATGCATATACTAATCATCTTGACTCCTATGAGATTTGATTGGGCATTACAACATTATACATAGACCGTAATCCAACTACATCTATGACTAATAATCCACCTTTAGGTTATCAATCTGAACCCCCTTCAGTATTAAGTTGTAAGCAACAGATAATTGCATGACGCATTGCGTGTAAAGTAAACAATACGATTTTTCTATGAACAAAGGATTGTTGTTTTCTCCCTAGTAGAAACAACACATCTAGTACCTTATAGATTCCTGTCACTTCTCTAGATTACTAGAGGCATGAACCCACTATCGAGCATAAATACTCCCTCTTGGAGTTGCTAGCATCTACTCGGCCAAGATATCTACTAACAACGGAGAGCATGCAAGATCACAAATAACAAAGACAAGATATAATCAATAATCAATCTAAAATAGCATCTCAATATCCATCGGATCCCCACAAACACAATATGTATGATTAGAAATAGATGATCTTGATCATGAACGAAGCTCACAAGATCTAGACATGGTAGCACAAAGGAGAAGAACCAACCATCTATCTACTACATGGACCCGTCGTCCAAGGATGAACTACTCACGCATCACACCGGAGGCTTGCATGGTGATGAAGAACGCCTCCAGGGTGAATTCTTACCTCCGGCAGGGTGTCGGGAAGAGCTTCAGATCCCTCTCGATCTAGGGATGGAGATGACGGTGCTACAGACTTTTTCGTAGAATTTTGATCGGGTACTTAGGGTTTCTGTATTTGAGGCATCTTATAGGAGAAAGGGGAGGCCGAGGGGGTTCCCTAGGCGGTCACACCACCCCCTGGCGCGGGTTAGGCCTGGACGCGTGGCCAGGTGGTGTGGTGGCCCTCTAGCCCCTCTCCGTCTCGTATTCTGGCTCCGTGTCCCGCTCGGTGAAATACTGACTTTGGCTTTTGTCCTGTCCAATTCCGAGAATATTCATTTTCTGACTTTCCTAGAACCAAAAATAGCAGAAAACAGGCAGCTGGCACTATGTCATCTTGTTAATAGGTTAGTTGAAGAAAGTGTATAAAAAGTACTCCAATGTGTGGACAAAACATAAGAAAGTAGATAAAAACCAAGCATGGAACATCAAAAATTATAGATACGTTTGCAACATATCAGTAGAAAATAAGATAATCCCTATTGAATTCCAATGTTCCGTGTTCCCCTTGTCTGTGCACCACCAAGAAAGTTCTTCGTTATGAGGCGCCTTGCGGTGAGTAGGGGTCAGACATATCTACATTCACATACAGTGGGTGTAAGCCATGTTGCACAGTGAATACACACACGTTAGATTTGGCGAGCCTAGCATGTTACACAGACGTGGCCTCGGAACACAAGAGATCGAAAGATCAAGCATGAGTCACATGAATGATGTGATTGACATTAGTGAATGTCTACCTTTGGTAATGCACTGATGGCCGTGATGATCGGGGGAGGTGCAGAGGATAGCGATCATGTAATCACTAAAATCGTCTAGGGGATGACAATTTTAGTGGAGACATATTATAAATTGATCTCTTATTATAAACTTAGTCTAGATGTCTATTTGCAAATATCTTAGTAGATCATGGCTTATCCCATTGAGATCCTTTGCGACCATGGGAATATATTTCTCCATTTGAAACTTAGCAAAAGAGTCCAACTTCATAGATTAATACGCACGCCTGAGGGATATCCTCGTAAAAGGTGATCTTCTCTTCTTGATACAGTAACCATTAGGAGATAATTCGATGACTCTAGAATTTTTGTGTTTTCTCCATAATCATGCAATAAGCCATTCTCCATTCGATGGAGAGTTGGGCTGCATTTTGTATTCTACAGAATCTGGCACATAAAGTATGAGCCGCTGGATGGGTTTTCCTCCATCATGGATGAAAAAGACAATATTTGGAAAAACACTTAGTGATCTTGCGTTAGATTTGAGAACTCTTGGAAGGGATTGATTGGAATGGAGGTCATGGATGAAAAGGTATATGTAAGATATACAAATTATAAATGTGGTTCTTGCAAAACTCGTTGCAGTTTGTGATGTCTACGCACTTCTATTCTTGTAGATAGTTGTTGGGCTTCCAAGTGTAGAGGTTTGTAGAAGAGCAGCAAGTTTTCCCTTAAGTGGATCACCCAAGGTTTATCGAACTCAGGGAGGAAGTGGTCAAAGGTATCCCCTCTCAAGAAACCATGCAATCAAGATACAAGAAGTCTCTTGTGTCCCCAACACACCCAATACACTTGTCAGGTGTATAGGTACCCAAGTTCGGCGAAGAGATAGTGAAATACAAGTGGTATAGATAATTATAAGTGGTAACGGTGCTAGAAAATAGCTTGATGGCCTATGGTTGATGTGGGAAAAGACTAAAGGAAAACTGAAATAAAGATGGAAGCAAGCAAACATGTAACAGATCTAATTGCAAACGGTGTTTCAATGCTTAGAAACAAGGCCTAGGGATCATACTTTCACTAGTGAACACTCTCATATAAATACATTCTTCTTTATGATACTACGCTGAACTACTCTCCGGTTGGACACTCTAATCGGTTGGTAGGGCTATAACAGCACACCTCAAAGTTCATCTTTCCCATCTAGATAACCCCACACTGTCACCTTGAGTACTAGATGGGTCCAACAAACACCACAATTTCATAAAGACATCCAACTCCAAATATAACTCATAACAAGTATTTCTAATATCTAGCCTAAGTGCCACCATGGTGTGCACACAGTAAACTTCACACACATTGGGAGAGCAGAGATCTATTAAAGCACTTGAGTAGCAAGGTAGATCTACTTGATTACAAAGCTCATGATCACAATATGATCATGCATAGAGAGAAAGATGAACACATAGCTACCGGTAGAGCCCTTAGCCTCGCGAGAGAACTACTCCCTCCTTATCATGGGAATCAGCAATGGTGATGGAGACGGTGGTGGAGATCGATGGAGATGGCTCCGGCGGCACTTCCCCGTCCGGCAGGGTGCCGGAACAGAGACTTTCTGTCCTCTGAATCTCCTTTTCGGTGGCAATGGCGCTGCGGAACTTTTCGTGGCTGGAGGCTTGACTATTTAGGGTTTTCGCATCGGGAGGCATCTTATAGGTGAATAGGCAAGGTCGGTGGGCAGCCAGGGGGCCCACACCACCTGCTGGCAGGGCCAGGGCTAGCCCGCGCCACCACATTGTGTGGCTGCCCTGTGGCCCCTCTCCGTCTCGTCATCAGGCTCCGTGAGTCTTTCGCTAAAATATCAACTTTGGCTTTTGTCCCGTCCAATTCCGAGAATATTCATTTTCTGACTTTCTAGAACCAAAAACAGCAAAAAACAGGCAACTGGCACTATGGCTCTTGTTAATAGGTTAGTCCAAGAAATCATATGAAAAGTACTCCAAAGTGTGGACAAAACATAAGAAAGTAGATAAAACCAAGCATGGAACACCAAAAATTATGGATACATTAGCAACGTATCAACATCCCCAAGCTTAACTCATGCTCGTCCTTGAGTAGGTAAGTGATTAAAAGAAAGAATAATTTTTGAGGTGACATGCACCATCATAAACTTGATCTAAGTATTTGTAAAACATTGATAGCTGGGATCATAGTACTTCAACATAGCATGAAAGACAAAGTTCTAGCAATAAGATAAAGAAACTATGTTGCAACATGAAAAGGCACAAACAAAAGATTAATGACTAACAATGCTTTGCAAGACGTTTGTTTGTTTCACATAAAGAAAACATAGCATAGTAGCATTCAGCTTGTCCCTCATAGAGTAGCACACATAAATGCATAGGACACCTTCAAAGTTCGTAAGAGTGACTAGATACAAATAGTTTGAAACAAGAAATATCAAGGTATGCATCAATCAACAAGTCTTGGGACAATGCACACAGAACTAAGAATTCCCACTATGCTCTCAAAGTAGGTGCATAAAGGTAGAAGGTGGAGACTCAAAATAATAGTGGAAGAAAGGCTTTCATAGAAGGAAGCAGAGATTCAAGTTTCATAAAGAGCTTCCAAAAATTATGGTACTTATAGCTTTTAGCTATCATTGCCCCTATCATGAGCATCTTGAAGTGATTAAGGTTAAAGTGAACAAACTATGGTGTACATGCTTGACAAAGTATAAGTTAGAAATCTCATGTCCCTTGAATACGAGGGCCGCTCCTCATGCTACTCAAGTTTAATCACCGGTAAGTTCTTGTCATTGTAAGTACATGTGTATCATAGAGAACCGCCAACGGGGTACCCCTTGCCTGATGATACAGAAGAATCCCCATATCAAAATGACAAGGCAAGCACACAACGAGCATCTTAGCAATCTTCTTATTTATCATGGGAATATGGTGCTTTTTTCTCTCTTTCCTCTTTTCATATATCTCTTTTTTTATTTTTTCTCTTTTTTCTCAATATTTGACTCTTTTTTTATAAGAAGAATGGTTCATAGACAGCTCATTATGGTTACGCTGCAAGTTTCCACCATGACAACATGGATTAGACCAGCGGCCCAGGCGTTTCTCTAACACATATGCATAACTCCATGGACTTATAAGCTCCCCTTTCATTTCACACTGACGACATCCATAGACAAAAGAGCATGATATCAACTAGGTACAAAGTACAAGTGCAATGTTGAAAGCGTTCCCCATGACAACATGGTTCTGCTAATCCCCAACAAATAAGTGCAAGCATATACAACATAGACGACACAATGGTTCAAGTTTATTAAGGGCAAGAAAAGTAAAGTGTGCCATCAAGTTCGTGAGAGCTTTAATCACTAGTTTTCTCATAACAAGTTTAATTTGGAAGGTAAATAAAAACATGAATATACTTGGAATAGCATAAGCTAATAGGTAGGTATGGTGTACTCTTTGGAATAACTTGGTTTTAGGAGTTGGATGCATGAGTGTAACTCATACTTGGTTGCGGAGGCTAGCAAAAGACTGGGAGCGACCAACTAAGAGAGCAATAATGTCCATAATCATGTAGAGTGACAAAACATCATTGATCAAAGCATAAACTGATACTACAAGTTGAAAACTAAAGGATCATCAAGGCTATGGTGACTTGGGATAGTCATAACATGGTGTGAGCATGTGCCAAGTCAACCCAAATAAAGCATGAAAGGAGAATACCACAATACTATGCTTTAATATGCTAAAACAATGCATGATTCTTCAAAGGCACATTAAGCAATCTCAAGTGTTTATAACTGTAGGGGTTCCGCGCATAAAAACAATAAATTTTACTCTACGCCCCTGAACCCCTGAAGCTGTCAGGACCTATCTATTAGTAATATAGTAACAAGAGGGGCTTTTCACGAACTTACCCTCGAAGACCGAAAAGCGTTGGCAACGCTCAGGAGAGCGTGGTTGATGTAGACGAGCCGAAGTCGACCTCAAGGTCATGATGAAGTCCTTGCGCTCCTTCTGGCTCCAACGACTTGAGTGCCTCAAGTGCGACACCTCGCGGGGAGTTACACACGTCCGGTGCCTGACGATGACTCCCACTTCCCCGATCCAGCAGCAGTTGCAGAAGTAGAGCTCCCGGATCCGAATCCCGCAGCGCGACGGTGCTCCGTGATGAAGATGTCTCTCGCTCGCGCAATCCAGACTTGGGACCATGGTCACGAGAGAGAGAGGGGGAGAGAGAAAATATCAATTGGAGGTCCTCCCAAAAGTGGGGAGACCTTTATTGAATATTCGGTGTATTTTCTAGGCCAAATACCCCACTTTATATAGGGGGTGGGAGGTACTACCTCCCCTCAAGTCCCGGGGTGGGACTAAAGGAGAGGAGAGGTGGGGTGGCCGCCAGCCATCCCATAGTGGGCCCCGCGGGGGGGGGGGGGGGGGCAAGGCCTAGTCGGCCTCCCCTTTGGTCCCTTCTCCCTCTCTCCTTTCCCCTAATGGGCCCTCTCCCTCCAGAATTGGCCCATTAAGCCTTTTTTGACCTTTAATTAATATTCTCTTTATTAAATAATTATGAATAAATGATTAAATCAATATTTAACATTCATCCACATATTATTCAATCTCCGTGGCCATGGAACACCTTCCACCTCCACTCCGAACATCCTCCGGACTTACTGAAACCCTTCCGGTTTTCTCCCTACTTTTCTTCGGCGATTCTACCGATCCTATGAATGCTCTCTAAGCATCATCAAGCCCTTAAGAGTGATACCCCATGGTTCGGGAACACTCTAGACATGGTCGGGACACTCCCGCAGCAATGATCAACAGAGGGACCTGGATGGCCATGTGACCCCTATGCGTTCCACGAAGATCTTTCGACGTTTGAACCAGGACAGTCGTGTCTTATTCCCTTTGTCTCTCGATACTTGCATTGCCCAAGATCTGATCAATGACATCGCCATGTCGTGTTCAATCTCGTTACTGAACAATGCTATTTGACTCGTTCCAACAAGTGATATCCCTGTGATCTAATCGCACGCTGCGCAGCTATTGGATATAACTTCTCCGAGTGGGCCCTTGAGTATCTTCCCGTCACATGGACGGACAAATCCCGCTCTTGAAATATATTGCCTATATGGTTTCCTCCGAATACCTGAACACACCTTTATAACCACCATTTTACTAGATGGCGTTTGATGCTATCTAAGCACTCTCGAGAGACAGTGATTGATATAGCCTCACGGTCTAAGGAATAGTATACGAGGATCCATTTCTAATCATCGTAACTTGAACTTCGTGACATGATCGGGTCACGGTGTTTAGGTTGGGTATTGGTTCATCATCTCATTCTGAGAATGTGATGACCTCATTTCCAACTAGCATAAATGCCACATGATCAGGAAACATGATCATCTGTTGACCAATGAACCAGTGACTAGAGTTTCACTGGGAACCCCTGGTTGTTTGTATATCACACGTGTATTGATGTTTCCACTCAACAAAAATTATAGCATAATATAAAACTTAATCATAAACTATATGAAATATGATAATAGTCCTTACTACTATTTGTCTCTAGGGCATATTTCCAACAGTCTCCCACTTGCACTAGAGTACAAATACACTAGCTGCATTTGTTCTTAATTATTGGCACCATATATCCGGTACCCTGAACATGCTTGCACATGGAAGAGGTTGAGTCTTGGGTCTGTACTTTACAATCCCAAATCCCTTGCAACTTACTAATGTAACTTTGATTGACATTAATATTCTATCATCTCATGATAGCATCTGTGTGAATGCATCGTTCCTATGGCAGTAGAACGAGGCCTGATTCTAGGAGCCTACAGTGATGTTAGATCAACCTCGAGGGCTTTCTCATGGGCATTGTGCCCTGGGACACATCATTCTACGTTAAAAGCGAACTAGCCCCGCCATAACATTATACAACACTTTAGATGGTACCCTTATCTATTATTATAAATGTATTCATTGAAACACTGGTGCACTTTGTGCAACTTTCGATATTTTGTTCACCTTGCTTCCTACTTGACTTTTAATTGGTATCTACAGGAGTTTCCAAGATATTCCCTTATAACATAACTCTTTATGCTTTAAGATATGTCATCCATTATGGATTTAGAGAATATGTCCACAGTTCACTACTAGATACTGCGGACAAACGCAACTCAATGTTCTATGATTTGAACTTAATCACTTTTAAACGTTTCTTATTGGATCACATATTATGCTAAGTTGTCATCATGGTTTACTAAGACAGAACCTATGTCTTAACATAGTGGATGATGATCATCCTATTCTTTCTTTCAACCATTGATGTTCAACTTAATACTATTCCTAATTTGAGTTATTAAGGACCAGTTCCTTAATTAACTTCTATTCTGAAACCCTTTTCAGAATCCCTTAAGGAATACTACATAATATTATAATACACCTATTATCAACTTCTACATCTTATAAATCATTATTTATAAGTATTTGCGCTTTCATTCTTAACATACTTAAGAATTACTCCTATCAGCTCCCACTCAAAATATGTTCCTACAGATTTGAATTTAAGACTTATATTGCTCCCACTTAAAAATATGTCAATCACATATTGTTTCAGGAAGAATTTCATAACTCCCACTCAATTTTATGCAAATTGCATATCTCCTTACTATTTTGAACAGCTTCAAAATCTTTTGATCAAATATCAAACTTGAAGATTTACTATGAGATACTAGTACTTTACTAGTTTTAAATATACTAGACATTCAGCACATATGAATCAAATTCATTTGAATTCATCCAATACTTGACAAATTGTGCTTTTGTCATTCACCCCTTTTTCCTACTATGGCTTTGTAGTCATTTGGGAAAATTCCAAGTAACCCCTTTACTTGTGAGATTCAGCAACGAATTGCTTTCTAATCTCAAGTGAATTTTGCTTTTAGGATTTCTCATAATTCTAGTTTACCATTATTTCCTTTGTAGTTCGTAGGTATGTCATATTCCAAAAATCATAACAAGTGATTCAAAAATGTCTCCATACAAGATATGGATTTACATTTTGAATCCTACTTCATGTAGTGAAAAACAACAGTGGAGGTAAAAACACAATGATCAAAATCATTGATTCTTTCCTTCTGTGAGGAGAATCATTCAGGAACATTGTCCGTTGCGCTTCTCAACACTCTGATGCAGGGTTTTGAATCCTCATCGTGTTTTACACTATTTCCTAGTTGCTCCATAATTAAGAAACATCACTAAAAGTGAGCTTTCTCAAGAATGCACCAAAATCCAAGCAATACAAATCTTTCTTTCCTTTTGGTTTGAGCTATGGGTTTCATATTCAAAGTTTCCAATGAATAATCTACAAGGACTTATTCGCTATTGTTTTGGTTATATCGAATAACCCCCAAAACTTTCACGAATTCAAATGGTTTACCAATTCTAATTGAGTGTTAACTATTTGTTAACTAATGGTCTCTACATCTACACTACAACGATTTATTTGGTTTCTTCTATTCAACCCCTTTTGATATCTAATATCACATTGTGATGCGTTGCATTTTGACGTTTCAAAACGCTGTGCATTTCACAATTTCTTTTATGCCATTCTTATAAAGTCGAATTTCATTACTATGGATCAAATCATAGTAATTAGATTCTCTTTTATACTTATACACTTTTATTGATGAAACACTTTGATCAAATCAAATAGTTTCATATTCATGTTTCCTTTGGTAAACTACTTTACACATTTAAACAATCATATAATGATAATTACCATTTTCGTTAAAACACAATACATCGAATATGTATTTACATTTAACAATTCTTTAAACACTTCGTATTCAAGTAATACACGGTGTTCAAGTTATTTTGCAGAACTTAGGCATGATTTATATGTGATAAGAAATCGAATGACTTTCACATATTATCACATAACTTTGAATTCAAAAAATGGTTTCATTCATTAACGAATATATCATTAAGTTGGGTATTTTAAACAAGGCATTTTAATGTTTTACAAATGTTCATGCATTATCAATTAGTTTCATAACAATAAGGATAATTCACAAGTAATGAAACAAGATATGAACACGAATAGAATTCATTCATAAAAGTAGAACAAATGTTTGTTACAAACTTATATGAATAACCGTCTCACGAAGTGTGAGACACACTAAAGAAGTTCACAATCTCTTGATTACATTAATCATCCTAAGACATAAACTAAATGATAAATGTTGAGGGAGAGTGTCGTCGGCTGTCATCATCATGCTCGCCATCAACACGCAACGTCACCTCCTCTCCAGCAAGCACCTCTCATGCAGAAGGACCTGTTTTCAGTAAAACAGAACAAGTATCAGATATACTTAACACTGCAATGTGTTTGCAAGATTATAACATTTATAAAACTGTATATCAAATATATACCTTTATCATCGATGACCTCTCCGGTGATTGGTTCAACCTTAACGTTCCGGAAACGTAATATGAACTCATGGAAATCCAATGCTTCTGTATCACCACTCATGATGCTACTCCGGACATGTCCTTTGTAGCTGGGAGGCAACGACCGAAGCAGTACGTCTATCGCAAATGGATCAGCCATCCAGTAATCCACGAAGTGAACCAGTCTCGTGTGTGCATCAAGCATGCGCTCCAAGTGCTTTAGACATGTATGCTCCTCCATCTATATGGAAAGGAACTCTCCAAGCAGCTTGTGCTTCCACATGCGCACATGGCCTATGAACGCTGCTCTCAGCTGATCCACCATCGAATATGGATCAAGATCACCCATGAGCGGATGTAGTTCATCCACCATCCCATAACGCATTATTATCTAAATGTAGGTGGCCATCTCTTCACGATAGTAGCGGTCTGCCAGCTCTTGTGGGGTCTCATAGTAGTCTGGCTCAGTCAAATCCATCGTGTGGCGTATGTAGTCTACCACATGATTCCTAGTAAGGAGATCATCTAGGCGCACAAGCCAACTAGGGAAGTTGGATCCATCAAGTCTAAGTTTTTCACCCTTTACCCAATCCTCAATCTGAAAGTAAGCTTCACGGTGAGCTATCTACATTTACAATTGCAAAAGGAATTTAGACTAAGTTTATAATTAAATGAGTTAATAATAATTCCACTCAGAAACACCTATCCCCAAAAGTGTTCCTAGTGATAACACGACCTCTATCAGCCACATCTCCCCCGATCATCACGGCCATCAATGTGGGTTCAAGGGTGGACGCTAAACGTCGGTCACATCATTTATGCGACTCGTGTTCGATCTTTCGACCATCCGCGTTCCGAGGCCATGTCTGTACATGCTAGGCTTGCCAACTCAACCTTAGTGTTTTCGCTATGCAACATGGCTTACACCCACTGTATGTGAACGTAGATATGTCTGACACCCAGGCCTGTAACCCTGGATCGCCTCATACCGAAGAACTTTCTTGGTGGTGCACACTAAGGGGGAACACAATCGTTGGTAATTTTAACAGGGATCATCTTATTTGGCTACCGTCGAGTATCTAATACTAGCACACAATAAGACATACAAACAATAACATTGAATGTAAATGTTATGTGATATGGTCCTTCATGTCGTGATCTCCATCCGTCGTCGCCGGGTTCTGGCGCCAGGGTTCCGGCGCCATAGACACCAGGGTACCGGTGTCATTCCGGCGTGGTAGTTCTTCACCTCCATGACTATCTACTACTACGTAACAAAAGGTAATCACTTTACCTTTGCCACAACCATATCACAAAGAAACGCCCCCTGCAAAACAAAGTTAGACGCCTCTACTTTATCTTTGCATGTTTTACGTGGCTGAATGGGCTTTCGCACAAGAACCGTTCTTACCTACGAACTTTCAGCACAACGCTGATCAAGTAGTTGTCTATACTACACCCCTTTCGGGGCCCTCCGTTGCAAATGGCATACCAACTAATGCGAGAGAGACATACACCCCCCTAAGCCACTTTATACGGTACAAACCATATGTCAAGCGTGGACCAGTCTCGCGAATGAACGCGTAAAGTCGGTTGGGGGCCGCTTCATCAAGCATTACTGCGGTATACACAAGTACACGTGGGAGGGTAACAACTAAAAGATCAACGCCCACACGCTACATCTCGCGTGTTCTACCCGTACTAGAATTACTACGCATAGATCTAGCTCTGATACCACTGTAGGGGTTCCGCGCATAAAAACAATAAATTTTACTCTACGCCCCTGAACCCCTGAAGCTACCAGGACCTATCTATTAGTAATACAGTAACGGGAGGGGATTTTCGTGAACTTACCCTCAAAGACCGAAAAGCATTGGCAACGCTCAGGAGATCATGGTTGATGTAGACGAGCCGAAGACGACCTCACGGTCGTGATGAAGTCCTTGCGCTCCTTCTGGCTCCAACGACTTGAGTGCCTCAAGTGTGACACCTCGCGGGGAGTTACACACGTCCGGTGCCTGACGATGACTCCCGCTTCCCTGATCCAGCAGCAGTTGCGGAAGTAGAGCTCCCGGATCCGAATCCTGCAGCGCGACGGTGCTCCGCGGTGAAGATGTCTCTCGCTCGCGCAGTCCAGACTTGGGACCATGGTCACGAGAGAGAGAGAGAGAGAGAGAGAGAGAGAGAGAGAGAGAGAGGGAGGGAGAGAGAGGGAGGGAGAGAGAAAATATCAATTGGAGGTCCTCCCAAAAGTGGGAGACCTTTATTGAATATTCGGTGTATTTTTCTAGGCCAAATACCCCACTTTATATAGGGGGGGGAGGTACTACCTCCCCTCAAGTCCCGGGGTGGGACTAAAGGAGAGGAGGGGGTGGGGTGACCGCCGGCCAGCCCGTAGTGGGCCCTGCGGGGGGGGGGGGGTGGCAAGGCCCAGCCGGCCTCCCCTTTAGTCCCTTCTCCCTCTCTCCTTTCCCCTAATGGGCCCTCTCCCTCCGCAATTGGCCCATTAAGCCTTTTTAACCTTTAATTGATTTTCTCGTTATTAAATAATTATGAATAAATGATTAAATCAATATTTAACATTCATCCACATATTATTCAATCTCCGTGGCCATGGAACACCTTCCACCTCCACTCCGGACATCCTCCGGACTTACCGAAACCCTTCCGGTTTTCTCCCTACTTTTCTTCGGCGATTCTCTCGATCCTATATATGCTCTCTAAGCATCATCAAGCCCTTAAGCGTGATACCCCATGGTTCGAGAACACTCCAGACATGGTCGGGACACTCCCGCACCAATGATCAACAGAGGGACCTAGATGACCATGTGACCCCTGTGCGTTCCACGTAGATCTTTCGTCGTTTGAACCGGGACAGTCGTGTCTTATTCCCTTTGTTTCTCTATACTTGCATTGCCCAGGATCTGATCAATGACATCGCCATGTTGTGTTCCATCTCGTTACAGAACAATGCTATTTGACTCGTTCCGACAAGTGATATCCCCGTGATCTAATCACATGCTGCGCAGCTATTGGATATAACTTCTCCGAGTGGGCCCTTGAGTATCTTCCCATCACATTGACGGAAAAATCCCGCTCTTGACATATATTGCCTCTACGGTTTCCTCCGAATACCTGAACACACCTTTATAACCACCGTTTTACCAGATGGCGTTTGATGCTATCTAAGCACTCTTGGGAGACAGTGATTGATATAGCCTCACGGTCTAAGGAATAGTCTACGAGGATCCATTTCTAATCATCGTAACTTGAACTTCCTGACATGATCGGGTCACGATGGTTAGGTTGGGTATTGGTTCATCATATCATTCTCAGAATGTGATGACCTCATTTCCAACTGGCATAAATGCCACATGATCAGGAAACATGATCATCTGTTGACCAATGAACCAGTGACTAGAGTTTCACTGGGAACCCCTGGTTGTTTGTATATCACACGTGTATTGATATTTCCATTCAACATAGTTATAGCATAATATAAAACTTAATCGTAAACTATATGAAATATGATAATAATCCTTACTACTATTTGTCTCTAGGGCATATTTCCAACAATAACATGTCATGCTACAGAAAGAATACTAAGCCTAAATCCAAAACAATATCAAGAATGGCATGACAAAGCATAGGCTACAGTCAAAAACAAGCTCCCTTTTACCACGTAAGCATGAACTTTTCCTACTCTTTTCCAATCAAACCAAACCATTTGAAAACCAATGCATGAGAGAGGGGGTCCAACCAATTTAGTCAGAAAACTAAGAAAACCAAGCAAACAAAAAACCAAAATGAAAACGAAAAAGAAGACGCTCCAAGAACAACACAACTATGCATGAAACAATAAAAATGAAGTGTTTGGAAGAAACCTGGGATTTTTATTGATGAAGAAGGGGATGCCTTGGGCATCCCCAAGCTTTGACGCTTGGACTTCTTGGATATTTCTTGGGGTGACACACGTGGCATCCCCAAGATTGAGCTTTAGTCCATCGTTAATCTCATTACTCGTTCCTTCCATACACCTGAAATTTTTTCCTTCATACAAAACTTCACACAATCTTTATTAGCAACATTAGTGCACTCAAGATAATAAGTCTTTAGGTTCAGTTCCAACACCAATAAAACTTCCATTAAAACACAAGCTAATGTAGCACTTTCCTCAAAAATCTCAATTTCCCAAAAGAACTCAAAAAGGAACCAACAAGAAGCAAATGCAAATAATGGCAGAAATCTGTCAAAACAGACCAGCAGATAAAGACGAATTTTTTCGAAGACCTTCTGTTGCTCAAATCTAAAAGTGTTGAACTAAAGAAAGTTAGATAACAACCTGGGGCAGAAGCAAAAAAAATTGTGCCTCGAAAGGACGTACAGAGATTTTACACGAATTTTTACGGTGAAGCACAAAAATCTGTTTCCGGACAGCAACTTTCTCAATCATTACTTCACTCCCATTAGAGGTTACTCTTGGCACAAAAAGAAAATAAAAAGGATAAGGAGAGGTTATTACTGAGGTAATAACTTCCAGACTCATCTAAAACTTTTGGGTTATCTCCCAATAAGTACTTTTCTTTAACGGCTTTAAGTTAGGCATGATAGTTTGAGAAGATGCTCACATAAGAAATATGAATTGAAGTAAAAGAGAGAATCAAGAAGAAAATTCAAAGAACATTTAAGTCTAACCCACTTCCTATGCATAGGAATCTTGTAAAGAAACAAGTCATGAAAGCACAAAGCAACAAGCATAGGAAAGCAAAACAAGTGCAACTTCAAAATTTTCAACATAAAGAGGGAAAACTTAATATTGTTAAGATACATAAAACCATGTTTCCCTCTCTCATAATAATTTTCAGTAGCATCATGAATAAAATTAAAAAATATAAATATCACATAAAATATTATTATCATGATCCACATGCATAAAATGATTATTACTCTCCACATAAGCATAGTCATTCTTATTAATTATGGTGGGAGCAAATTCAACAAAATAGCTATCATTATTATTCTCATCACCATAGTCATAAAATATAGGAGGCATATTGTAATCATAATTAATTTTCTCCTCAATAGTAGGTGGACTGAAAATATCATACTCATCACTGTAATCATCATATATTGGAGGTTTCGTATCATCATAAGCAATAGAATAGCTATCTTCCAAAGCTAGGGAACTAAAAAGATCATTTTCATAAAGACTAGCTTCCCCAAGGTTAGACTTTTCCATAGCATTAGCAATAATGGTGTCCAAAGAATTCATACTAACAACATTGCTATTAGCATGCAAATAAAGTTCCATAGGTTTTTTAATTTTCTCTTCAAACACTTCATGTCGTAACTCAAGATAAATACTACAAAGCTCTCTAATTTTTTTTTGTTTTCCATTAAGCCTAACTAGTGAAAACAAGAAACAAAAAGACAAAATTGCAGAATCTAAAGGAAATAACTTCGAGCACTCACACCAGAGGATGTGAGTACCTTTTACCTTACCTCCCCAGCAACGGCGCCAGAAAATAGCTTGATGTCTACGCACTTCTATTCTTGTAGACAGTTGTTGGGCCTCCAAGTGTAGAGGTTTGTAGAACAGCAGCAAGTTTTCCCTTAAGTGGATCACCCAAGGTTTATCGAACTCAGGAAGGAAGTGGTCAAAGGTATCCCCTCTCAAGCAACCATGCAATCAAGATACAAGAAGTCTCTTGTGTCCCCAACACACCCAATACACTTGTCAGGTGTATAGGTGCACTAGTTCGGCGAAGAGATAGTGAAATACAAGTGGTATAGATAATTCTAAGTGATAACGGTGCTAGAAAATAGCTTGATGGCGTGTGGTTGATGTGGGAAAAGACTAAAGTAAAACTGAAATAAAGATGGAATCAAGCAAACATGTAACATATCTAATTGCAAACGGTGTTTCAATGCTTAGAAACAAGGCCTAGGGATCATACTTTCAATAGTGAACACTCTCATATAAATATATTCTTCTTTATGATACTACGCTGAACTACTCTCCGTTTGGACACTCTAATCGTTGGTAGGGCTATAACAGCACACCTCAAAGTTCATCTTTCCCATCTAGATAACCCCACACTTTCACCTTGAGTACTAGATGGGTCCAAAAGACACCACAATTTCATAAAGACATCCAACTCCAAATATAACTCATAACAAGTATTTGTAATCTCTAGCCTAAGTGCCACCATGGTGTGCACACTGTCAACTTCACACACATGGGGAGAGTAGAGATCTATTAAAGCACTTGAGTAGCAAGGTAGATCTACTTGATTACAAAGCTGATGATCACAATATGATCATGCATAGAGAGAGATGAACACATAGCTACCGGTAGAGCCCTTAGCCTCGAGAGAGAACTACTCCCTCCTCATCATGGGAATCAGCAATGGTGATGGAGATGGTGGTGGAGATCTATGGAGATAGTTCCGGGGGCACTTCCCCATCCCGGCAGGGTGCTAGAACAGAGACTTTCTGTCCCCTGAATCTCCTTTTCGGTGGTGGCGGCGCTGCGGAACTTTTCATGGCTGGAGGCTTGACTATTTAGGGTTTTCGCATAGGGAGGCATCTTATAGGCGAAGAGGCAAGGTCGGTGGGTGGCCAGGGCCACACCACCTGGTGGCACGGCCAGGGCTAGCCCGCGCCACCACATGGTGTGGCCGCCCTATGGACCCTCTCCGTCTCGTCTTCTGGCTCCGTGAGTCTTCCGGTAAAATATCAACTTTGGCTTTTGTCCCGTCCAATTCCAAGAATTTTTCATTTTCTGACTTTCTGGAACCAAAAACAGCAGAAAACAGGCAACTGGCACTGTGGATCTTCTTAATAGGTTAGTCGAAGAAATCATATGAAAAGTACTCCAAAGTGTGGACAAAACATAAGAAAGTAGATAAAGCCAAGCATGGAACATCAAAAATTATGGATACGTTAGCAACGTATCAGTTTGCAAAGTATTTGATACTTGTCCTGTTTTGTGAAAATAGGAGGATCTGCTTGAGAATTGCTGGTTTTGAGGCAACGTGGCTTAATGATGGCAAGCAAAACAGTTGATGGCGGACATCACCTCTTTCCTCAAAGTTTATCGGTTGGATTAGTGGACTTGAATATAAATTTGTAATCCCTATTTGTGTGTCTTCTTTTGGCGAGACGATTATTCATATGAACAAGTTAGAAGCCAGTTTGTACTATTGTTATGAACAATACCTTATGGTCACATTACGATTACAAATAAGTTATTTGCATCACTATGTTAATGATAATAGTTTAAACATTTATAAAGGATTAGAATGCTAAAAGATATCCAAAGTTGAATAATGAAATGACACTATAGTTCTTTATGAAGATCGGGGTACTAGATGCTTAATCTAGAGACTTTGCAAAACCATGCCTCTTAGGCAGAATGACTAAAACTCCACATTCTGGTAAAATGGTGATATGCGAAGAAATGTTGAATCTTATACATAGTGATGTATCGTATTTTCAACAAGTAGTGGAAATCATTTATTGTCGACTTAAGTGAATAAGCGTATTTACTTAATGAAACATGAGTTCAAAACGATTTGAATTGTTCAAATAAGTTTGCAACAAAGGAGGATATTGAATTAACAAGTCTCTCCGATTTGATCGACATGACTAATATATTCAAGTTAAGTTTAGCATAAAAGGAACTTGTGAAAGATGTTTCACAAATTATGATAATTGGACGAATTCAAACTATGTTCAAATGTCTGAACATCATAATAATTTTGATTAGATACATGTTATCTCTTATCAGGGTTATAGTTGTCGTTTAGAGTGAGAGATCGAAATAAGCAAACACCCATTTGAAATACAAAGGAACATCTAAAGATTCATGGAAACAACACCATAAGTGTTATGGCAAGTTCGAGTTTCTGGAGATTTCGATAAATTGAAGTCATGGTGAATAAACAAGTCTTTGTAGAGCATTCTTAGGAAGCTATGAATGGATCTTCCACAAAGGGACAAAATTGTTGTTGTCCAAAATTGACGTGTCTTGATGAAGATACAGGTGGAAGAAAGTAAAAGATCAAAACAAGGTATTTGACCTTACCTCCAGATTGTTGAGTAGCGCAGCGGAATTTGTTTCGTGTATCCAAACTCTACATATAGAGGAGAAACCAATGATAATGATCATAAAGTTTCAGGGAATGCTTTTACTAAAGAAAGTAGGATTCAACTATATATTATAACAAGTTTGTGGAATTATATTGTTGATTCACTTGTCATGTTTTGAACAAGGCATACCTACGAATTACAAAGAAGCGTGATGGACCTAAGTACGAGAAATGAATGGTCATTGAAATCTCGTTAGTGGAATGCTTGATTGCATGATGATCAAAAAAATTGGAATGTCCAATATTATCAAGAGGACCTAGATTTGAGTGGGAGCAAATCAGCTTGGCTAAATCATAGTATGTAGCTCACATATTTGAGTGGGAGCTAAGTGAAATCCCTGGATCTCAAACATGAATGTCATATTTGAGTGGGAGCGTGAAATCATTCTGTGATATGTGGATGACATATGTGAATAATGTGATTGGTGTTTATAACGTTTAAGTTAGATAAATAAGGATGAAGTTGCAAGTTATTAAACAAAGAGATCTATCGAGATAGATTAGTGAGTTTAATAAACACTAAATGTCGAATGGTTCCCGGACTTGATTCTGAAAGATGTTCAGAATGTCCTAAGCAATATTCTGAAGAAGCTCAGAATGGAACAAGGTGAGAAAGTAGTTCTTACTATATGAAGTATTCAGTTAGTATTGCAACTATGGTTGAAATAAAGAGATGTGTTGCATCTCCTATGCCTCAGTCATAGGTTCTTCCATACAACCATGTTGTATACTCGACATAATGTGACCTGAGGTTCTGGTTGGTAGGACAAAGTCTTAACTGTAAGAGCATATCTTTAAGTGATTCCTGAATTGATCACAGAACCAGAATTAAGTTTGTTAATAAACAGCAAGAAGCAATGTAAGTGGCATAGTTGCATTTCATGCACTAGGATCTACATAGATATAGAAGTATAAAGGCTCCATCTGATGTGATGTATAATGTTATGGCGGGGCTAGTTCGCTTTTAAGGTAGAATGTTGTGTCCCAGGGCACAGTGCCCATGAGAAAGCCCTCGAGGTTGATCTAAAGTCACTGTATGCTCCTGGAATCCGGCCTCATTCTACTGCCATGACTACAGTATATACACAAAGGATAGGAAAGTGTGTTTTGAAGTTTAGATGACAACAGTGAAAACGACCATCATTATAAACACTAGAAACAAAATCTCACTTTGTCGCCAAACAAATACTTCGACCCATTATATGATAATGGTGTGAATGTCAAAATTAGGAAGAAATTAACAATTTGCAAAAGACATAATGATCTGATAAAACAGAACATGGACATGACGTTTCCCATGAGCATGCATGATCTATAAACGCATATGGTATATGGTTTATATGAGTAAAATGCGAGCTGGATTATTTGTACTCTAGTGCAAGTAGGAGACTGAAGGAGATATGCCCTAGAGGCAAATAATAAATAGGTTTTTTATTGTCATATCTCAATTAGTTTATAATAGTTTCATATTGTGCTATAACTGTGCCAAGTACAAACATTGGTACAGGTGTGGTATGAAACAACCAAGTCCCTAGTAGCCTCTATTCATACTAGTTCGTTGGTCATGGGGATGATCTAGGTTTCAAGATCATGGGCATTTATGCCAATTGACAACAGGGTCATATCATTGGAGAATGATGTGATGGACATTCCTCGAAGGATTGCGACACGCTCAAGTCATATAGTTCATTGTTGCAACAGCTAAATCTAGAATCCTTTTCGTTAGACCGTGAGCTCATATTACTCACTATTTCTTGAGGCTGATTAGACTGCATCAACCGTCATCTGGTAATATGGTGGCCATAAAAGTGTACGTTGGGTATTCCAAAGGAACAGTAGATGACATGTGACTGCAAGACCAGGATTTGTTCACCCACATGACGGGTAAAGATACATACGGGCGGCTTGGTGAGATTATATCCATAAATGTTGCAACATGTGACTCGGTCACGGGGATGTAATATCATGGTAACAAGAAAACAGAACTTATTGTTAACGAGATTGAACAACGTATAGGATACCAATGATCGGATCTCGGACAAGTCGTATCAAGAAACAAAAGGAAATTGGAAGCTACATTTACCGGTTCAAAGGACATTGTCATCAGGAATGCATAGGGGTCACATGGATATCCCTGGTCCCTCTGTTGATCATTGGTTTAGATCATGTCTAGAGCATTCCCGAGCCGTGACAGGATACACTTAAGGGTACGGTGAGAGCAACCATTCGTAAGACGGAATCACAGTAGAGAAAGAGAAAGCCGGAATTGTTCCGCAGAGAGATCCGAAGTTGTTCGGAGAAAGAATAAAGGAAAAGACCGGAAAAGTGTTTTCGGATAAATGGGAATTTAAATATACATTTATTATATGTTAATTATGAATTAATATATACTAAATAAAATTTAGATTAAGATTTATAAAAGAAACTTTTATATTGGGCCAAATCTCTGGAGGAAAATAGCCTAGTAGAAAAGATGCAGAAAATAGGAAAAAGGAAAAACAGCCAAAGCCCACGTGGGCGGCGAATAATCGCCGCCGCACAGGGCAGCGCGTAGCTGGGCTACGCAGGCGAGTGGGCGGCGGATAAACGCCGCCGCACAGGGCGGCGCAAAGCTGGGCCACACCAACGGGCCGCCGTAGTTGGCCGACCCATCCGGGCCACGTGTAGCAAGGCGAGATGGGCCGCGAGGGGAGCAGTCGGCCCACCTGGGCGCCAGGCGCCGCTGCTTGCTAGGCCACCGGGGCGCTAAGGCCCACCCAGGGCTGGCTCTTCCTCGCGGCGAGCTAGGCCGCCGGTGTGGCGCCAGGCCCACCCGGTTGGCCACTGTTGGCTGCTGCTTTGCCTGTTGGGCTGAGCAGAAATAGCCCATCCGACTGTGCACGAAATTCCTGCCTTTTTTCTTTAGTAATTAGTCCCACATGGCTTAGCCTTTGAGAAAGGCACACCCCCTTAGCCTATATTAAGGGGTGCCCATGGGTGGGATTAAAACACACCAAAAATTGGAGAAGTCCTTTGGTTGAATTCCTCCTTCCCTCTCTCTAGCCCTTGTGACCATGGCCCCAAGTCAGGGCTGTGCGAACGAGGCACACTTGCAGTACGCCATTCTGCTGCAGGAACTCCTAGCCGGATATCAACTTCCGCACTCCCGGCGGTATCGGGGAGCCAGAGGTCTCATCCTGCACGGGATGTGTACGAAGACACGAGGCGCAACACTTGGGGCGCTTGAATGTCGTCAGTCGGAGCTGATGCACGTTGATGAAGGAGCAAGGGGTGACCTGTGAGGAGCTTCGCGACCTTGAGGTCGGCTACGAGTATGACTACATCAACCATGTTCCCCGTGGAACGTTAACCGTGTATGGTCTACAAGGGTATGTATTCTACGCATTGGCCGTTACCACATTACTACATAGATAGATCCTAGGCAGTTTTTAGAGTTCCAACGTAGGAATTTTTTTGTTTTCTGTTGCGGATCCCCTTCACCCCCTGTTCTAGGGTTTGCACCCTTCGGACCCTATTTAAAATGATCAAGCATGCCCTAGGGTTTCATTTAAGATCTATTTAACTTTTCATATCATCATCTTTGTTTGAGCATTGCATCGATGCCATGTGTTGATTATTTCTCTTTCTTTCCCGTGTTTGCTTCTTTCCGGTAGAATACGATATCAAGATCGAGATCCAAGACCGAGATCAACACTCGAAGATCGACGGACAATGGTTGATCAACTATAATCAAGTCCAGTACAAGATGTCCAATGCTCTGCTTATTCGTTATCAACAGGCAAAGGAAAGCATAGCCCCACCATTATACAATCCTATGATTTCGAAAGCATTGTAATTATTGCCATGATGCATACGTTTCTATTGTGGTCTTTTTATCGATATATAGAGTATCCTATCGGTTGCATTACTCCCTTTGAGCTTATATTACCTGGTCCACTGCTCCTAGCTAGCATAACTAGGTTTGGCTTATGTGCACTGCTAGAGCTTATCCTGTGTCTTGCTTAGCCATGCTTAGCTGTCAGTGCTGGTTCATCCAGAAGATGTACCAATTCCAGAGAATCTAGTATGACAGGAGACCGAGGTATACTGATGAGGTAAGATCAGCGGAAAAGGTTAAACATGCTAAGGTTTGTATGGGAGGCCACGGTGGGATGTGGTTTTTGTAGTCCCATGCTCCTCACCACTAACAACCAAGTTCTTGCCTTTGGACCAAGACAAGCATACAGCCACACGAGGCCTGGAAAACCTCATGAGTAACTAACTTCCCTAGTAGATACCATGAGTCACATAGTTTGGCGTTCCATTCGACATATGCATTGAAAACATTTTGAAAGATTTGGCGGGTGAAGGTGCATCATAACAGGTAGGTAAGCATGGTCGGGGTTGCTTGGGGTGGATGGAGACCCTGGTAAACGAACCTCGCCTCACATCTCTAGGGACCGGCTTCGGGATTTGACCCATTACGGCGGAACCCTCCTTAGGGCGTGACTCATGGTCTCAGCGAAAGCAAGATATGTCGGCCTTCCAAGTAAGAGGGCTAATGATTCTGGCATTAAGAGTCGGTTAGTACATGTGGGTAAAGTTGTGCACCCCTGTAGGGTTAAATCTTTTCGAAAAGCCGTGTTCACGGATATGAACGCTTGGTGGTCGAATTTTAAGATCATAGAGAATATTAACCTAATCATAAAACTTGGCAGTTCAACGTGTGCTTAAGGATGCTTCCTCATGGGTACGAGGGGGTGATCCTAGTTATGAGATGAGGATTACTTTGGTGGATATCAAAATATGATGATTAATTCTTCGGAGATGTCGCTCTCTTATCCCCTTTTAAAATATTCTAATTAGACGAGCTTCTTCTCCCTCTTGTTTTATAAATAAAGATGGCTTTATGTAAAACAACCCCACCAGCCAAAATTCTACAAGTATAAACTATTGACTTCATCTATGTTATGTGAAATAAACATTTCAAAATCTTACGAGTATAAACTGCGATGGTATGAAAGAATACTCCAACATATTGTGAGTATAAATTATGATGATTTTAAAATAATCGAACATCTTATGAGTATAAACTATGGTTACTCCAACATCTTATGAGTATAAACTGTGATCCCATATCAAAAAGCACTCAAAAATCTTATGAGTATAAACTATGATAATATTAAAAAGTACTCCAATATCAATGAGTATAAACTATGATAATAAAAATACTCCAAATGCGTACGCGTATAAACTATGACATATTAAAAATTACTCCAATATCTTATGAGTATAGTATATAATGATATTTAAAAAATACTCCAAAGTCTTACGAGTATAAAGCATCGACATCATGCGAGCTCCTTGGCAACAAGATCATAAACTTTTAGCCTCCCATAATGAAAACCAATCTACTCCAATGTCTATGAGTATAAAATATGATAATAAAAATACTCCAAATGCTTATGAGTATAAACTGTGCCATATTGAAAAATACTCCAAAACCTTATGAGTATAAACTGTGCCACACAAAGAAAATACTCCAAAATCTTATGAGTCTAAGATGATCCAAATCTTATGAGTATAAACTATGATAATAAAAATAATCCAAATGCTTACGAGTATAAACTATGCCATATTGAAAATTACTCCAATATCTTATGAGTATAAACTATGATGATTTTTAAAAAATTACTCTAAGTTCTCATGAGTATAAAATGTTACATATTGAAAAATACTCCAAAACCTTATGAGCATATGCCAGACATAGAAAATACTCCAAAATCTTATGAGTCTAAACTGAGATGATCCAAATCTTATGAGTATAAACTATGATGATAAAGATTAATTTAAAATATTTATGGATATAAACTGTGTTATATCATGAATACTTAGAAATATTATGAGTATACACTATGTCAAGTAAAATACTCCAAAAGGCTTATGCGTATAAACTGTGCCATACGAAAAAATTACTCCAAATTCTTACGAGTATAAACTGTGACACAATGAATACTCCAAGGCTGCAAGAGTATGAACTCCTATCTATATATCAAAAAATTACTCCAATGTCTTACAAGTATAAATGGTTGATGCCATAAATATTCCAAGGCTACAAGAGTATAAAATGCCATCCATAAATGAAAAAAATACTCAAAAATCTTATGAGTATAAACTGTGTGAAACAAAAGGATCACTCCAAAATATTATGAGTGTAAACTATGTCATATTAAGCGGTAACTCCATGCCTCCACGAGTATAAACTGAGGCACATACAAAGGGAAAATTACTCCACGCTTTCATGATATAAACTAGGGTATATATAAAATAATATTTACCCAACGCCCTCATGATTATAGACCGGAGCCTATACAAGAGATGAATTTACTCCACACCTTCACGAGTATAAACTGGGCACACTAAAAAATTACTCCTAGCAATCAAGAGTAAAATCACTCCATACCCTCGAGAGTATAAAATGGGGCACACCAAAAAAAATCCTAGCAATCATGAGTATAAATGATTGCACCATATAAAAAAGAGGAAAATGCACTTCATACCCTCACGAATATAAACTAGGGCACAAAAAAATACTCCAATGAATTACGAGTATAAACCATGACAATACGGAAATATGAGTCCAAGAACTTACGAGTATAAAATGTGATATTGAAATATATATTACTCCAATAACTCATGAGTCTAAATTGTGGTGTAAAAATATTACTCCATTAACCTATGATTCTAAACTATGGTATAAAGAAACCTAAATATAATAAAAGGTTGCAAAAACCTTACACCTTATAGGACGGTATATAAAACTTTACCTTGGTAAGCATAAAACATGGCGTACTGAAATTTCATGCACCATGTCTCTATAGCTCAATGTAGCACCCCAGTAAAACCACTACTAGAAAATCGCTTGGTGTTTTTGTTTTATGCATCATCATGACCACATGCTCATGTCATCATGCCACATTGCATTTGAGCATTATCATGTTTGCATGTATTTGTTCGCCTAAAACTATTTTTGCAAAAGCCTATTTTCTTTTCTAGATATTCCCCTTCTCTATTTCAAATTAAAACCCGGTCTTTTTTTAGATCTTTGGTTCTTTGGTTTGTGTAAAAACTATTTGTAAAAGTATTTTAAAAATATATAACTATTTTTTTAAAATTGGGGGAGGCAGCCGCAGGCTAGGCTAAAAGCCCAGCCCACAGCCACCTACCACCCCAGTCAAACCCTAACCCTGTACGAGATCCAAACCCCCACGTAATCTCCTCGCAGCCGCCGCAGCATCCATCCCGCACGCACCCTGGACACCCCACTCGTGGCGCCGCTGCTGTGCATCGCACACACGCAAGCCGCAACGCCACGGAACACGCACGTGGTCACGTGCCAGCGTGACCCCACCCTGCATGTGACTCCTATTCCGCCTGGCACCACCAGCGCACGCCCTACACGCGAGAGACATGACCCTCACGTCACGCCAGCCCGATCCCTCGATCTTGCAAACCTCGGCCCCACCTCGACCCACCGCGACGCTCCCCACCTACCGCTAGCGACCAACACGGCCCACCGTGCGTGATCCTCTCATCCCTTCCTCTGTTTTCTTCCCCAGAGCACCCACCGAGCCTGCCTGTCCCCGCCGCCTCCTCTGCTTGCGGGTGCAACCTATCCTCTCTGGCGCGGCCGCCGTCCAGGATAACTGCTAGGGCTCCTCCCCGTCCCCCTCCTTCCCAGCGCTGCCTCCATGGCCACCCCCATGCTCCCTTTTCGCCGGCGCCCTCGAGCTTTCCTTCGCCGTGCGCCGCTTCTCCTCTTCAGCCGATGCCGCTCCACCTCGATGTTCCACGCCGGCCCCGAGCGCCTCTGGCCCCGCCCCTCTCCACTTTGTTCGTAAGCCGCCAGCGAGCCCAGCTCCTCGACGACCTTGTCGCTCCGCCGCTACCCCGCGGTCCTTCCTCTGCTCGCGACCAGGCTTAGTCGGTCGCGCCCTCCCTGGTGCTCCACTCGCCGCCGATGCGTCGTGCCTCTCATGTACCTCGCCCTCGACCTCGAGTCCAAGCACCGCGTGCCGCTACACGTACTCGTCCCCGACCTAGCCTCGGCTCGTGAGCACCTCTCGGTCTTGGCCCGGACGTCTGTTGCCGCCTCCTGTGTGTCCGGTAGGGGCCAGGTCCCCTGGGTGAGCTCCTGACCAAGTGTTGTGGTGCCTCAAGCCAGTCGGTGGCCATAACGTGTTCCTGTGTGTCCGATGTCAACTCATTTTGGTGCCATCTTTCGTGTTGATGTAATCTTGTAGCTGCTAAGGTCGAACATCGCTCTATGCAGTTCAAGTTGGGGAGCACGCAGACCACGAGTTTGTCTCGACAAGATCTTGGTCGGCCCATCCCGTCACGGACGACAAGCTCGCCGACCCCGAACCGAAACACGTCGAGACCGCGGTACCTGAAGTTTGCCCTCGAAGACCGAACCATAGGCACGCCAAGTTCTCCTTCACGAAGACCAAGCCCTGAAGCCCCGATCCCAGAGTCTGAAGACCTCGATCCCGGCGACACCAAACCTGAACCACATCGAACCAAGATCGCCAAACGCCAATGTGTGACCCCTATCCGAGACCCCTTATTTTTATAATATATGACATATACTTGTTGCATATTAAATGATACATACTCGCATACATGTTTATTTTTTGGGGGTACTTTGTCGATTCACCTCATAATTAAATATAGAGACCATATGCGGGTTATGCTAGTCTTATACTGCCTCCATTTAAATTTGTGTAGCAAACCGATGCCATGTTTTGCCTTGTTAAGACAATATTTCAATTGTGGGGTATCTAAACAATATGAACCTATTAATTATTTGTGGGGACCCCGGTTCCGTTTAATATTGCCTAATTGCACCGCATCTTGCCATGCCATGCATCATATCATAATCATGCCGGATCTTCTGCCATAGTATTAAATAGTGCATCCGGTGTTTCTTTTAATAATTTTCTTCTTCACGGATAAGGCCATTGATTGGATCCGAGTATCGACAAGTTCTTGGGATAATGTATCTTCGGCTATGTTTCCCAGGCGAGCATTCTCTCGCTTTCTACCTATTTTGCATTTATAATTTATTTTCTCATGTTGATCTATTTCTATCCGTGGCGCGATGCTTTAGTGTTCCGTACCATATATATTCCGTGCAACCTTTATATTGCCTTGGACACCTCCTATTACCTGTTGTTTGGTAGATAGATGGTCTTGCGAGTCCTAGTCGTTTGCTCAGGTGCGATCCCGTGTCGTGAAGTACCACACAGTTGTTGGAACATGGTCATATGCTTTACGGTGGAGAGGATTATGACTTTAAATACAACTATTAAAATGATGGGAATAGTTATAACTAATGCAGAGGCATCGGTGGGAATAGCAAATATTTGGTTTTTAACTGCTCACGTGTGTCCCGTAGGCCTTGATGACCCACAAGTATAGGGGGTGTATCGCAGTATTTTCGATAAGTAAGAGTGTCGAACCCAACGAGGAGCAGAAGGTGCTGGCTAGTGGTATGGATCAGGAATTCTCTGCAAATACTTAGCAAACGGATTTTTAGGGGTTTTCGATAAAGCAAGTAAACAAAGTACGAGTAAATAAAAGATAGTAGAAATAAATGCAGCAAGTGGCCCAATCCTTTATGCAGCAAAGGACAAGCCGGTTGTATTACTTAAGATGACCAAACATTCTCGAGGACACATGGGAAGACTATCAAGTGCTTTCGCTTCATATAGTCGATTAATCTTCTTTAGCTTGGTAAGTGTTGTGTGTGTGAACCTGTGCTAATGTAACGCCCCATCCAAGACTAATACATACTTGTGATTATACCCCTTGCAAACATCTGTAAGTACAAGAAAGTAATTAAGGTAGAAACCTAACCATAATTTTAAACACTAAGACCCTTACGTCCCTTGTGCAATGGTTTCCTAACGGGGGTTCAGGTTTCTGTCACTCCGGCAACCCCTACGATTAGTAGCCAAATACACAATGCATTCCCCTAGGCCCATATAGGTGAAGTGTCATGTAGTCGACGTTCACATGACACCACTAGAAGAAGTACACCATAACTTAAATAACAATCTATTGAATCTTTCTCAACGCAACTCCACTACTAACAACAAGACTTCTCCCATGTCCTCAAGAACAAAACGAACTACTCACAAGCCATCATATGGATCATGATCAGAGATGGAATAATGACGTATAACAATCTGAACATAAACAATAATTCAATGGTTCACTCAATAGCATCAACTACAAAGAGTAATCAACACCGAGGAAGTTTCCCCTATGAACTATAGCAAGATTCAACCAATTGTTACAGCAATATGGAGACGGTGATGAGGGTGCTGATGGTGGTGATGATGATGATGATCCCGATGTAGTCCATCTTGATGGTGGTGTTGATGGCGACGATCTCCCCTCTCCGGGAAGGAATTCCCCCGGCAGAAATCTGTCTGCCGGAGAGATCTTTCTCTCTCGGTGTTTTCCGCCCCGCAGAGGCGGCGAAATCTTTCTGTGGTCGCTCCTCGAGTCTTAGGGTTTTGGGAGGATGATATACGCCAGAGGGGAGAGGCTGGAGTGGGCCAGGGCGGCCACACCACCTCCAGGCGCGGCCTAGGCCTGCCCGCGCCATGGGGTGGTGTGGGCCCCCTGTGGCCCACCTCCACTCCATCTTCTGGCATCCTTAGTCTTCTGGAAAAATAGGATTTTCCGTATATTTTCCCGGATTTTCTGATCTTCGCGAATTTTGCCTCCAAACAGCACCTTTTCCATCAGAATCCTGACTGCAGCGGTCCATGCCCCAAAAGTCATCAACCATGCAAAAATAGATGAAATAACATAAGTATCACCTCTCAATACGAAATATATCAATGAATAATAGTGAATTAAGACATAGAATACTGATGCAAAATGGACGTATCAGGCCCCGAGTACTTGATACCTATTCCTGGACTATCGCACTATCCACATGTGGGACCATGAATCCCCTTAGCCAGAGCTTGATTCATTTCTTATTTCTTGGGGCCACAAACTAGTTTAGGGTTTTATTACTATCCTGTACTTATGCCATGCTTTACTGCTTTATTTACGATTGTGCGTGGAGCACCTGTACTATTTTGGATCGTGACACAATTTCGTGATATCGACAAGCACAGTCACACTTTCGGGTTCTCAGTCGTTTATAGCCATTCTCGCAACCCTGGGTCCATTTCGGAGCCGGCCAACTTCGTTGTGGGTAGCTTAGTGGGGTGGCCCCCTGAAATATTTTATGAATCCTGTGATTGCTTTGTCGTGAAAGCCTTGTTGGGTTTTGATTTGGTTTTGCGAGGTTGATCGTGTGTGTGTTGCTATTTGTGCACCCCTGCAGGGTAAATCTTTCTGAAAGCCGTGTCCGCGGTTATAGACGACTTGGAGCACAGTATCTCGATCATAGACAAGCATAACTAAAGTAGTGCTATAAATTTGACTTAATATATGACTAGTAATTAGCTTCACTACAATGGAATGGATAATAAAAGTGCCAACAACTGGTGGAACTAGTGTGTATCATCTAATGTTATACCTGTCTAGTAAGTATCACAACTCTAATGGAATAAAATAAAAGTGCCAACAACTGCTGGGTTTGGGATGTCACATGCTAATTGTATCTGACTAGTAAATACTGCAACTACAACTGAATGGTTAACTAAAACTGCCCACTACGTATGCTATCAGGATGACTCATGATATCTATATCTGACTAGTAAGTGCTGCAACTATAATAGAATGAATAAAACTGCTAACTGTGTGAGTTTCTTGGTTTGACTTCCTCGTTTGGTCTCGAGGGGGAAATACCAGGATGGGTATGATTGGTGTTAGTATCAGGTTGGTCCCGAATAGGTCTCTCTTATCCCTCTCTAATAGCCGACAGTTGTATCGAGTCTCTATAGGTTGTTTAGTGCATGATGTGCTACCGCTTCAGTCCACCATACCTATGTAGGCGAGAGCCGTCAAATTCTAGCCTCGCTGTGTACTGGCCTCAGTACTGACCGCTCTCTTTTTCCTTTGCCTTTTGTCGGCACCCCTTTTGTTTTAGCAGGTTTAAATTCGACGTCGTTAGCAGGGTTACCCTTTCGGCTTGTCCTGGGCAGGGTTATGGACGTCATTGGTTATTCTTCAGGGCTCTTAGCCACATTTGCATCTTGTCCGTAGTCGGACGCTCTATCATTTTCAAGGTGATTTGGATCTTTGTATAGTATATATGTATTCTTGACTCATGGAGTCGTTGTTGTATATATATCTTCTGTGGGTTCCATCATGGACTAATGTGTGATGGTATTACTTCGTTCTCCACCCGCACGCAAGTGCCTAGTGGGCGTCCTTGAATCGTTTCTATGCGGGTTTGGCGGGAAGCGCTAAAACTTGCATAGGGCCGATTCGAGGGTGTTACACTCAAGGAATAAACAGTACCATCTGTATATACAAAAAAATGAATTAAATTCTAAAAAAGCACAATGATTAAAACAGTCAGGGGCTATGATTATATTATTGAGGGCTTTGAGAACTGTTTCTAGCAAAGGTTAGTAAACTTCCCTGTAAAATTGGAAAGGAACACTTAAGTTCAAAAAAGGAGGAATCCAAACATAGCGTATGAAACAAAATAACAATGATGCTATAGATTCTTATCTCAATAGTTGTACGTCGGATCAAGCTCGTATAGAAGCTTACCGGTATGCCAACTATGAGCAGTTGAATTTGATCCCGAGGCCGTTGATTGTCATCTCAATAGTTGTATGTCGGATCAAGCTCGTCTAAAAGCTTATCAGAATACCAACTATGAGTAGTTATTGACACATGCCGATGCAACAAAAAAATGTTTATGTCCACGTACTAATATTGTGTTCCCTATATGACGGATCAGGCACCTATAGTAACTACCTGGAACACCAACGATAATAAAATCTATGTCATAGATTATAAAAAAATCTAAGATGAAAATGTAGCATATGTCAGCCATCATGGTTATACGACGGACCAAGTTCATACTCGCCGGTACGCCAACCATAAAACCAAAATATCTAAAACAAGAACAAAATACTTGATCATATATACGCATATTCAAATGAAATCTCATGTAATGCTATAGGTCGGCGTACATGTCCACCGTACCCTACTCAAAAACATAATCAAAGAAAAGAGGATGGGTCGCGAAATTGTGGTACCTAGCCAAAAATCGAAAGTACATATGATAAGTAAAGATCGATCTAATATACAATGGATCCTGATATAGCCTTTTTGAAAAAAAAAAGAGCAAACAAATCAAAATCAAAGCATTACAAGCATTGTGTGTGATGCGTATGAATGCTTTGGTGACTACGCGTCCATGAAAACCCACCAGCAGAGGAAACACTAGTCAAATTTTCACTTGCTGAAATTCCCAATCGTACTAAAGCACCATCGACTCTCCTGCACCAAAGAATAGGAGAAGATTGGATCACATAATCAGCATGTTAAAGATCTAGAGTAAAAATAAAATTCATCGGTTGACTAAAGCATACGTTCTCAATGGCTAGGTAACACGAACAATGAACTTTCGAAGATTGGAGATTGGTTGCAGAAGTGTCTCCTCGGCTGAAAGGAGATGACAGAAGAAAGAATAGGGGAAGCAAAGAAAAGGATGTGATACGATATATTTGTTTGTTGTGTCGTGGGATACTAACGGCAATGTCAGTTCGAATTTGGGGACCCGGTTACCATCCAAGCCGAGGCCTAAAAAACATTTAAATTTGATAGCTGGGTAATATTCCAGTTGTAGAAAAATGATTATCTGAACGTCATGGACACGTGTCAAAAAAATTGCGAATAATATTTTTTGAGCTCTGGATCCGAAATAGAAAAAATCTTATTCACATCCAGACCTCGAGGTATTAGTTATAATTTATAAAATCTTTCGAGGGAATAATTTATGAAGGCTAAAATAACCAAACAACTAAAAAGGCCTCATCCTAACTTTGCACTTTACGACATAGAGCAAGCTAACTGATGCACGCCTTTTGCGGTGTACAACCATTAATTTAACATTCAGATATGATGCACCAACTATCAAAACAGTTAAAACTTACTAATTTCGTCGACATGAAGTTTGACCGAAAAAATGAACAACATTATCTCCATTATGTAGTACATAATTGATATATATTATTGTAAAATACTTTCCAATGATATAAAAAAGAAATATACATCCATTAATTCTTGGTCAAAGAAAAACATGAAAAACAAGGACGTTTTATTCATTAGAACAGGGAGAGTATATGTAGACAATTTTTTTCTATCATAGGTCTTAACAGCAACCACGTGGTAAAATAATTCAAAAAAGCTGAAATAAAAAGTAATGAATATAGAAAGGAAAACATACAAAGACCACCAGAGGCTTTGATGTAATGTTCCCACCAAAAATGTTATACTAAATCTTTAGGATAATCAGAGTCTATATTACTAAATTTTATAAGAAGTTATTCGCTGAGCCATCACCAAATGATTTCTTGTTGGATGAGAACCTTAGTGATGATATACCGCAGTTATCTCGAGAGGAGAATTCTTTTCTAACTACTGATTTTAGTGAGAAAGAAGCTTTAGAAGCTATCTCTCAAATGGAACATAATAAAGCTCCTGGACTGGATGGGTTTCCAACTGAGTTTTACCAAAAAATTGGAAAGTCATTAAGATTAACCTATTGGCTTTATTTGGTAAGTTGAAGACCAGAGAGTTACTCTATTTAAATTGAATTTCAGGGTAATCACTCTATCACCAAAAAAGAAATACGGTAGAAATTCAGAAATATAGACCTATATGTCTCCTGAATGTCAGTTTTAAGAATCTTCATAAAGTTAGCCACAAATCATATTATGGACCTAACTCACAAAGTGATTCATCCTACCCAACGATTTTTATGGTTGGTCGTCACATTTTGAAAGGGGTAGTGGTTTTACATGAAACCATTCATGAGTTACACCGGAAGAAGATGGATGGAGTATTTTTCTAAATTGATTTGAGAAATCATATGACAAGGTCAAGTGGGCTTTTCTACAACACGTGTAGCGTATGAAAGGCTTTTGATCCTAGCTGATGTGAATGGGTTAAAAAATTATACAAGGATGTAGTGTGCGTATCCAAGTGAAAGATGACATTAGTCATTATTTCCAGACTAGAAAAGGGTTGCGACAAGGGGATCCCATGTACCCGATGCTCTTCAATATTGTAGCTGATATGCTAACTATGCTTATTGCTCAAGCAAAGGAGGATGGGCATGTTGGAAGTTTTGTCCCGCATCTTGTTGAAGATGGTGTTTCAATTCTTAAATAAGCTAATGATATGATTTTGTTTATGGAACATTATCTTGAAAAGCTTTTTAATATGAAATTGATCTTATGCATTTTTGAACAATTGTCGGCACTCAAAATTAACTTTCATAAGAGTGAATATTTTGTTTTGAAAAAGCTAAGGATGAGGAACTCCAGTACAAACAAATTTTGGTTTGTGAGTCTAGGTCCCTCCCTTTTCATTATCTTGGAATACTAATACATTTTAGAAAAATCCGAAACTCTGAGTGGAATCGGATTGAAACTAGACTGACTGGGAAATTAGGATGTTGGCAAGGCAAGTTTCTCTCGTATGGAGATCGACTTGTTTTGATAAACTCAGTACTGATGAGTTTGCCAATGTTCATGTTATCTTTCCTAGAACTACCCGAAGGGGTGCACAAACGATTAGATTTGTTTTGGCAAAGTGATGAGGTCAAAAAGAACTATCACCTAACCAAATGGAACATAGTTTGTATGCCTAAAGATCAAGAGGGTTTAGGTATTGAAGTACTTGAACTCAAGAATAAATGTCTCCTAAGCAAATGACTTTATAAACTTCTAGATTTTCTACACCAATGGTGTACATGATTAGGCGCTAATCAATAAAGTATTTTCATCCTAGCTCGGTTTACGGATTTTCTTCAATGTAATTGTTGTAGTCCATGCACAATTATCATCTTTCTCTCTCTCGAAGGATATTATACTCCCTCTATCCTGAAAAGTATGTCGCAAATATGTCTAGATTTAGATGTATGGAGACACTATTTATATAGATACATTCTTGGCTGAACATGAGTTCTTGGCTGAACTAGTTCTGATATGTGAAAATGTATCACTCCCTTTGTTAGTGGGTGGAGATTTTAACATTCTACGTAAATGGGAGGAGAAGAACAATGACCATTTTAATTCTAGATGGCCATATGTTTTTAATGCAATTATTGAAATCTAAACTTACGGGAGATTGCTCTCTCAGGTAGACAATTCACTTGGGCTAATCGTAGAGAAACCCCCACTTATGAGAAACTTGATCGAATCCTGTCTAGTGTTGAATGGGAACAAAATTTTCCTTTGGTGACTGTTCGTACTCTTACTCGATCCAGGTCTGATCACACACCTCTACTGATTGATTCAGGGATTAGAGCTCGTCTTGGTAATAACCCGAGATTTTCATTTGAACTATCGTGGTTACAACAAGATGGTTTCTATGAGATGGTTGTGGATGAATGGTTAGAGGTAACACATGGTGTTACACCAATCATGAGATGGCAAAACAAAATCAGGCATTTGAGACGCTTTCTTCGTGGTTGGGCTAAGAACCAGAGTGGAAAATATAAGAAAGAAAGAGATCGTCTTCTGGCTATTATTGATAGACTTGACATCAAAGCTGAGACAACTGTTTTGTTGGAAGCCGAGAGAAATGATCTCCGACTAGCAAACGAACAAGTTTCAAAGCTGAGACGGGAGGAGGAGACCAAGTGGGCTCAACGGGCGAAGGTCAAGCATATTCAGGAAGGGGGAAATAATACTAAGTACTTCCATTTAATTGCTAATGGTAAACATCGGAGGAAGAAGATCTTCCAATTAGAGCAAGATGAAGGTACTATAGTGGGAGACGAGAATTTGCGAACATATATTTCTGAATATTATAAAAAGCTTTTTGGTGACCGGGAACCAAACAGCTTTTCAATTATGGAGGACATGAATATTGATATTCCGCAAGTGTCCGCTATGGAAAACACAATTTTAACTTCGTCTTTTTCTGAGAAAGAAGTTCTTGAGGCAATTTCTTCTATGGAGCATAACAAAGCACCGGGTCCTGATGGATTCCCTGCGGAATTTTATCAAACTTTTTGGGTTGTTATTAAAGGAGACTTAATGGCTTTGTTTGCACAGCTACAAACGGATGAGTTACGTTTATACGAGCTTAATTTTGGTGTGATCACACTACTCCCAAAGAAAGAAAATGCGATTCAAATCCAACAATACAGGCCAATTTGTCTATTAAATGTTAGTTTTAAAATCTTTACCAAAGTTGCCACAAACCGAATATCTGTGATCCCTCACAAGGTTATTCGCCCTACTCAAACGGCCTTTATGCCGGGGAGACATATCCTAGAAGGGGTAGTCATCTTACATGAAACGATACATGAACTTCATACAAAAAATGGATGGCGTCCTTTTCAAAATTGATTTTGAAAAGGCATATGATAAAGTCAAATGGCCTTTCTTACAACAGGTTCTTCGCTTGAAGGGCTTTGATCCTTTATGGTGCAAATGGATTAGTAATTTTATTCAAGGGGGAAGTGTTGGGATTAGAGTGAACAATGATATTGGTCATTTCTTTCAGACAAGAAAAGGGGTTAGACAAGGAGATCCTTTATCTCCTATTCTTTTTAATATTATCGCGGATTTGTTGGCTATTCTTATAGCTAGAGCTAAGGAAGAAGGTCAAGTAGGATCCCTTATTCCTCATCTGGTTGAGGGAGGGATATCTATACTACAATACACAGATGACACGATTCTTTTTATAGAGCATGATATTGCTAAGGCAGTTAATATGAAGCTCATTTTGTGTATCTTCGAACAACTATCAGGTCTTAAAATTAATTTTCACAAAAGTGAACTCTACTGTTTTGGTAATGCAAAGGAGTCTGAACAGTAGTATAGAGATATATTTGGCTGTGAGTCTGGCTATTTGCGGTTTAAGTACCTGGGGGTACCTATACATCATAGAAGGTTAACGAATTCTGAATGGAACTTGGTCGAGAACCGTTTCGAAAAGAAATTAGGATGTTGGCAAGGAAAGTTGTTGTCATATGGGGATAGATTAGTGCTAATCAACTCTGTTTTGACTAGTATGCCTATGTTTATGCTTTCCTTTCTGTTAATACCAAAGGGTGTTCGGAAACGATCGATCACGATTCTTCTGGCAAAGTACTGATCATAGGAAAAAATATAGATTGACTAAATGGAATATTATATGTGGACCGAAGGACCAAGGTGGTCTTGGAATAGAGGTTTTACAAATCAAAAACATGTGCCTCCTTAGTAAATGGTTATACAAATTACTGTCCGAGAAAGGGGTATGGCAAGAGTTACTTCACAACAAGTACATAAAAAACAAAACTTTATCTCATGTTCATGCCAAACCAACAGATTCCCCCTTCTAGAAAGGCTTAATGGAAGTTAAAGACAGTTTCTTTAACCGAGGATATTTCAAAGTTGGAAATGGGTTAGGTACTCGTTTTTGGGAAGATGTTTGGTTAGGAGACACATCTTTGGCTCAACAATATCCGTCTCTTTATAATATTGCTCATAGGAAAAATATCTCTGTTCATGATGTTTTATCTCATAATCCTCTAAGTATTGGTTTTAGGAGGAATTTAAGTGGGACTAAATGGGATGCATGGCTGCATTTATGTCAGAGATTAATTCAATTAAACTTAACTGATGATCCTGACTCTTTTCAATGGAAACTGACCACGGATGGTGTTTTCACTGTTAAATCTATGTATGAGGATCTTATGAATGAGCATCAGAGCTTCCCTACCAAATATCTATTGAAATTAAAAATACCTTTAAAGATTAAGATTTTCATGTGGTTCCTCAATAAAAAGGTCTTGTTGACTAAAGATAACCTTATAAGAAGAAATTGGGTAGGCTGCACGAAATGTTGTTTCTGTGATGGAGACGAAACTGTTGAGCATCTCTTCCTTTCTTGCCCCTTTGCAAAAATTATATGACGAATTGTTTTCTTCACTTATGATCTTCCGCCTCCGACCAATATTACTAATATGTTTGGAAATTGGTTAAATGGAATGGATAGGACTAACAAAGCTAGAATACGAATTGGGGTATCGGCTTTATGTTGGTCCATTTGGAAATGTCGCAATAATATTATTTTTAACAAGGCTCAAGTTCAATCTTTCTTGCAGGTTATTATCTCGGCGTCCCATTGGATTCAACTTTGGGCTCTTCTTCTCCCGGAGCACCATCGCACCTGGATGGTTTCTGGATGCAACCGTCTGGTGAAGGTCGCACAGGATATCTACTGCCAGACTTCGTGGTGGTATTCTAGTAGATTGAGAGATATCTAGACGCTTTATGCCTCACGTTTTTAGACCTTTTTTCCGTTGGTTGGTGTTTGTATCAACACTTTCTGATGCTTGAGTTGTAATAAGTATACTCTGGATTCTATTTTAATAAATGGCCGTGTGCATCCTTGGATGCAGAGGCCGGAGCTATAACCCCTTTTCGGAAAAAAAAATATAGATACATTCAAATTTAGACAAATTTGTGACATCCTTTGTGGGGCGGAGGGGATAGTAAGATGCATCATCTCTTCTGTGTTTGCTCTGAAATATTTATTCCTATTTCATATAGTATAGGAATTTGACTTGATCAGGACATTTGAAGAAGTGCATTTACATGCAGGAATTACCAAGAGGCTCCTGAAACTATAAAATTGTTGCAGTACACTTCTCTTAGTTTTTTTTAATACAACAGAAGATCTGTACGTTCCTGTACGCACATCAATTTGTTACATGGTTTTGAAAAGCGAGGCCTCAGGCTATCATGATCCCCACCACAGCATTAGAGGATCACATTTTATGCATATACAGTTGCACAGCCAAGCAAATTGGAGAAGTATACACATAATCACTCTTTTATTGTTCACATGCCGCAATTGATCAAAGGGGTTCACCAGAAAGCCATCTATCAATCATAGCTAGACACTCCCTGGGCATATACTCAGGAGCTGTGTGGCCAGCACCCTACAGGAACATTAATCAATCAATTCATTTGCTTCATTATATATATATTCCATCCAAGAGAGAGCGGTCAAGCATATACCACGTACCTTCACGGTTGCGTATGTAAAATTATTGGAGTAAGTTCTTGTAAATCTAAGCAAAATAAGAAAAGAAAGGCAATGTATAAGACATCCAAACAATAGTTTACAAATATAATTAGCTAAGAATGCTGCATTCCGCTAATTAGCACAACAATAGTCACTAGTACGTTTGTAAGTGAAAGAAAGAAGTCCACATAACTCCCTAATTATCTACTTTTGGACACTAACCCCCCCTAAGTTTGGATTGGGACACTTAACCCCCCTAAGTATTGGATACCAGGTAATTGACCCCCTTCACCACCGAGAGCGGTATTGGCAGATGGTTTAGGTGACGTGGACATTTGTTTAGCACGGGGTTTCTCATCGTTCCTCCGGAGCTCCTTCCCAATGTGCAGCATGTCCTTGGGCAGTTTGATCTCCTTAAACAGGTTCTTCAGTTCAGTGTCCAGCTGTGTGTCCTTGGGCTGCATGACCTTGGATCGTTCAGGTGTCTTGCTCGATATCCAGCTCGATGTCCTTGGGCAGCCTGAGCCACGCTGAATGCCACCGAAGACATGAACCACGAGGCGGTAGACAATCGCATGTAATGATTCCTGAGGACCTGTTTCTTGTGTGTACGATCTGATGGCTTAAATAACTCGGCAGGTGGCGGGATGGCGGACAAAATCTTTTGCCTGCCCTGCCGCCCCGCCTACGCCGATCGAGTTAGACTGTTTGAGTAGTCAAACTCATCACACCAGCGTCCGGGTCATCCTCATTCGCTCTCATTGTTTATCTTCCACAGAGCACCATCGCATCCCCGCTAATAACTGCTGCAACTGCGTGACATACTGTCGGGTGGAGAACGCACGTAATGAAGTTGTAAATGCCTGCTACCTCACTTGTTCTGTTCCACCATGCAAAGCTATGGTGTCTATACTGCTGCCGGGAGAGAAGAGGGGAGCGGCAGATCATCAGCTTACCCCGTGGCCTTCGTCGGGAGAAAAGATGACAGCAGCCGACGATCACCAGCGGCGCGGCGTGCTTCTCGACCAGTTGTGCTTCTCGACAGGTGTATCTCCACAGTGGCTCAAACCACAGTCCAGCGTGGACCAAAACAGCCCAAACCACAGTCCACGTTGACCAAAACAGCCCACAAACCAGCCATCAGTGCCTAGGGGGGGGGGGGGGATTTTGCCTGGTATTTGTTACTTGGGGGGGTTAAATGACCCAGTTCATAGATAAGGGGGTTAACGACCGAAACAGGATACTTAGGGGGGTTATGTGGACTTCTTTCTAAGTGAAACTATTGTACATATGTATAACAACAATATCTCGGTTCTTACCCTGCGACTTGGTCGTCCACATACCATGGTCGCCATTCATCTGTGATGGAGAGGTTAAGGTATCTGATCCATGCTTGGGTGCCAATTAAAGATATTTCGCTATCATGGTCGCCGCTGCAGCATTGGAGGAGCACGCTTGATCAGTATAAAGTTGCGCAGCAAAGCAATTCGGAGATAATAAACTAACCTGAAAGTGATAGCACTGAGCATGCATATTAGTTTCCCTGCCTAATAGCTACAAGTTCAGTGATCTGATTATGGTGCCAACAACACTGATAGCAACTTTAGCAGATACCTCAAAATATACACCCTACAATTTGTTTTAGCGTATCTCCCAAAAAAATCTCTGGCTATTTAGGGTTTGCACAGATGAAACTACCCGCATGCCAAGTCGATGGAAATTTCAGTTTGGGTGTTGCATATCCAATATATTGGGTATGGAGGGACTGTTTATAGGGTACACCCAAAGACTTAGGGATTTTATACCCAAAATTGGCTTTTTTAGGCATGAGGACTATTGAAGGATATGCTAGAGTTGCTCTAATATAAACATTCCACTCATTAGCATTAGCTAGTATAAGTTCACTCTTGCCTGTACACCATGCCTCGATATCCTTTAGTGATCAAGCTTAAATGGTACCCCACTGTACTGTTGATGTCATATATGTAAGGAAACTGAGCATGTCTTATCCATGTTGGAACTGTTCCCTGAAAAAGAGTTGAGTATTTATTTTAACCAAAGCTGACCTGAAACTATGGCTCAGAAAAAATTTCAAACATGCACAAGAAGGGAAATAGTCCTGCCGCAGAACTTTTGAGTACGTATTTACCTTGTGAATACCCAAACTTTCCCTCACAACTTCGTCGTTTGCCCATATTTCGGAAAGTACGTAAGTGGCATTCTGTAACCAAATGAAGAAAAGCAAGATGATATATAAAAGTGTGTACAGTTAATCATAAAATGAAAAAAACTATGATGTTGAAACAAAAGAGCGGCCAGATAACACTTAAAAATGGGAATTGTGAACTCGCAGGTCCGTAATCTTTTACCCTGCAAATAGACGAAACTGGAGATTGTAGTAGCCTTTTCCTACCATCTTCGGACGCCGCCTTATGAATGATGAGGTCTCCATCACAGCGTGGCTCCAAAATATGCATACCATTTATATCCTTTATCAGCTGCATCCCACCAACCATTCTGATTAAGTTACATAACTCTGATCTCTACTGGAGTTTTCAACATAATATTCTGAACGTCAGCGGGTTATAGAAAGCAGTATACGGATCACTTACATCGTGGATGGATTGGACGTAATTTCCACACAGAACATTCGACGGGGTGGTGTACTCCCCTCTGCAACTCTCCCGAGCAACCTAACATATAGGTAGACATATTAACGCCAATATATTAGTTTGTTGAATAAATGTATTTGTATGCAAAATTAGATTAATTCGTTTGATGTCCTTCCATGCTATTCCAAATATGGATATGGACCAAATTCAGTATGAAGTCAATATTCCTTGAGTTCACCTGACTTGAGAAGCATTGTTTTATGGCAATGGATTAATAAGCATTATAATATTTAAGCCCCCAAACTTATGAAACTGAAAACACAAGGACGGTCAGGATTGGCCGATACCCTTCATGCATTCTTTACAGAAGGCATATCGGCCAATCCTGAAGGTCTTTGTGTCTTCAATGTCGTAAGTTTGGAGGAGAGAGGAGACACCGAAGCAAAAGTCAATAAATAAAAGGACATCTGAAAATATAAAGCTATATCATAATTATGTCACCTCATAGAGTTCATCTGATATAATTCCCATCCTATGAAGATATGGAAATTTAGAATTGCCATCAAACCGTGCCAAATCAGTCACCGGATTGCCAGCAGTGTAACCCTGAAAAAATCAGATAATTTTCCTTGTGAGTATCAAGCATTGCTTGCTAAGAAATTATGTGGATTTCACAAAATTACTCATTTCAATGCACACTTGTCATTCTAGTTTTCCACTTTCTATTCATTATAAAAAATCTATTAAAAAGGCATGTACATACATTACTCTTTATATAGGTTTCATTCCACAAAATATTATAAATATTGGATTGCAGTCCACATTTTAGAGAGATGTGAAGATTGAATGAAAGAATGAACGTAAAAGGGTGAATCCCTTATTATCCAATGATTTATTCATTTCAGCCCACTCATGAGGCATAAATTCTTAAACATGGCTCCAGCCCTGACTGCGACTTCCCTCGGAACCATGTAAACCCCATCTCATGTGATTCTAGTTTGGCCAGTCAGGTGTAAGTGCCCCAGCAAAAAAAAAGATCAAAATGCGAAAAAGCATTACAACGGAGCTGAACATGAAATGATTTGAATAAGTTTATAAGATTAGAGAATTCATGGGAATAAATATGGAAGACCTTGAGGTTAAGACGCCGCCCATCACCGGATTCTATCCCTAAAATTAAAGCAGCATGTAGTTGAAACAATTAGTGAGCAAACAAACACGTAGGACAAATATTCCATATCGATGGAGGTTTAGTTACCTTTAGCAATGTCCAGGGTGAGAGAAGGTATGATCATGCCGCTGTATGAATCCCCCGTAATATAGAGTGGGTTTGATAAATACTCGGGGTGCTCATCAAACCACTGCAAAGTACTGATGATTTGTATATATGTAATACAATCATACAAAGTAGGGACTCGGATACGTAGAGTTTTGTACTGTGTAACAAACCGTTTCAAGGAAAGTGTGCAGCTGGTGAACGACTATGGTGTCACTGGGTGGCAATCCGCTGTTGGTAGGGTTGTAGGAGAAGCCAGTCCCTGCTGGAGAATCCACAAAGATGATGTTGCTAACCTACGATCATCAAATGTACTCCCTCCATCAGACTTTTGACAAATCTAAAACATCTATTTCAAGACAGAGGGAGTAACATAGGTTATTAAGAGACAAACAGAGAGTGATAATATGGGAACAGCCAAATTAAGTATAGTAGAGTGATCTAAGTTGGTCAATTATTTAGCCTTAGTCCTTGGTAATAGGGAAACAGCCAAATTAAGTAGTAGAGTGATCTAACCTTTGTCCAAGAGTTTGGCTTATATAGCAGTGTAGGCAACCCTCCTTGGTAGCCATCAAAGTCAAAAGCCAGAGGGCCGACCTCGTAGACGAGGCCGGACAAGGCGGAGCACCCGGGCCCACCTGTAAGCCAGAGCAGCACGGGATCCTCCTCCGGGCTGCGCTCCGACTGAATGAAGTAGTAGAAGAAGCGGACGCCTGGGTCATCCAGCTCAACGTACCTGCATCGCGTCACATCGAATCATCCTCCCAGGAATGAAAACAGAGAGCAGAGCAGAGCACACACCCTGTTTCGAGGGAGAAAGGCAGGGTGCCGCTGAAGCCGGGCAGGCTCGAGATGGCTCTCGTGGTGATCACGGCAGCGAGGCATGGCTGGAGCAACTGAAGCTGGAACAGCAGTAGTAGCAGCAGCAACAACAACATCCAGCGGTGTGTCGGTCTTGTCGCCATTGCTTGGCTAGATTCTTGATATTATCTGGACTGGACTGGAGGAGACACAGATTAGCCACTCCTCTGGATGCGTATAAATGGTGGTGACATGATGGTGACACTGCACCAAAACGTGACAGAATAGGAGAGGCCAGCAACGAATTAAGTTCGCACAGCTGTAGGATACCGACCTTCAAGACCTCATATGCCACTCGATTTTTTTGGGTATGATTTTTTCCCCCCTTGTGTGAACAATCTTTTAAAAGAAGCTACTAGTAATTTACAAGGGCATTGATGCCAAAACTGAGCTTCCAAACAGGGATGTAGTAGTATTGTACTCCCTCCATCCCATCTCACGTAGTTTAAAAACAACTTTAACTATTAATTTTTGTCAAGAAATGTTACATAATATGTCACAACGATTATACCATCGGATTCATTTTTAAAAGAAGTTTCCAATGGTATATATTTTTTTAGACACATATTGTATATTTTATTGGCTAAACTTGATGCTCAAATGTTTTCTTAAACTACGTGCGCGCCTAATAAACCGGGACAGAGGGAGTACGCCTTCTTTAAAGCCTCAAAATAGACTTTCGCCATGCTTTATTATAAATAAAGCCATGGAGAGGAGAACCTTCTTACAAAGCAAATCAAAGATAAACAAAAGAAAAAACATGAAAAACCAAAACTTGCCATCGAAGACAAAGAAACAAAACCGAGGAGAAACGGGGCTCCACGACGACGCCCTCAAGAGGGTAACACTGCTCCGTCGCCGTCGAGACCGTGAGGTCTAGGGTTTTCACCCGGAGATGTATCATGGGGAGGATAACCACAACGACACCCCCAAGAGGGTTACGATAGCCACAGGCATCGCCGCCGTTGGCGCTGGGGTGCTGAGCTTTCGTCCGGAAAAATTCTCGCACCGGCCCCGAGAACTCAGCCACCCGCTGTCCCTGAGCCAGATCTCTGAAATGTGATCTAGGAGCTGACAAAGCTGAAGGGTCTCCAACACCAGTTTCCCAGCCTTCTTTAAAGCTTCACTAATTCACATCATCAGAGTTATCGTAACCACTACTCCCTCTGTCTCAAAATAGATGTCGAAAATTTATCAAAATTCAGATATATGTATATACTAAATAGTATCTAAATTTTTAATTTTTTTAATAAATCTACGACATCTATTTTGAGATGGGGGGAGTAAGTTTTTTCATATTATGTGAGTTGAGAACAGAATAAAATCACTCTACATACCATGTGTTATCAATGACATGCGAAGTTTTTACAAAATCAATAACCTGATGTCGTGGTGGTGGAACGGCAGATGCCATGTATAGGCTAAAGATGGGACCAATGTACACTAGAGGAATCCAGAGAGGTATAGTGTGGTGATTCCACACAGATTTGTTTGTATTTCTCACTTGTCGATGGATTACAAGGGCTCCTTGAGTTGTTCGTGGGAAGGAGACTAGTTCTCTTACTACCCACAACTACACTCTAGGGTTCTCCCTTAGTAAAAATGGCCGACCCTCTCTATGGAGGTCCGGCCCCTCCTTATATAGCGGGGCTAGGTTACAACTTAGGGCGTGCGTGGAGGCATATTCTCCGAATAGGCTCCTCAGTAAAGTAAGATGCCTCTTTTACACTTTCACAAGCTGGTCCGGACTCAGGGCATAAGCCTCCCTGAGCCCCTCTGCGGCGTGGCATCAGCCGACACTGGCTACGTCACCATTGTCGGCCACTTCCCGATGGTCCTTCCCCCTGTCCGCTTCGCTCACGCTACAGTGGATAGAGACCACCTTTTGACTAGCGAGATTCCTTCCTTCTCTTGTAAGCCAAGTGATTACCCGGCTAGCGCTTGGTTAACTCGGCCCCGTGGGTACCTGCGAACAAGTTACAAAATGATAGCCGACATACGTTATATGTCAGTTGGGACAAGGTTAGACGAATATCCTTCGGGCCGTGTCACTCCGTGAGTTGGCCTGCCTTGAGGTGACTCGGCCAGCTTACGCTTTGACCTTGCCGTACCTCGGCTAACATGACTTTTATGCTCCGGCGTGACCCTACCGGGGGGTATCCCCCCAACATTAGTACCCGAAGCTGGTGCGGTCTTAGCAACCTCAGCTGATAAGGCCACAACAGGTTCAACCTACCAAGCTTTGTGCTCTCCTGGGCGAGTTATCCTATAACTCGGCTCTTGTGACTTGACATTCCCTTGGCTCATTCCGAGATATTACTCGATGGCCGGGTTACTTTCTATTTATCCGGGACATCCTTCCTTCTCTCGTACTCTTACGCACATCCTACGTGGAGGGTAATCATTGTTTTGCCTCATTTTAAGGGCCTGCGCCAGTTACTGTGCCGGTTACTGTATTCAATGTCAGTGATAACTGCTGCAAACGTCACATCGTGGCTGCCTCCTTGTTAACTATATCACCACGTCGTGTCGTGGGATCTGTTGATCCCTGTGGCCCTTCCTATGGCCCGCCTCTGATTGGCTGACCCAGAAATACACGGCCACACCGTGTGGCTCCGCTGTATCGCTCGATCCTACTTCCCCCTTAGGGGCATGGTTAAATCGGAAAGGGGGCGCCCCTTGGTTATTTTCCCCCACTTCGCATGCGCCTCTATTCTTCCTCTTCCTTCTTCCCCAAAACAGCGTCATCGTCGCTGCTGCTTCTGCTCCATGTAGCGCGGCCACTGCCGCGCCGTAGTGCTTATCCGTTATAGATGCACTACGGCTCCCGTGCAGCCTCGCCGCTACGGGGCCTTGCTAGTCCAGGCCACTGTCCCCATCTCAGGTTGGGCCTATGAGGACAACGACTTGGAGATGACAAAAGAAGGGATCGCCATTGTTGTTGAGGAGGAGGAAGGCGAGGCGCACAAACACGCCGCCTAGGCCGGCTCCTGGGTCTATCAAGATGATCTTGATTGGCTCTATCGGACCCGCCGCATCCCCGAAGGAGTAACTTGCCGCCTCGCCTCCTAGGAGATCGCTCCCTCTCCCAATCTGGGTGAGTTCGTGGTCTTCCTCTCTCACTTCCAACGCGGCTTCGATCTCCTAGTCGGCGATTTTTTCCATGATTTCATCAAAATTTATGAGCTCCAACCACATCATCTTCAGGAGAACGCCATCACCTCGCTTTGCTCTTTTGTATCCAGGATAGAAGGGTATGTCAGCCCTTGGCCTACCAAAGAGCTCTGGATCAAGTTCTTTGGCCTCCTAAAAAATGTCATCCCTGATCCTTTTCTTGCCCCTGCCGACAAATCCTTAACCCAGTGCGATGGAGCCTCTATCTCTCCCCAAAAAAACTCTGCATTCCCCCAAGTCACTGTCCTCGAGTCTTGCAAAGGCTGGGCTCAGACGTTCTTCTACGTGAGGAACAATACGGATGAGGACCTGATCCGGCTGCGCCCCTTCAAGCTGGGTGTTCTAGATACATCCTTGTGGAACCGAATCCCAAGGCGGCCAACTGCCTTGGCGAATCAGGTGGAGAAGCAAATCAAGGAGTTGAACAAGTTGGGGCTACGCAGCGAGGATGTGATGATCACCTTTGTCCGTAGCCGGATCTCTCCCTGCAGAAATGCACACACAAGCTCTACCATATGAGTGGGCATCTTGACCCCAACCGAACCTCGTCCTTCGAGCTCAATAACACCGAGATTTTCCGCCGAGTCAAGGCTATCTTCAAGATTGAGAAGGAGTTCACCGAGGAATGGGAATGGGGGTTGGAACATTTCTGCCGGGATAAGATGCCTCCTCCGGTATGTTTCCCACTTGATCCCTTTTTCGAGTCTTGTCTTATGTCGGGCAATCCTCTTACTCAATTCCTTTGTACTTTTGCCTTTAGTTATTTCTTCTGCAGACCATTGAAGATGGTACGAAGCTGTCCCTCAAATGGGGGGAGGACCGTCAAGTCTCGGACACGGTGGATCTAGACTCAGAAATGTTTTTGCCCACCCTAGATGGCTCCAACCGAACTTCTGGTAAGGCCTCTTCTTTAAGGGATTGGCCTGATGATGATGAAGACTCTAATATTGAGATTATGGAGGTACTTGACCCGATGCCCATTTCTTACGTGTTTCCGATTGATTTGGCTTCATGTTGGGGGGGATACCCTCGGGTAGGGTCACGCCGGGGTATAAAGGCCGAATTAGCCAAGGGTCGGCAAGGCCAAAGCGGATGTTGGCCAGGTCACCTCAAGGCATGCCGAATCTCGGAGTAACCCGGACCAGGAGATGTCCACCTAAATGAGCCCCGACCGACTTAAGCTGTAAGTCGGATAGAAGAATTTAACTTGTATGCTAGAACGGGTGTGGCCGGGTCAACTATGATCCGGGTCATATCTAGCTTCTAGGAGAAGGAAGGAATCTCGCTGGTCAAAAGTAGCCTCGGTACGCACTGCAGGAGCGAAGCGGACAGAGGCAGGACCACCGAGGCGTGGCCGACAGAGGTGACGACGCCGATGTCGGCTAACGCAGGCGCCGCAGAGGCACACGTAGCCTCTGCTTGTGTGACGCGGGGGAAAAGCAACCCGGTCGGCTTACTATTTTGGGAGGAGGCATATTCCCTGGAATATGCCTCCATGTATGCCCTAAGTGGAGACCTAGCTACCCCTATATAAGGAGGGCTAGGGCCTCTGTAGAAGGGGTTGGTTGATGGTTTTTAGGTTCTACAGGTTGAGCATTGTACGGATTAGCCGGTGGTGAGAGTAAGAGAGTTCCTTCTTCCTCCTCTCCCCAATACAGCTCTAGGAGCACTTGTAAATCTTGGAAGTGGAACATATATAAAACTTCTGTGTGTGGAATCACCTCACTATCCCTCCCTGGATTCCTCTAGTGCGTATAGTCCCCACCTTTAGCCTATCCATGGCATCTGCCGTGACACCACCACGATAGTTGGCGCCCACTGTGGGGCTAGCGGCGCTAGCAGGGGTGAAGATCCAGACGGGAAACCTCATCGGCACCGGCAAACGCATCATCCAGGCTCGTCCAGCGCTTTGGAGCACTGGATTTCGTCAGCGACAACGCTGGCTGCTTCGGCACGCGTCCTCTTCCGCACAACGGCCTCTTGGTCAAGCTCAGCACGCACAAGGTCTACGTTGCTGTGGATGTATCATGCGTTCATCTGTGGCACGTTGTCGAGGCGGGCGAGCCGCCCCTTAGCGTGGTTCACGGGGCGCGCATCAATCGCTCCCCGGACCGTGCTGAGGCGATGATGACTGTGCCTGGCGCTAGCGCAAGCAAGGATCCGGCACCAGATCCGGAGGTAACACCCAAAGCACCAAGAAAAGGTAGAGGTCCTCCGCTAGAGAGGCCGAAGAATGTGTTGCGGGAAGCGATGGATAGCTTGGCAAACTCTGTAGCAGCAGTAGTGGATCCGGCTCAGGCACAGGCCGAGCTAGAGGAAACTAGGCAAAAAATTCTAGAGGGTGCGAAAAACATAGCTGCGGCTCAGCAGTCGTTGAACATGACGCTGCGTGAGTACGCAAAGGCAAACAAAGTTGATGCTGTAAAAGTAAAGGGGAGAAATCTCATGAGTGAAATGAACAAAGAGGGTGATACTAGGATTGAGGAGTCAGAAAACTGCTTGTCCGTGGGGCTGCCGAGGTATAGTACCCCGACAAAGAACCTTAGAGAAGCGGATGCAGCTGCATCCGAGCTAGAGGGTCTGACGGGTGAAGCCCATCAGAGGCAGCAAGATAGGGTCAATGAGTTGGTTCAGATCGCGAACAGGCAAAATGAGGAACTGCTCAGGGCTAACCCGGAGAGAGCCGGGGCCTCTAAGATCGTTCATTCGGGGGTAGGTAACCCGGAGAAATCCGTAGGAGCCGCATCGTCTCCTCATGGTGGTCCTAGGAGAGAGGAGGTAGTAACCTCGGCCAGGAGAAATAAACAGATCATCCCGTATGACCCGACAAGGCAGGGAAAGGAAAGGAAGTACAGAGAAATGACGATCGATGGAGTGTGAGCCGAGGTGAAGCTGGCCGAGCTAATCGCGACCAAGGCAATGCCGGTCAAGGAAACGTTGTAAATGGCAATGCCGGACAGCGTAACTCGACAGAACAACCGCATCAGCGGAATATACCAAGGCAAGAGCAAAGTGCCGGCCGAGGTATGCAATAGAGAGGTGCTCCACGAGAACAAGACCGGTATAACGATGGAGATTCAGAAATGGTGAATGCAGGATACCCAAGGCCGGACTATCATGTGATAGGGTCAAGATTGGGAAGTAGGGATCTAATGCCGGATGATGCCAGGTTAAAACTGGACCAATTGTATAGGTCGGAACATATTGAATGTCAAGGTCCTCCGGGTCCTGCGTGTTTTGGGCCCCGGATCATGCAGGAGTCACCGGTGCCTAACTTCCAGTTACCCAGAGGCACAAAGACGTATGACGGCAGTACAAAGCCAGAGGATTGGTTGATAAACTATGCTACAGCTGTGAAAATCGCTACGGGCAACTTGAGATGGGAGGTGAGATATGTACCCCAGATGTTGGAGGGGCCAGCGAGGGTATGGTTGAACAATTTACCACCCGGAAGTATTAACTGCTGGATAGATTTTGAAGAAATGTTTATCAGCAACTTCTCGAGTACGTATCAGAGGCCAAATAGGCCACAGACCCTAGCTATGTGTAAGCAGAGACCAAACGAGACGGACAGAGAATTTTTAACCCGGTGGTGTACCGTGAGAAACTCATGTGAGGGAGTGATAGAATCACAGGCCATAACATGGTTTGCGCAAGGGTGCAAATATGCGAGCGATCTATGGTAAAAGTTGCAAAGGAAAATGCCAACTACATTGGCAGAGATGATCCGGATCGCTGATTCGTATGCTCTGGGTGATCCGACTCAACCTAGGCTCGTGTCGAATGAGTCAAATGATGAGTACTACCAGAGAGATGGAGCCGGATCATCCCGGAGGAATGACTACAGAGGTAAAAGAAGAGATGACAAACCGGATCACCGGTACAATTCGCAACAAGTTGCAGCTGTGAATCAAGATCAGCCCGAAGTAGGGAGCAATCAACGTCAGAAAACTGGAGGGCAATGGACTCCGAGAAATGATGGCAAGAAAACTTGGACGCCAGAGCAAAAGAAACAGTGGCAAGAAAAGAAGGACCGTCCGAGGTATACTTATGAGTCGATGTTGGATCAGCCGTGTAAATTTCACATGCCAAATCTGAATAACCCAGCAGGTCATACAACAAGGCAGTGTGAGTGGATGCGCAAAATAGAACAAGGTGGTTCGGGGAATGCTCAAGCACCCCGGGATGATCAACCTCGGCAGGAGTTACCCCGGCAGCAGTTGCTCTCCGGAGCGAACACGCAACAGCTAATGTTGCCTCCCCCTCCGCCGAGGTATGATAACCATGAGAGAAGGGATGCAGTGCATCAAGTGGAAAACCAGCTTCAACCGGATCAGAGGTACCCCCCAAATGAGGGGAGGAATGAGTACATAGAGCATCATCAGAGTTACTGTGTGTTCACCACTGAGGAAACAGATAGAAAGAGCTTGCAGCGCCGATATATGGAGGTGAATGCAGTAATGCCCGCAGTGACGAGGTATATGCCTTGGTCGGATCAGGAAATTACCTGGAGTATCAAAGATCATCCCAAGCTTATGCCAGGTCCTGGCTCATATGCGTTAGTGCTGGATCCGACATTCATTGGGCCAAACATTAATGTGAGGTTCTCCAAGGTACTGATTGACAATGGCAGTAGCATTAACATCATGTATGCGGATACAAATGCGCAAGTTAGGTATCTCGGAGAACATGCTCCAGGCTACAAGGACAACTTTCCATGGTATTGTGCCTGACATTTCTTGTGAGCCCATAGGCAAGGTCGGGGTTGACGTACTGTTCGGAACGAGAGATAACTGCCGAACTGAAAATTTGGAGTTCAAAGTGGTGAACTTTGAAAGTGCGTATCACGCGTTACTCGGAAGGCCAGCACTGAACAAGTTCATGGCAAGTTGTCACATTAGTTACTTGAAGATGAAGCTGCCCGGGCCAAACGGAGTGATTACCATTGTTGGGGATTTCCAACGTTCCATTGAGTGTGCGTCGGCCGGGTCTAACCTAGCCGAGTCACTCGTGATTGCGCAAGAGAAAAGGAAAATCCAAGAGGTGGCGGCATTGGCTCAGTCCGCGCAGCAGTATATGCCGGCACTGAGTAACCCGCATGGAAGTGTCTCATTCCAAGCCACAAAAGATACCAAGAATATTCCTGTTGATGATATATTCCCAGAGCGCACCGTAACAATTAGTGTCGGGTTAAGTGACAAATAGGAAAGCGAGCTCGTCAACTTCCTCTGTAAGAATCAGGATATTTTTTCTTGGTCCACACATGACTTGCAAGGTGTTCCGAGGGAGTTGGCCGAGCACTCTTTAAACGTGAGACCCAGAGCAAGGCCGGTGAAGCAACCTCTCCGCCGCTTCGTAGAGGATAGGAGAAAGGTCATTGGAGATGAGATAGCTCGGTTGCTAGCTGCAGGATTTATCATGGAAGTTCTTTACCCGGATTGGCTGTCTAATCTGGTGCTCGTCGAGATGAAGAAAGACGATCCGAATGTGGCAGCGGTTTGGCGTATGTGTATCGATTACATGAACCTGAACAAGGCGTGTCCAAAAGATCCATTTCCACTGCCAAGGATAGATCAGGTCATAGACTCAACTGCTGAATGTGAATTGTTGTCATTCATTGATGCATATTCTGGTTTCCACCAGATACCTCTAAATCCGGATGATCAAATAAAGACTGCATTTATCACCCCGTATGGGGCTTATTGCTATCGCACCATGCCTTTTGGTCTACGTAATGCAGGGGCAATGTACCAAAGATGTATGCAAAAATGTTTGCATGACCAAATTGGTCAAAATGTACAGGTGTATGTGGATGATGTGGTTATCAAGACCAAGGAAAGCAAGACGCTCCTTGACGATATCAGGCGGACATTAGCGAACCTAAGAAGGTTCCGGATGAAGCTTAACCCAGAAAAATGTACCTTCGGTGTCCCGGCTAGAAAGTTACTCAGATTTCTTGTCTACAGCCGAGGTATCGAAGTTAATCCAACTAAAATCCGGGCCATCAAACGAATGGAACTGCCGAAGTGTCTTAACGATGTCCATAAGTTCACTGGTTGCCTGGCATCGTTAATTCGGTTTGTATGTCGGTTGGGAGAAAAGGCATTGCCTCTCTACCAACTCATGAAAAAGTCGGATAAGTTTGTTTGGACGCCGCAGGCCAATGAAGCCTTTGCCCACTTGAAGAAGATGTTAGCCACTGCGCCAGTGTTAGCCTCTCCACTATCAAAGGAGCCAATGTTGCTCTATATAGCCGCAACCAACCGAGTTGTAAGTGCAGTCATAGTGGTAGAACGCGACGAAGAAGGTAAGTCGGTGCAAAGGCCAGTGTATTACCTGAGCGAGGTATTATCTGCCTCAAAGCAGAACTACCCACACTATCAAAAGGTGGCATATGGTGTCTATATGGCAGCCAGGAAGTTGAAGCATTACTTTGAGGAGCATCCCATCAGGGTAATACGTGAAGCTCCCATATCCGAGATAATAAGTAACAAGGATGCGAGTGGTAGGATTGCAAAATGGGTAATTGAGCTAGCTCCCTACGCACCGCAATATGACAGAAGAGAAGCAATCAAGTCACAAGCTGTGGCGGACTTTTTCGTAGACTGGGCCGAGGTGCAGTATGAACCACCCCTGCCAGATCCGAACTATTGGAGGATGCACTTTGACGGGTCAAAAATAAAAACCGGCCTAGGTGCCGGAGTTGTACTTACCTCGCCAAAGAAGGACCAGCTGAAATACGTGCTGCAGATCCATTTCGCGGCATCAAACAATGTCGCTGAATATGAAGCACTTGTGCATGGGCTCAAAGTGGCAAAAGAGATTGGGATACGTCCGATCCTATGCTTTGGTGACTCGGATTTGGTAGTACAGCAAGTGTCGGGACTGTGGAACGCCCTTGATCCAAACATGGCACTATACAGATTTCATGTGCAGAAGATATCTGGTTACTTTGAGGGATGCGAATTTCACCATGTACCCCGGGTGGAAAATGAGGCTGCCGACATGTTGTCGAAGCTCGGGTCAACCCGACAAGCAATTCCACCAGGTGTAGCATTAGAGAACCTCAGAAAACCATCTATCATGCCGTCCCCAGAAACCGACTCAATTTACGTCCCGGAAGATACAGAATCCGGAGCTGTGCCCATGGACATTGACATGGGAGGTGGAGCGCGAAACCCGGGGACTGCCTCAGCAAACCCGGGGACTGCTTCGCAAGACCCGGGGACTGCTCAGCGTGATCCGGTTGAAGTTATGCCAGTGGATCAAATTGAAATTGATGAGGATATGTTCCCTGTGCGAGCGATACCAGCTTGGGCGCTACCTATATTTCAATTCCTGAAAGATGGAACTTTGCCCATAGAGGAGGGGCTATCCAGGCAAACTCAGAGGAGAGCTAAGGCATACACGATCATCAATTCCGAGCTATACAAAAGAAGCGTGACCAATGTCCTCCAGCGATGCGTTGACCCGGATGAAGGGCTTGACATCCTCCGAGATATACATCAAGGGGAGTGTGGGCATCATGCCTCGTCCTGAGCCTTGGTGGCAAAAGCCTTCCGACATGGATTCTACTGGCCAAGTGCCTTAGAACAAGAAGAAGATCTGGTGAGAAAATGCAATGGTTGTCAAAGGTATGCTACCAAGACACATATGCCAATCTCAGAGCTCAAGACCATACCAATAACATGGCCATTTGCTGTATGGTGCTTGGATATGGTTGGCCCGTTTAAACCAGCAAGAGGAAATATGACTCACATTTTGGTCATGGTGGACAAATTTACGAAGTGGATTGAAGTGAAGCCTATAAGAAAGTGTGATGGAGCTACGGCCGTAACATTTCTCAAAGACATCATCTTGAGATATGGTTATCCTCACAGTATCATAACTGATAATGGCACAAATTTTGCGGAAGAAGCATTTGCGCGTTTCTGCCGGGATAAGAAGATCCGGCTGGACATCGCTTCGGTAGCCCACCCCGCATCGAACGGACAAGTGGAAAGATCCAACGGATTAGTATTATCCGGGATAAAACCCCGGCTCATTGAGCCGCTGCAAAGATCAGCGGGGTGCTGGATAGAAGAACTACCAGCGGTACTGTGGAGTTTAAGAACAACTCCAAATCGATCAACGGGCTATACGCCATTTTTCTGGTATATGGGGCAGAAGCTGTATTACCAGCCGACATAGAGCATGATTCGCCTAGGGTCACCCAATACACAGAAGCTGAAGTGCAAGAAGCCCGGCAAAATGATGTTAATCTACTAGAAGAAGCATGAGAACTGGCATTGTCCAGATCCGCCATATATCAGCAAAATCTCCGACGCTATCATAGCTACAAAGTAAGCCCCCGAGTTTTTCGGGAAGGCGATTTGGTGCTCCGGTTGGTACAACGTACTGCTGGCATGCATAAGTTATCCCCCCATGGGAAGGGCCATTCATTGTGAGCAAAGCGTTGCACAACGATTCTTATTATCTTATAGATGCAAAGCCACAGGAAAAGAACAAGGCGAACAGGTCCGGCGAGGAATCTAAGCGTCCATGGAATGTAGCTCTGCTTCGTCCTTTCTACACTTAGTGAAGAAGTGTATGTATCCGAGTCTTCTCATATGTCGGTATGTTGCCGGCAATGAGCTTATCAATGAAGTGTTGGCACCTCGGGCAGTAACTCGGGGACTGCCTTAATAATATTGGTTATGTTTATTATTTATATGTCAGCTGGAGTAAGTTGTTCCACTTAACTCGGATTAGTAGTGTGTGGGCAGCAGAAACCCAACTCTTCGACTTGCTGCTGTCCAACAAGAATTGGCTTCATGGCAAGCAAGAGAACAAGTTTGGAATTGCCTAACACATGAAAAACGACTAAGGAAAAGAACTTAATCGAGCCGATGTTTGTTTTCCGGACTAACCTTGTATTTACTTTCAAACTATTATGCTGAGTTATTTTGAGCTAAGCCTAAAGTTTCCAAGTATTGTTAAAACAATTTTTAAGCTCGGATTCGTAAGTCGTAAAACCGAATCAAGGTAGACACGAACCGACCCAAAAGATTGAACGAACAAGAAAGTGAAACTCGGGGACTACGCCCAAGTTAATCCGGCATAAGAAACTTAGTAGAAAAATATCACATGTGTACTGGATACAACTCCACCCGGCATACCGGGGATCTGATAAATCTTAAGGTGTTTTCACTCAAGGGGCAGCAGGAGGAGGAAGTTTGGCGTCATCTTCGCCGTCTTCGATATCCGAGGCATCATCCTCTTCATCCTTGTCCGAGCCATATTCAACGTTCTCAACATCTTCATCACCAGCGGCTTCCAAGAAGCTCGGTCCCTCAGTCCATTCATGAATGGGAGCATATTCGATGAGGCTATGGGCGCAAGCCTGGCGCCGAGCTACCCACTCCGGGTCATTGGTCCATGCGGATCCGGTGCGCATGCGCGCTAGGAGGTTGAGATCGATCTTCTCGTACCACGTGAGTACGTAGTGAAGAACGGTATCAGCTGCAGCGCGTCCAGCGGACTCTCTCCAAAGGTCAAGCCGGGTCTTGATTTCCATCATCTTTTCAACAAGAATTGCGGTTGTCTCCGGAGTGTCTTCTCCATGCCAGAACGTGTTGAAGATTCGGACTGCAACGTCAAGGATATCCTTGCCATAGTTCTTGAGGAGTTGCACGCGAGATGACAGGCTGACCAATAGGTCCTCCAGGTCATAAGGAATTTCTTCACCGTTAGGAGCAACGGGAGTACCCCTCTCTTGACGGAAATCAGCAACAGCGGCGCTCGCAATGGCAGTGCCCTCAGGAAATTTGCCTGAAAACGAGACAAGAGAAGTAGGTAAAAAAAGACATGTGAAGTAACCCGGAGAAATATGTCGGATAAGGGAAAGGAGCTTACGTGATATATGGCTGAGGATCCGAGTCAACTCCCTGGTGCAGTCATCGCGTCTTTTGCAAAGCTGCACAAGCTCAGCATTCGCCGAATTAAGCTTAGTGTCGGCCTCCTTGAGTAGATCCTGGTCCTTGGTGATCTGGAGATCGAGGCGCTCGCGCTCTTCAGTGTAATCCTGGCCAACCTTTTCGAGCTCGGACAGGTGTTGTGCTTTCATTTTCTCCATCTCGGCCTTGAGCCTGGCGATCGCATCATCCTTGGTCTGGAGGAGGGTGAGCTCATCGTCTTTCTTTTTGAGCTCGGCTTGATGTTGTCCTGCTTGTTTGAGAAAATGCAGCATCATATCAGGCACGGGCACACTATCTTCAAGAGATGCTGAAATAGTGTATTGACCCGGCAGAGCCAAGGTATGAATGTTTGCCGAGCCAAGGAGGAAAGAAGATGGAAAGCGTAGCAGGATCGGACAAAAGTAACTTACCCTTGATCTGATCCAGATTCTTCCTCATAAGCTTGTTCTCAGCCTCCACCCCAGCTGCGGAAAACGAATGATGGGTTAGTTCGGCAGAAGAGGATGAAGAAAAACGGAGAAATGCCAAGGAAGAAATTTACCCCTTTTCTCGTATTCTGTGAGAAGTGCAGTTTGGCGCAGCATCTTATGAGTATCCAGGAGGCGCTGAAACTCAGCACTCCGGTGGTTGGTGGTCACCTGCAAAGAGTACAAAGATATAACTTAGCCTTGTGCATATTCGAAGTGTACAAAATCCGGGCCAAGTGGAACTTAACCCGGCTCTAGGTGTGTGCATATTCGAAGTGTACAAAATCCGGGCCAAGTGGAACTTAACCCGGCTCTAGGTGTGTGCATATTCAAAGTGTACAAAATCCGGGCCAAGTGGAACTTAACCCGGCTATAGGTGTGTGCATATTCGAAGTGTACAAAATCCGGGCCAAGTGGAACTTAACCCGGCTCTAGGTGTGTGCATATTCGAAGTGTACAAGATCCGGGCTAAGTGGAACTTAACCCGGCTCTAGGTGTGTGCATATTCGAAGTGTACAAGATCCGGGCCAAGTAAACTTAACCCGGATCTAGGAATGTGCAGATTCGAAGTTATCAAGGAGCTAAGTTAGTTTTCTAAGGAGCATCCGGCCGAGTAACAAGTTACTCCCCTAGAGGCTCGGGGACTAATGGTTATATTACTAATATCTACAACTGGCTCAGGAATACAAGTAACGTACCTCAATCATCTGACCCGTGAGGTTGATTGCCTTAGTGGCTATGTTCATTTGAGCAGAGAATTCAGCGGGTCCAAACTTCTCCGGAAGATCGTCGTCGTGAACGAACTCCGCCTTGTTCCAATTCATGACGAATTCAATCAGGCTCGGAGGGTATCGCTCGCCGGTGGGCATATGGGGCGCCACCAAGCCCTTCGCATGCACCTCCTTCCTCTCAACCAGGGCTAGGGCCGGGCTGGTGTGCAGAACAAGTTGCTGCGCATCAGCTGGCTCGGCAGGGGCGTCCTTCGGTGCTGGAGGCTTCTTGGGAAGCATGGATGTGAGAGTGCGTTGTCCAGCCTCGACGAACACTGTCCTGGTGGCGTCAAGGCCCTTTTTTCCCTTGGGCTGCTGGGAGGAGGAAGAAGTTGCAGCGAATTTCCCTTTAGGAGCTGTTTGGGTACTTTCTCGTCGAGACTGAGAAGTCCCGGACGAGGCGAAGGAGCTTGGCGCTGGTGCTCTTGCTGCTGGAGTTGGTGCTGGTGCTGGAGTTGGTGCTGGTGCTGGTGCTGGAGTTGGTGCTGGTGCTGAGGTAGTCTTAGTAGTTGCTGGTTGCGGTGAAGCCGAAGTTATGGATGTCGCTGCCTCGGCTGGGCCAGTCTCCCCCGCTCCAAGGTTACCCCCCTCTTGACGAGGTGGAGTAAGACCCGGAGCAGCAGTAGAACCCTCTGGAATAGGGCTCAGCGGGCGTGACCCGTCACCACGAGGGGGAGAGGCGCTGAGTCAGAGCGGCGAAGCAATGCTAGATCCACTCTGGGGGAAATCCACCGTGGCCCTGCCGAATCAAACAATGTCGGATGAGAAACTACAACAATAAAAGGAAGAGTAAGTTGCAGAGGGAAAAGAGGTTTACGCATCCGAAGTTAGGGGCTCCTTGGGCTTCCGAGCCCTTCGTGCTGGCGCCTTGGCTGCTGGCTTGGAGGCGGTTTTGTCTCCGGACTTCTTTTGCCTTTTGGTGGGCTGAGAAGGTCCGAAGGAAGAGCTTGATGCAGCTCCCCGCTTCTTCTTCAGTGCTACCGGATCAGGGTCACCCACGGTGAGGGGCGGGTCCTCGTGGATCTACCCACCGGGGTTAGCTGATGCCGGAAAAGCATAAGAAAGGGGGACAGCGTCAACAGCTTCCATCACCTCGACATCCGAGTCATCCTCATCATCAGGCCAATCTCTAATGGAAGAGAGTTTACCGGTGGGTCGCTTCGTAGCGTCGGTCATTGGGAGGAACATCTCCTGATCCGGCTCTTCCTCGTCCGAGGTCTCCCGGTCAGGCGCCCACTTAAGAGTGGGATCGGTGCCATCTTCAAGGATTTGCTGAAGGAATAGCTGAGGAAAAGAATAGACAACAGAGTTAAAAATACAGCAGTGAACGACATATGACTTAATCCGGAGCAAGTTTGCGCCATGAAGCTTACCATGGGGGGAAGCCTATCATGGCAAAAGTGCTCAATTCCCCATGTCCACTCAGAGGAGAAGTCCTTGTGGGTGGTGAAGAGGGCCTTGACCCGGCAATAGATCTCCGTGTTGCTCAACTCAAAGGACGAGGTCCGGTTGGGGTCGCGGCCCCAGCTCATGTGACACACCTTGTGAGTGCGCTTTTGGAGGGGGGAGATCCGGTTGCGGACGAACGTGATCATGGCGTCGTCGTTGCGCAACCCGAGCTTCTTCAGCTCCGCGAACCTTTTATTGACCTGGTTGGCCAAGGCCGTGGACTTCTTGGGGACAACGTCCCACAACTCCGGGTTAGGAGGACCCGGAGCATAGGGGAGCAGCCGGATCAAGTCTTCAGTGCCCTCGTTCCGAACATAAAAGAAAGTCCGGGCCCATCCCTTGCAGGAGTCCAGCCCGGTGACTCGGGGGAAGACGGATAGCCTCCGGGGGGAGATGGACGCAGCCCCAAATTGCGTGAGCTACTTGTCCTCTGGATCAAGTTGAATGTTCAGAATTACGTTACAACGAAGGGCGAAGAACCGGATCCATAGCTCCTTCGTGGGCCATCATCCGGCATAGCCTTCGATCGTGGAGGCGAAAGCAGAAAGAGAGGTGATTGCGTTGGCAGGAAGGTGGTGCGGCTAGAGTTCGTAAGTGCTTAACCAATCATGGAAGAAATCGCTGACCGGCAAACCGAACCCCCACTGGAAGTGTGACAAGAACACCACATACTCACCCGGATTGGGTGAGGGGGCGAGTTCAGCGGAGGCGAGGCGCACGGTGACGCCGGCGGGGATGCGTCTGGTGCGGTAGAGCCAGTCCAGGTCGTCCTGGCAGACCCAGGACTCGGCCCACGCACCACGGTCCGCCGCGGTGGTGTCTTCCTCCATCTCCTGCTCAGGGACGGCGAGCTCCTCCTCTGTCATCTCAAGTTCGCTGCCCTCACTGGCGCTAGCGGCGGTGGGGGGCAACGGCCTAGACTGACAGCGACCTGTGGCGGAGGAGGCGCGCAGCGGTGGCGGCGACGCAGAGACGTGTGGAAGCAGTGCGGCAGCGGCGCTGCTACTTAGAAGCGGTGGCGGCGGCGCTGTCGCGGGAGAAGACGAAGAAGAAGAACTAGAGGCAGAGGGGCGCGGAAGGGGGAAAAGACCTAAGGGGTGCGCCCCTCCCCATTTTTAACCACTTCCATGAGGGGGAAGCGGGATCGTGTTTTGCGGATACGCCACACGATGTGGCTATGTATGGCCCGGATCGACCAATCTGAAGTGAGCCACACGGAAGGCCACAGGGTGTAGCTGATCCCATGACGCAGCGCATTGATGCAGTTAACGAGGAGGCAGGCGCGACGTGACCCGCGCGCAGTGATAACTAGCAATTACTGCGGCGGTTACTATGGCTGGCCCTTAAAATGAGGCAACCGAATGATTAGCTTCCACGTGGGGAAGCGTACGGGAGAAGGAAGAATGACCCAGACGAGAACATGGTAACCCGGACAGCAAGTGGAAACTTGGAATGTGCCAAGGGAAAGTAAATCCATCGAATCCGAGATAAGGTGGTAACCCGGCCAGCAAGTGAAAACTTGGGATGTGCCAAGGGAACGTAAATCCATACAATCCGAGATAAGGAGGTAACTCGGGAATAATGCCCAAGGCTCAGTGAAATTGAACCTGATGTGGCCTTAGCGGCCAAGGCAGCTAAGACCGCACCAGCTTCGGGGACTAATGTTGGGGGGATACCCCCAGGTAGGGTCACGCCGGGGTATAAAGGCCGAATTAGCCAAGGGTCGGCAAGGCCAAAGCGGATGCTGGCCGGGTCACCTCAAGGCATGCGGAAACTCGGAGTAACCCGGACCAGGGGATGTCCACCTAAATGAGCCCCGACCGACTTAAGCTGTAAGTCGGATAGAAGAATTTAACTTGTATGCAGGAACGGGTGTGGCCGGGTCAACTATGATCTGGGTCATATCTAGCTTCTAGGAGAAGGAAGGAATCTCGCTGGTCAAAAGTAGCCTCGGTACACACTGCAGGAGCGAAGCGGACAGAGGCAGGACCACCGAGGCGTGGCCGACAGAGGTGACGACGCCGATGTCGGCTGACGCAGGCGCCGCAGAGGCACACGTAACCTCTGTTGTGTGACGCAGGGGAAAAGCAACCCGGTCGGCTTACTATTTTGGGAGGAGGCATATTCCCTAGAATATGCCTCCACGTATGCCCTAAGTGGAGACCTAGCTACCCCTATATAAGGAGGGCTAGGGCCTCTGTAGAAGGGGTTGGTTGATGGTTTTTAGGTTCTACGGGTTGAGCATTGTACGGGTTTGCCGGTGGTGAGAGTAAGAGAGTTCCTTCTTCCTCCTCTCCCCAATACAGCTCTAGGAGCACTTGTAAATCTTGGAAGTGGAACATATATAAAACTTCTGTGTGTGGAATCACCTCACTATCCCTCCCTAGATTCCTCTAGTGCGTATAGTCCCCACCTTTAGCCTATCCATGGCATCTACCGTGACACCACCACGACACTTCAGCTAATCCGGCCGGGCAGGTCCACGAGGATCCTCCTCTTGCCGTGGATGATCCGGTTCCTGCTCCCTGCAACAAGGATGTTGCTACCTCGGTTGCTTTTCTGAGCTGTCCTCAGCTAAGCAGAGGAAGAACAAACCCGGTGTCAAAGGTGCCGGCAAACCCGTGCCCAAGGCCATGGTCCGGAGAGCACCCAAGCCCAGGGAACCTCCAACCTCATCTGAGTAAGTCTTTTTTCCTTCCTTGTCCATTTTTTGGATCATATTTGACTATCTTCATATATTTCTTGTTTCTCCTTTTCTGTTATAACTTGTCGTTCATTGTCTGGTTCGGTAGGGCGGCCAGGGAGATCCCCTAGTGCGGCTCAAGCATTGCTTTGCCCATACAAAGTGCCCCATCTCCCCCTCGCAACGATGACGTGCACCCACTGAGCCCTATTCAGGAGAGCTCGGCGGCTGCTCCGAATATTAGCCCACCTCGTCATGAGGAGGGCAACATCGGTGCAGGGGGAAGTGGAGCTGTCGAGGATATGGCTATGCCAGGTTTCCCTAGCTCCACTTCAGCTCAGCCGCAACCTGCCATCACCAAGGTGCCAGTTACATTGGCACCGACCCAAGTCTCATCAGCTCCAACATTTGCTCCTGTTTCAGCACCATCACTAGTACCAGCACCAGCACCAGCACCAGCACCATCTTCAAGCTCTGTACCAAGTCCTCCTGCCTCGTCTGAGTTTCCCAAGACTCGGTGAGGAGACTAAACTAAGACCAAGATTCCAGCCAAATCACCCATGCCAGCTGCTTCTGCCAAGACAATATTCTAGCAGAAGCCTCAGGCCAAACCCGGAGCTCAAGCATCTCCTTCACAGCAACAACCCAAAGCTGGCACCCGTGCCAAGAAGGGCTCTGATGCCTCCAAAGGCCAGGTAACTGCCGAAGCCGCCAAAAACCCCAAGGAATCAAATATCGAATCTAGACAACGCAGTCTTGTGTCCATGATAAAGAAGGGGAGTACCGCATTGATACATTGCAAATGTATCTATAATTTTTGATGCTCCATGCTTGGTTTTATCCACTTTCTCGTGTTTTGTCCACACTTTGGAGTAGTTTTCATATGATTTCTTGGACTAACCTATTAACAAGAGCCACAGTGCCAACTGCCTGTTTTCTGCTGTTTTTGGTTCCAGGAAAGTCAGAAATGAATATTCTCGGAATTGGACGGGACAAAAGCCAAAGTGCCTATTTTTCCAGAAGACTAACGGAGCCAGAATACGAGACGGAGGAGGGCCAGGGGCTGGCCACACCCCCCCGCCCCCAGGCGCAAGCTAGGCCTGGCCGCGCCAGGGCCTGGTGTGGTGGCCCCAGGCACCCCTCGGCCTCTCTCTTCACTTATAAGAAGCCTTCTGACCTAAAAACTTCAGGGGATTCTACGTTTTTCCACGAAAAGTTCCGCTATGCCGCCGCCGCCGAAGGGGAGATTCGGGGGACAGAAAGTCTCTGTTCCGGCACCCTACCGGGACGGGGAAGTGCCCCCGGAGCCATCTCCATCGATCTCCACCATCATCTTCATTGACCATCCATGTTTCCCCCATCTATGAGTGAGTAATCGCCCGCTGTAGGCTATGGGGATGGTAGGGATTGGATGAGATCGTTCATGTAATGCCATCATATTGTTAGGGCATAGTGCCTAGTATCTCTTATTAGTGCTTTATGACTTTGTTGCAACTTTGTTGTGCTTAATGCTTGTCACTAGGGCCCGAGTGCCATGATTTCAGATCTGAACTTATTATTGATTCATTATGATAGTATTGTTCTTGGTCTTATCTACAAATTGTATACACACGTTGTTGTCCGAAACCTATGGCCCTGAAGTGACAGAAATCGGGATAACCAGAAGCGAAAGGCTTTGATGTGAGGATCACATGTGTTCACGGAATGTTAATGCTTTGCTCCGGTGCTCTATTAAAAGGAGCACCTTAATTGCCAGTAGTTCCCTAGAGGCCCCGCTGCAAACGGGCTGGCAGGACAAAAGATGTTGTGCAAGTTCTCATTGCGAGCACGTATGACTATATATGGAACACGTGCCTAGGATTGTCTAGTACTTGGGTGCTTTATCTTATTTATCTGCAATTTCCCTATGTTCTGATTGCTATGCGAATTGTCTTGTCCATGCAACGCCCGACCATCCATCCCTATGCCTACCGCACTAGAATCCCACTTTTTACTGCTTTTGTTACTACTATGTTTGTTTTACTACTGCTGTTACTTTACTATTCCTACTACAAAACTATTGCTACTGATAAACTGCTGTGAGAAAGATTGTTTCTAGGTGCAGCTGAATTGACAACTCAGTTGTTAAGGCTTATAAATATTCTTTGGCTCCCCTTGTGTTGAATCAATAAATTGGGTTTCACTTCCCTCGAAAATACTGCGATACACCCCCTATACTTGTGGGTCATCAAGACTATTTTCTGGCGCCGTTGCCAGGGAGCATAGCTTTATTTATCAAGTTCACTTGGATTCTCTATTGTTCAAGCTAAGTTTATCTTTCTCCTTGTTTGCTTGTTTCTTTATCAAAAATACAAAAAAATAGTTCCTACTCTAGTTGTTATTTTCGTTGGTCTGTTATTGTCTTGCTTTATCATGCTTGTTGTCAATGGTTGGTTTCTTTGAAACTAAAGCTTATTGGCAAGGTGGGTTCACGGAAGATCAAAAATATTATTATAAGGAACACCGCTTGTCACAAAAAGGGAAACACTTATGGGAACAAATTGATAGATTGTATACCATTGCTAGAAACGTGTGCTCTACTTATAATGTTACTTATTGCTGTGATGAGTCTTGTTGCAGAAAGAGGTATAAACACCTCCCTTTTCAATGTGAGTATAGTGATAATGATACCATATCTTCCTATGCTAAAGGAATTTATGACTTTTATGATGCGGAACAAATTGAAGAATTTATTACTTGGAAGGGTGCTTTTGAACTTGCTAGTTTGCTTGAAAATATTGATGATTCACCTTATATGTATGAGGTTTATGGTATACTTAAATTTTTCTTTGATAATTACAAGGATGAAAATGGCTATATTCTTGAATATTTTAATAGATGCTTTCCACACATGGAAGAGACTAATGCCTTGCAGGATCCTATGGAAGAAGAAATTGATGAACCTGAAATCTCATTAGATGAAAAAGAGGAGGAGAGTGATGAACAAAAGGAGGAAGAATGGATTAGCTACCCATGCCTACCTTCTAATGAGAGTAACTCTTTATCCCTTACATTATTTGATTGTCCCCCTTTCTTACTAAAGGAGAATGATTGTTATGTTCCTAAGGTTTCTCTTGAAACTGTTTATAATAAAGCTCTAGTGCTTGTAGATCATGAAGAGCATGCTTTATGTGATAGTTATATTGTTGAGTTTCTGCATGAGGCTACTAAAAATTATTATGAGAGAGGAAAATATGGTTGTGGAAGTTTTCATGGTATTGAAACACCTCTCTATGTGCTGAAAGTTTTGAAGTTCCTCTTGTTTTATCTTCCTATGCCTGTCACTTTGTTCTTTGCAAATTTATTTGCATACACGATTCCTATGCAAAGGAAGTGGGTTAGACTTAAATGTGTTTTGGATTTGCTCCTTGATGCTCTCGTTTACTTCACTCATATTTCTTATGAGAGCATCCTCTCAAACTTTTATGCCTGAAGATGATAATATGTCTATTATTCTTGGGAGACCTTTTCTTAAATACTACAGGAGCTGTTATTAATTGTAATCAAGGGAAGGTGACCTTCAATGAACACATTGTCCATTTCGTCAAGAATATTGAAAGTACTTATGGTTTGAATTCAATTGAACATGTTGAGGGCATTCAAGTTGGAGAAATATATTGTCCCATACCAAGAGAAAAATTTGAAACTATTATGATTGGGACCATTGCTATCAAGGTTGAGGTAACATAATCATTAGTGGAATACAAAGTTTTGTCTCATATGAAATTGTTTTGGTAGCAAGACCTGATCAACCTTGTTAACAAAAGGATTTCATTGAACAAAACAATGTTTTCACTATGATTATTTATGTTTACTTCTATTCTATCCATTCTAGTTTTTGCTTATGCCTAACTTAAAGGCGTTAAAGAAAAGTACTTGTTGGGAGATAACCCAAGAGTTTTAGTTGAGTGTTGGAAGTTATTACGTCTGTAATAACCTCTCCTTATCCTTTTTATTTGCTTTTTGTGCCAAGAGTAACCTCTAATGAGAGAGAAGTAATGATTGGGAAAGTTGCTGTCCCGAAACAGATTTCTGTGCTTCACCGTAAAAATTCGTGAGAGAGCTCTGTATGTCGGATTGAGCTATAATTTTTTTGCTTCTGTCCCAGGTTGTTATATAACTTTCGTTAGTTCAACACTTTTTTATTTGAGTAACAGAATGTCTTAGAAAAAAATCGTCTTTACCTGCTGGTCTGTTTTGATAGATTTCTGCCATTTTCTGCATTTGCTTCTTGTTAGTTCCTTCTTGAGTTCTTTTGGGGAATTGAGCTTTTTGAGGGAAATGCTACTGTATATAGTGTTCTAATGGAATTTTATTTGTTGTTAGAACTGAACCTTAAGACTTATTTATCTTAAGTGCACTAATGTTGCTAATGAGATTGTGTGAAGTTTTGTATGAAGGAAAAATTTTAGGTGTATGGAAGGAATGAGTAATGAGATTAAGGATGGACTAAAGCTCAATATTGGGGATGCCACGCGTGTCACCCCAAGAAATATCCAAGAAGTACAAGCGTCAAAGCTTGGGGATGCCCAAGGCATCCCCTTCTTCATCAATAAAAATCTCAGGTTTCTTCCAACCACTTCATTTTTATTGTTTCATGCACAGTTGTGTTGTTCTTGGAGCATCTTCTTTTTCGTTTTTGTTTTGGTTTTTAGTTTACGTGGTTTGCTTAGTTTGCTGAATAAATTGGTTGGACCCCCATCTTTCATACATTGGTGTTCAAATGGTTTGGTTTGGTTTGGAAAAGAGTAGGAAAGCTCATGCTTAAGTGGTAAAGAGATCTTGTTTTTGACTGTGGCCTATGCTTTGTCATGCCATGCTTGATATTGTTTTGGCTTTATGCTTAGTATTCTTTGTTGTATCATGACTTGTTATAAGCAATTGAGATTGCTTAATGTGCCTTGGATGAATCATGCGTTCTTTTAGCATATTAAAGCATAGTATAGTGGTATTCTCCTTTGATGCTTTATTTGGGTTGACTTGGCACATGCTCACACCATGTTATGACTATGTAAAGTCACCATAATCCTTTATGATCCTTTAGTTTTCAAGTTGTAGTATCACTTTATGCTTTGATCAATGATGTTTTGTCGCTCTGCATGATTATGGCCATTATTGCTCTCTCGTTTGTCGCTCCCTTACTATTGCTAGCCTTCACATTCACTGAGTATGTTTTACTCATGTTTGCAACTCCCCAAAACCAAATATTGCCAAAGTGTCCACCATACCTACCTATTAGCATCATTTGCTACTTCCATGCATATTCAATAAGCCTTGTTTTTCTTCCGAATAAAATGTTTGCTTGTTATGAGAAAGTTAGTTAGTAAAGCTCTCACGAACTTGATGGCACACTTTATTTTCTTGCACTTAATAAACCTGAACCATTGTGTCCTTCTTTGTTGCGTATATGCTTGCGCTTTATGAGTTGAAGTTAGCAGAACCATGTATCATGGGGACCGCTTTCAACACTTCATAGGTACTTTATACCTAGTTCATATCATGTTCTTTTGCTTATGGATCCCGGCGGTGTGAAATAAAAGCGGAACTTGTAAGATCATGGAGTTTGTATGTATGTTAGAGAAACGCCTGGGCCGCTAGCCTAAGCTATGCCTAATCATGGTGGAAACTTGTAGCATAACCATAATGAGCATTCTATGAAGCATCGTCAATAAAAATCTATGCACATAGTAAATAAAAAGATCGCCGAGATGCTCATTGTTTGCTTGCCTTGTTATTTTGATTATGGGATAGCTCCCGTGTCATGTGCAAGGGGTACCCCGTTGGCGGTTCTCTATGATACGTATATACTTACAATGACAAGAGCTTACTTGTGACTAAAGTTGAGTAGCATGAGGATCGGTCTTCGTAAGTAAGGGGCATGAGACTTCGATTTGTAACTTGTAAAGCATATCCTCTTAGTTGCGTCACTTTAACCTTAAGCATTTAAAGATGCTTATGATAGGGGCAATGAGAGCTCAAAGCTAATGAGTACCTTACTTTCAACATTTGGAAGCCTTTCAAACTTTTCAAAACCTTTTCATTTCCTTATTGAGTCTCCACACATTCTATGAGCACTTTCTTGAGAGCATAGTGGCCATTCTTAGTTCTATGTGCATTGTCCCAAGACTTGTTGATTGATGCATACCTTGATATTGCTTGTTTTAAACTATTTGTATCTAGTCACTCTTGTAAAGTTTGAAGGTGTCCTATGCATTTATATTTGCTACTCTATGAGGGACAAGCTGAATGCCAATATGCTATGTTTTCTTTATGTGAAACAAACAAACGTCTTGCAAAGCATTGTTATTCATGAATCTTTTGTTTGTGCCTTTTCATGTTGCATCATAGTTTCTTCGTCTTATTGCTAGAACTTTGACTTTCATGTTATGATTGAAGTACTATGATCCTAGATTTGAATGTTTTATGAATATTTTGATCAAGTCATTGATGGTGCATGTCACCTCAAAAATTATTCTTTCTTTTTTATCACTTACCTACTCGAGGACGAGCAGGAGTTAAGCTTGGGGATGTTGATACATTGCAAATGTATCTATAATTTTTGATGCTCCATGCTTGGTTTTATCCACTTTCTCGTGTTTTGTCCACACTTTGGAGTACTTTTCATACGATTTCTTGGACTAACCTATTAACAAGAGCCACAGTGCCAGCTGCCTGTTTTCTGCTATTTTTGGTTCCAGGAAAGTCAGAAAATGAATATTCTCGGAATTGGACGGGACAAAAGCCAAAGTGCCTATTTTTCCAGAAGACTCACGGAGCCAGAATATGAGACGGAGGAGGGCCAGGGGCTGGCCACATCCCCCAGGCAGGGGCTAGGCCTGGCCGTGCCAGGGCCTGGTGTGGTGGCCCCAGGCACCCTCTCGGCCTCTCTCTTCGCCTATAAGAAGCCTTCTGACCTAAAAACTTCAGGGGGTTCTACGTTTTTCCACGAAAAGTTCCGTTGTGCCGCCGCCACCGAAGGGGAAATTCGGGGGACAGAAAGTCTCTGTTCCAGCACCCTGCCGGGATGGGGAAGTGCCCCCGGAGCCATCTCCATCGATCTCCACCATCATCTTCATCGACCATCCATGTTTCCCCCATCTATGAGTGAGTAATCCCTCGTTGTAGGCTATGGGGATGATAGGGATTGGATGAGATCGTTCATGTAATGCCATCAGATTGTTAGGGCATAGTGCCTAGTATCTCTTATTAGTGCTTTATGACTTTGTTGCAACTTTGTTGTGCTTAATGCTTGTCACTAGGGCCCGAGTGCCATGATTTCAGATCTGAACTTATTATTGATTCATTATGATAGTATTGTTCTTGGTCTTATCTACAAATTGTATACACACGTTGTTGTCCGAAACCTATGGCCCTGAAGTGACAGAAATCGGGATAACCAGAAGCGAAAGGCTTTGATGTGAGGATCACATGTGTTCACGGAATGTTAATGCTTTGCTCCGGTGCTCTATTAAAAGGAGCACCTTAATTGCCAGTAGTTCCCTAGAGGCCCCGCTGCAAACGGGCTGGCAGGACAAAAGATGTTGTGCAAGTTCTCATTGCGAGCACGTATGACTATATATGGAACACGTGCCTAGGATTGTCTAGTACTTGGGTGCTTTATCTTATTTATCTGCAATTGCCCTATGTTCTGATTGCTATGTGAATTGTCTTGTCCATGCAACGCCCGTCCATCTATCCCTATGCCTACCGCACTCGAATCCCACTGTTTACTACTTTTGTTACTACTATCTTTGTTTTACTAGTGCTGTTACTTTACTATTCCTACTACAAAACTATTGCTACAGATAAACTGCTGTGAGAAAGATTGTTTCCAGGTGCAGCTGAATTGACAACTCAGTTGTTAAGGCTTATAAATATTCTTTGGCTCTCCTTGTGTCGAATCAATAAATTGGGTTTCACTTCCCTCAAAAATACTGCAATACACCCCCTATACTTGTGGGTCATCACGCCTCCGGCTCAGCTGCTTCCGAGTATATTGGCAGCAAGCAGCTCACTCTTCATACTACTCCAACTACTGCTCAGATTGCAAGGAAATAGGCCCATGTGAAGGGCTTGGTGGCGACCTAGACGCTTACCGGGGAGAACTATGGTTAGGCATTGATCGAATATGTCCACAGCTAGAATGACGTCGAGTTTATCAACCCCAATGACGACCTCCCGGAGAAGTTTGGTCCCGCCAAGTTCAGCGCCCAAATGAACAAAGCGACCAAGGCTATTTCCCTTGTCGGCCGAATGATGGAGGCAAACCTTTTTGTCATGCCTTTTAATATGCGCAAGTACTTAGGGATATATCCACTAGTCCCCGAGCCTCCAGGGGGTAACTTGTTACTCGGCCGGATGCTCCTAGAAAATTAGCATAGTTCCTTAGTAGCCTCAAATATTCACACACCTAGAGCCGGGTTAAGTTCCACTTGGCCTGGATGTTGTAAACTTCGAATATTCACACACCTAGAGTCGGGTTAAGTTCCACTTGGCCTGGATCTTGTAAACTTCGAATATTCACATACCTAGAGTCGAGTTAAGTTCCACTTGACCCAGATCTTGTAAAGTTCAAATATTCACACACCTAGAGACGGGTTAAGTTCCACTTGGCCCGGATCTTGTCAACTTCGAATATCCACACACCTAGAGCCAGGTTAAATTCCACTTGTCCCGGATCTTGAGTAGATTCAAATATTCCTTCTTATTCATGAACTGACACTTTCCTCTTTAGATCACAACTAACCTCCAAACCGCTGAGTTTCAGCATCTTCTGGACTAGCACAAGGATCTTCACTCAAAGCATGGCAAATTGATCGCTAAGCTGAAGAAGAAATGTAAGTTATTTCACTCAATATTTTTTACTCTTACTTCTTCTACCTCATTTGTTGTCCGAACTAACTTGCTATCCGGATTGCACAGCCGAAGTTGAAGTTGAGAACATCCTCATGAGGAAGAACTTGGCTAATATTAGAGGTAAATCGCCTTGGTTACTCAACCTTTACCCTTTTCCATCCTGACTCGGCAGATAATAATACCTCGGCTCTGCCAGGTCAACATATTATTTGCAATGTCCCTTGAAGATAGTGTGTCATTGCCTGATATGATGCTTCACTTTCTTGAACAAGCAGGGCAGTATGAGGCTGAACTCAAGAAGAAGGATGATGAGATCGCTGAACTCTGGCTCAAAGATGATGAAATTACTCGCCTGAATGCTAAAATCAAAAAGTTGAAGAACTCCCACAAGGCTGAGTTGGACAAGGTTGATCAAGAATTCTCCGAGGAAAAGGAGCGCCTGAAAACTCAGCTTCAAAAGGACCAAGATTTGCTGAAGGAAGTCGACATCAAATTTGAGTCGGTGACCACAAAATACGAGAAGCTCAAAAAGAGGAATGCTGATGGTCTCAAGGAGCTGACCCGGATCCTCAGTTATATCTCTCATTAGTTCTTTTCCTTCTGCCGACACTTATTTGTTCGGGTCATGCACCCTTATTTACTGGTGTTGCTTGTCTTGTTTCTAGGAAAATTCCCAGAGAGCAATGCCATTTCTTCTGCTGATGTTGCCAAATTCCCCCTGCAGAGAGGTACTCTAGTTGGTCCTGGCTCCGAGTCTATTCCCTGTGACATGGAGGACATGCTGGTGAGCCTCGCTGCCCGGGTTGAAACTATGATGAATTATGGCACAAACATCATGAATGCAGCTGCCCGGATCTTCAATGCTCTTTGGCCAACTGATCCCACTCCTAAAGGTAGTACAACTTTTATTACAAAATTGATGGATTGTGAGACCCAGCTGAACCTCTGGAGGGAATCCGCTACACGGGCTGGAGCTGACACGACGCTAAGCTTCGTGCTATCTTGGTACGAGGGCTTGGATCTGAAGGTTCTTGATCGCTTGTGCACCGGATCCAAGTGGATGAATGACCCGAAGTGGATCGCTCCGCGCAAGGCTTGCACTTAAAACCTCATCTAGTACGCCTTTGTCCATAGTGGGAATGAAGGACCGAGCTTCCTCGACGTTGTCGATGACGCTTATGTCTCAGATGGATCAAACGATGAAGAAGAAGAGGCCTCTGAGTTTGCCGAGGATATTGAAGATCCGGAGGATGTTGGGTCCAACCCAGAGGACGAGGCAGAGACCGAAGCTCCCCCCTGATGCCGAATTACCTCCTCATGCGGCTGATACCTCGGGTGTTGCTGCTCCTTAGAGCGAAAAAACATTTTAACATTTAACAGATCCCCGGTATGCTGGGTGTAGATGTATCAAGCACAATGGTTATGTTTTTCTACTAAGTTATTTATGTCGGATTAAATTGGGCATAGTCCCCGAGTTCCATTTTCTTGTTCCTTCAATTTTATGATTCGGCCCGCGTCTACCTTGATTTGGTTTTTTGACTTACGAGTCCAAGGTTCACAAAATTGACTTAACAATATTTGAAACATAGGATTATCTCAAAGTAATACAACATAACATAAATAAAATAAATACAGGGTTAGTCCGAATAATAAATGTCAGCTCGATTATGTTCCTTTCCTCAGTCGTTTGCATGTGCTTTTCAATTCCAAACTTGTTCTCTTGCTTGCCATGAAGCCAATTCTTGTTGGACAGAATCAAGTCGAAGAGTTGGGTTTTTGGTGACTACACACTACTAACTCGGCTAAGGTGTAAGTAATTTAAGCCAACCGACATATAAAAAGTAAATATGGAAAAGACAATTATTAAGGCAGTCCCCGAGTTTCTGCTCAGGGTGCTGGGGTTTCTATGATAAGCTCATTGCTGATATACATACCGACATATGAGAGATTCAGATACATACACTTGTTCGTTAAGTGTAAAATGGACAAAGTTGAGCTACATTCCATGGACGCTTAGATTCCTCGCCGGACCTGTCCGCCTTGTTTTTCTCCTGTGGCTGCGCATCAATGAGGTAATAGGAATCATTGTGCAATGCTTTGCTTACAATGAAAGGTCCTTCCCATGGAGGGGATAACTTATGCATGCCAGCAGTACGCTGCATCAACCAAAGTACCAGATCACCTTCCGGAAGACTCGGGGGTTTACTGTCCGGCTATGGTAGCGTCGGAGATTTTGCTAATATATGGAGGATCTGGACAAGGCCAGTCCTCTCGCTTATTCCAGTAGATCAACATCATTTTTCCAGGCTTCCTGCACTTCGACTTATGTGTATTGGGCAACCCTAGGTGATTCATGCTCTATGTCAGCTGGTAATACAGCTTCTGCCCCATATACTAGAAAGAATGGCGTATAGCATGTTGATCGATTTGGAGTTGTTCTTAAACTCCACAGTACCACTGGTAGTTCTTCTATCTAGCACCCCGGTGATCTTTGTAGCGTCTCAATGAGTCGGGGTTTTATCTCGGACAAAACTAGTCCATTGGATCTTTCCACTTGCCTGTTCGATGCGGGGTGGGATACTGATGCAACATATAGCCGGATCTTCTTTTCTCGGCAGAACCTCACAAATGCCCCTTCAGCAAAATTTGTGCCATTATCAGTTATGATACTGTGAGGATAGCCATATGTCAAGATTATATCTTCGGGGAATGTCATAGTTGTTGCCCCATCACATTTCCTGATTGGCTTTACCTCAATCCACTTGGTAAATTTGTCTACCATAACCGGGTCATGTTATGGGTCATGTTTCCTTTTGCCTACTTAAATGGGCCGACCATATCCAAACACCATACTGCAAATGGCCAAGTGATAGGTATAGTTTTCAGTTCAGACATAGGCATGTGTGTCTTGGTGGCGTAGCTCTGACAACCATTGCATTTTCTTACAAGATCTTTTGCTGCTCCAAGGCACTTGGCTAGTAAAATCCTTGCCGGAAAGCTTTTGCTACTAATGCTCTGGATGACGCATGATGCCCACATTGAGAATATCATTTTGCGGCCTGAAAGTTGGGGTGTCCAGGCAACGCGGTACCCAAGTTACTTACAATCAGCTTCATTTCCCAAAGTTGGCGTGCCAAATACTCAGAGGTCTTTTTTGGCACGAATTCAACTTTACATTTCAATACAAAATATTAGGCTAACAGCCATCAAGTTGGCCCCCCTATGATTTCTCGCCGTTATGTCGCTCCCGTCGCTTAGGTGGGGTGGCTGTTACATAGGCTTGCAGCGCTGGCACAGTGGATAGGACAACACCCCCTGCCCAGTGTATTGACGTGACAAAACAGGGCACATCTATCGGCATTATAATTATTTTTTCTTTACTCAGAAGCTGGAATGGCCACCACCATGCGTCTCTCCTTGGACTTCCATCCCCGTCGTTAACCACTACTTTAAAAGCGCATTGACGGTTCCACCATTCCCTGCCTCGTAGAAATCACTCTTCTTCTTCCTGCCATCTGTCTTCTTCCCGTCTCCTTCTCTTTGCCGCCATGGAAGGTTGTCGCACTCTGGAGACAAGCTTCACTACCCATGACAATAAGAAGATAGACGTTGTCTACACCAACGAGGAGGAGACAGTGGTGTGAGTCCTGAGGATGTACGAGGGTTGGCTTGAGAAAGACGAGGACAAGTTTGTGGGATTGGACCTAGAGTACACCCCGGAGGACCCATATGAAGGGAGTGAAGTCATCATCGTTCAACTGGCCATGAGGAAACACGTCCTCGTCTACCACCTCTCCTGGTTTGTAGATCTGCTCTCTGTAGCTAACCGCTTTTAGGGTTTTCTCCTCTTGTTCTTTATCCATTTGCTCATCTTGCAACTACTGGATTTTATTTAGGACCAAATAAATTATGACAAGACAATGTTGAGAGTCTTGATCTTGCATTCACTAAACTTTTCAAAATTATATTCAGATGATGATATTGCATAGACAAAATATTTGTATTTACAAATTTTGGTGATGACAAACTACATACTTTCAGGACTGACAGGAATTGTCCGGCGCTGCGCCAGTTCCTTGTAGAAAAGGGAATTGTTTTCTGCACTGTTGACAATACAACTGATTTTTCAGTCTTTCATCAAGAGGGAATTATAGTTCATGCGCACAACTGGATCGATATTCAGAGTCTTGTCAAGATCCTAGAGGGCTCGAGGAAGGATGGAATGGCATCACTCGCATCTAGAATCCTTGATGAGTCGTACGACAAAATGAAGGCAGATTTTCCTACGGATAGGCACGATTTCTGGGACGAGTGGCCGTTGTCTAATATAAACCTGAAGTATGCAGCCATAGATGCTTACGTGACCTACCAGCTGTACAAGAAGATCCATTTTTTTCTATTTTACCTCGTGTTTTTCCCTATTTGCAAGAGGGAAGACGAGCTTAGGGGAGCCCTTTGTAGAAAATGCAGAATAGCTGAATTTGAAGCTGCATATGCAAAGGAAATGACTGCATCTGAAGTAGCTGACAGAGAGGCTACAGAAGCAGCTGAAAGAGAGCTTGCAGATGAAGCAGAAGCAGCTGACAGAGCGCTAAAGCTGAAGCAGCAAACAGAGAGGCAACATCTTCTAGCGGCAACAATCATGTCTGTGATGCACCGCTAATTGTGTCGCAGGATGCTGAAGATAGGGAAGGCAAGTCAGATCCCAGGTGGGACGAATCATTTCGTGAGTTATGGAGTGCCAAGAATGTAAGGTCCACCTGGAATGATCGCAGTTGGTCGCCTAGGAACGATGGCAAGTGCCTCAAGTGGGCTGATGAGAAGTGAATTAAATTTTACTTCTCAGTGTTATGTTTCTATTTTGTGGAACTCATTTCTCTTATCTAGATGTCTAGCGCCTCAAGTGAGAGTAGTAAAATAAATTTAACCCTCTTTGTGTTATGTTTATGTATGTGTCTTGTAGCTTGTCAAGATGGTAGCTCGTTAACTGGCAGTTTGAAAGAGTACCCTTTTCCTCTCTCGCTAAACAGATATGTTTCATTTTGCCCAAATTGGTAGCAAATCTAGAGAATATTCTCTCTTCGATAATTCGTTCCCTTTTGGACCTCTTTTTGCCTCCGATCAGGTAGCAAATCTAGAGCAGGAAATCACACCAGGCAGAATACATTCATACAGAAAACAAACAAAAATGTAGATATAGATGTGCGCAGCTAAATAGGATATAGCGATAGAAAGTAGGTTGCTTAACGAGGTTTGATACATTCAGCCAGAAATAGGATGCAAGAAAAATATAGAAAATCAAAAGAAGCTGCTTAGCAGCAGCAACCGCCACAGCAGCAGGCACATTCAAGGCCTTCAAGCGCCCGCGCCTTCGCCTCCTCCCTCCGGCGCTTCCTCCACCTCGTGTTCCCCAGTCCCTTGATCTTGGGGGCCTTGGGCCTGATTGGAGGCATGCGACCCTCTTTGATGGCCATCCACTGGAGGTTTCGGAGGTGAATGCTGAGAGCCCGATGTTCAACGATGTAGGCGTTGATGTTCACGGTCTTGCGCTCGCCGCCTTTGTGGATGCCGGAGCCCTGGGCCTTTGCATGCTTCAGTAAGGAGTTGAAGTCGGTGCCAGCGAGACTCACCCAGTAGAAGGGGCAGCGCCAGTAGCCGCCCCTGAAGAAGGCGTCATACTGGCCGGCCGCAGCCTCCTCAACACCTGACGAGTCTTGGTGTGCATGGACTCGTCATCGCTGTAGACGTCGTTGCTGGAAACCGATTGGAAGAAAAGGAAAATGGGGGAGTAGATGATGTAAGAAGATCGAGCAATCGAAATGCAAACAAGTGAATCCTAATAAACCAAGATCTAGCATCCAACGATGGGAACGGTAGAAGAACCAGGGGAGGGGAGCAAAGCCTAGTTACCTCTGACCATGGGTCGTCAATGCCTATGTCGTAGAGGTTCAATGGAGCGATGTACTTATCTGGATCGTAGGTGCCCGAGAAGTGCTTGATCTGCTTGTGACCGGCGGGGGGCTCCTCTTCGGCGGCTCTGTCGGTAGCGGGGATAGGGGCCTAGACGGGAACGACGGCTGCCATCGATGCGTCGACTGGGGCCTGGACAGGGATGGCGGCTACTTTCAACGCGTTGAGGGGGACCGACGAGGAGACGGGGGCCTCCTCGCCGGCGGCCTCGGAGGTGACGATGGCCACCTTATCCTCCTCCGCCATCGCCAGCACAGACGGGGTATTCTCGGGAGTTTGTGGATGCTGGTGGGACAGTGGAGAGGGTTGCATGGGGAGAGGGAGTGAGAGTGAGAGTGGGTGTGCGGAGAGGGGCTCTATAGTTAAGGTGGATGGAAGCAAGGCACGTTTCGTTGCACCATCGTGCAACGCGCCGCGCAGTCTACTGCACCGTGCACCGCCACACGCGCACGGTACGTCACGTTTTTTTCTCGGGCCATGCATGGTAGTTCTGTATTGAGCCGCATGCAAAGGGCGCATACACAATTTCTATGTACAAAGTTTGACACGGCCCTAAAATTGGCGATAGTTAAAAGTGGAAATGTAGAGGGGAAGGTAGGTGGATGTATGGCGAGATTTGTGGGGTTGTGCTAGATCGGGTGGAGGGATGTGTTGATGACTGCGAGTGACTCGACGAAGGAGGAGACGTTAGGTCTTGTCGAGCTCAGCTCTTCGGCCTCCAGCTAGCGCGTGCAAGTTTCCTACGGTCGGGCCCAGTTCAAAGTGATATTGAGAGCCGCTGCGTAAAAAATGGGATATGTCTTATTAAAATCAAGTGGCAATAAATTGCAGCTGTCCATTGATGACCATGCACTCGATGACGCATGTGTTGTGGCGTAGTAGTAGCAGTAATAGGCTTTTCAGACTTGATTAAATATGACATGACTGCTCGACGACTTTTTCCATGGACGGCACTGTGTTCCTTCTCGTAGAAGTCTCGCTGAGGGAGACGTCCGTGATGTCTCATGCTGTACTGTGAAGGGCACGACGTGTGCAACGATCATTGTTGGATCGCACAGAATCAACGGTTGGTGTGCACGATCCGCGTGACAATTGTGACAACCAATCAGGGAGTAGCAGACAGGGTGAGCACATGTTTGGGCTTCTATGAAAGATAGAGAGAGGGGGGCAAAACTGAGTAGTATCAAAAAACCAAGGGCAAGAGTAGTATAAAAATGGAAAGTGAGTGTCTTGTACAATGAAATACATCATGGCATACATCAAATTATGCCAAGATAGATCCACAAACAGTGTCATTGGATGTCTGTTCTTTTCATAAACCACATAAGGATCCACCAGTGTCATTACATGTCTGTTCTTCTCATGAACCACATCCAGAGTCATCGCATGTCTGTTCTTCTCACAAACGTCATAAGGATACACCAGTGTCATTGCATGACTGTTCTTCTCATGAACCACATCCAGAGTCAACGCATGTCTGTTCTTCTCACTAACCACATAAGGATACACCAGTGTCATTGCATGTCTATTCTTCTCATGAACCACAACTAGAGTCATTGCATGTCTGTTCTTCTCACAAACCACATATGGATCCACCAGTGTCATTGGATGTGTGTTCTTTTCATGAACCACACATAGTGTCATTGGATGTATGTTGTTTCCATAAAGCACATAAGGATTCACCAGTGTCATTGGACGTGTGTTCTTCTCATGAACCACACACAGTGTCATTGCATGTGTGTTCTTTTCACAAACCACACATGGATCCACCAGTATCATTGGATGTCTGTTCTTTTAATGAACCACACATAGATCCACCCAGTGTGATTGCATGTCAGTTCTTCTCACAAACAACATAAGGATCCAACAGTTGCATTGCATGTCTGTTCTTTTCATGAACCACACCCAGTGTCATTGCATGTCTATTCTTTTCATAAACCACATAAGGATCCACCAGTGTCATTGGATGAGTGTTGTTTTCATGAACCACACCCACTATCATTGGATGTGTGTTCTTCTCACAAACCACACATGGATCCACCAGTGTCATTGCATGTGTGTTCTTTTCATGAACCACACATGCATCCACCAAGTGTGATTGCTTGTCAGTTCTTCTCACAAAGCACATAAGGATCCACCAATGTCATTGGATGTGTGTTCTTTTCATGAACCACACACAGTGTGATTGCATGTCAGTTCTTCTCACAAACCACATAAGGATCCACCAGTGTCATTGCATGTCTATTCTTTCCATGAACCACACCTAGTGTCATTGCATGCCTGTTCCTCTAAACAAACCACACATGGATCCACCAGTGTCATTGCATGGGGTCATTGCATGTGTGTTCTTCTAAACAAACCACACATGTATCCACTAGTATCATTGCATACCTGTTCTTTTCAAAACTACACCCAGTGTCATTGCATGTATGTTCTTTCCACAAACCACATAGGGATACACCAGTGTCATTACATATCTGTTCTTCTCATGAACCACATCCAGAGTCATCGCATGTCTGTTCTTCTCACAAACGTCATAAGGATACACCAGTGTCATTGCATGTTTGTTCTTTTCATGAACCACATCCAGAGGCATAGCATGTATGTTCTTCTCACAAACCACATAAGGATACACCAGTGTCATTGCATGTTTGTTCTTCTCTTGAACCAAATAAGGATACACCAGTGTCATTGCATGTCTATTCTTCTCATGAACCACATCCAGAGTCATCGCATGTCTGTTCTTCTCACAAACCACATAAGGATACACCAGTGTCATTGCATGTCTCTTCTTCTCATGAACCACATATAGAGTAATTGCATGGCTGTTCTTCTCACAAACCACATACGGATCCACTAGTGTTATTGGATGTGTGTTCTTTTCATGAACCACACATAGTGTCATTGGATGTCTGTTCTTTTCGTAAACCATATAACGATCCACTAGTGTCATTGGATGTGTGTTCTTCTCATGAACCACACCGAGTGTCATTGCATGTGTGTTCTTCTCACAAACCACACATGGATCCACCAGTGTCATTGGATGTGTGTTCTTTTCATGAACCACACACAGTGTCATTGGATATTTGTTCTTTTCATAAACCACATAAGGATCCACCGGTGTCATTGGACGTGTGTTCTTTTCATGAACCACACCCAGTGTCATTGGATGTGTGTACTTCTCACAAACCACACATGGATCCACCAGTGTCATTGGATGTGTGTTCTTTTCATGAACCACATAAGGATCCACCTAGTGTGATTGCATGTCAGTTCTTCTCACAAAACACATAAGGATCCACCAGTGTCATTGCATGTCTGTTCTCTTCATGAAACACAACCAGTGCCATTGCATGTGTGTTCCTCTAAACAAACCACATAAGGATACACCAGTGTCATTGCATGTGTGTTCTTCTAAACAAACCACACATAGTTCCACCAGTGTCATTGGATGTGTGTTCTTTTCAGGAACCACACATAGTGTCAACTGATGTCTGTTCTTCTCACGAACCACATAAGGATGCACCAGTGTCATTGGATGTGTGTTCTTCTCATGAACCACACCCAGTGACATTAGATGTGTGTTCATCTCACAAACAACACATGGATCCACCGGTGTCATTGCATGTGTGTTCTTTTCATGAACCACACATGGATCCACCTAGTGTGATTGCATGTCAGTTCTTCTCACAAACCACATAAGGATCCACCAGTGTCATTGCATGTAGGTTCTTTTCATGAACCACACCCAGTGTCATTGCATGTATGTTCCTCTAAACAAACCACACATGGATCCACCAGTATCATTACATGCCTGTTCTTTTCATGAACCACACCCAGTGTCATTGCATGTCTGTTCTTTCCACAAACCACATAGGGATACACTAGTGTCATTGCATGTCTGTTGTTCTCATGAACCACATCCAGAGTCATCGCATGTCTGTTCTTCTCACAAACCACATAAGGATACACCAGTGTCATTTCATGTATGTTCTTCTCATGAACCACATCTAGAGTCATTGCATGTCTGTTCTTCTCACAAACAACATAAGGATCCACCAGTGTCATTGGATGTGCGTTCTTTTCATGAACCACACACAATGTCATTGGATGTTTGTTCTTTTCATAAACCACATAAGGATCCACCGGTGACACTAGATGTGTGTTATTTTCACAAACCACACATGGATCCACTAGTATCATTGCATGTCTGTTCTTCTCATGAACCACACATGGATCCACCTAGTGTGATTGCATGTCAGTTCTTCTCACAAACCACATAAGGATCCACAAGTGTCATTGCATGTCTGTTCTTTTCATGAACCACATCCAGTGTCATTGCATGTCTGTTCCTCTAAACAAACCACACATGGATCCACCAGTGTCATTGCATGTGGTCATTGCATGTGTGTTCTTCTAAACAAACCACACATTGATCCACCAGTATCATTGCATGCATGTTCTTTTCATGAACCACACCCAGTGTCATTGCATGTCTATTCTTTCCACAAACCACATAGGGATACACATGTGTCATTGCATGTCTGTTCTTCTCATGAACCACATCCAGAGTCATCGCATGTCTGTTCTTCTCACAAACCACATAAGGATGCACCAGTGTCATTGCATGTCTCTTCTTCTCATGAACCACATCCAGGGTCATCGCATGTCTGTTCTTCTCACAAACCACATAAGGATCCACCTGTGTCATTGGATGTGTGTTCTTCTCATGAACCACACACAGTGTCATTGGATGTCTGTTCTTCTCACAAACCACATAGGGATCCACCAGTGTCATTGGATGTGTGTTCTTTTCATGAACCACACACAATGTCATTGGATGTCTGTTCTTTTCATAAACCACATAAGGATCCACCGGTGTCATTGGACGTGTGTTCTTTTCATGAACCACACCCAGTGTCATTGGATGTGTGTTCTTCTCACAAACCACACATGGATCCACCAGTATCATTGCATGTGTGTTGTTTTCATGAACCACACATGGATCCACCCAGTGTGATTGCATGTCAGTTCTTCTCACAAACCACATAAGGATCCACTAGTGTCATTGCATGTTTGTTCTTTTCATGGACCACACCCAGTGTCATGGCATGTCTGTTCCTCTAAACAAACCACACATGAATCCACCAATGTCATTGCATGTGTGTTCTTCTAAACAAACCACACATGGATCCACCAGTATCATTGCATGCCTATTCTTTTTATGAACCACATCCAGTGTCATTGCATGTCTTTTCTTTCCACAAACCACATAGGGATACACCAGTGTCATTGCGAGTGTCATGAGTCACGAGTTCAGTGGGCCATATCCCAGTGTCACGTCCCCATTACTTCTCTTCCTTCCCCTCGAAGTCACTTTCCCCACTTCACTCCCATCCTGCTGTAGCCGCAAGCGGACGGTGCCTTCATCCCAATCCCCTCTCCGGCAGGCACCCCCCCTCCCCTCTTGCCATGGGTTCAAGGGGAGACAGCGAGGAAACGCGTCGTGACGACAGGGATGGTGATTTCGATGTGAGTCGTCTCATCTCTATCTCTATCTCTATCATATGTGGCCAGTTATCTATTTTTTGAGCTAGATCTACTTTGTTTACTCATGTGCGTATGATGTGTTAGGCCAACCAGACGATGTATGACTCCGACTATCACGGTTTAGCAGATGAAGACAGTCCTCTGCTATGTAAAAATGGATATGTGCCACTAAATTTGTAGCTTTCGAAGGACGAAACACAGGCAGGAGGTTTCTACGGTGTCAAGGACATCGTGCAATGATGCAAGGCAGAAGTTGCGGTGTTGTCAAATGGGTAGATCCAGATTGGCCCAAATCGATGCAAAAAACGCTAGACAAACTATGGGATATGACTATTGAGTTGAAAGAATCTGTAGTCAGCTCACTTATTGACAGTGTTGAGATGAAGCTATGGGACCCAGTTGACACGACCAAGCTTAAGCGAGATCTCAAGAGGGTGCAAAACAAGGTTAGCAAAGTCGAGAAGGAGAGGGACGTGACGTTGGCCCTGAAGGCTAAAGCAGAGCAAGAACTGACTCAAGCAAGGAATGATCTTCACCAGGCCAAAGTCCTGCAGTTCAGAACTACAAGTATTGACAAGTGCATGAGGAAAAATGTAGAGAAACAATTGAAGCTGTGCAAGGAAGACGCTAAAAGGAAGGAGCAGACGATTCGACCCTTGCTCTCGTAGGAAGATGCGCATCAGGCTAAGATTAGGAAGATCAAGGAGATGTGTGATAACTAGTTCTATTTAGCTTGAGATCCGTGCCTTTTAAGTTGTAATAGTAGTACTTGTTGACCTAGCGGTTTGAGCTAGTGGTCTCGGATTCCTGGGAGGAAAATATTGGTCTCTCGTTAATCTGTCTTAACCCTGCATTACTTCCTTTTGTCTGATCATGGTGGTATTCTGACATTGGTGGTTTGGTTAAATGTAATCTACATGGATTGTGCCGCATGCAAATGGCACAACCACAATTTATAAAGTAGAAGCACGTACACCCAGTTAATGGAGATCCGGGAGCTTCGTCAGACGCACGAGATGCAGGAGCAGGGAGGCGGTGATATAGACGGGCTCAAGCATCTGAGCATTATCGGTTGCTATTTTTGTTTATGTTTCCACGTCGTTGTGCAGCATCTGAAATAAGTTGTTGCTTCGTGCATTGTGGCAGCTTAAATAATTTATTTCTGTGCCACTTACATTCCATCGAATTTGGAGACCTCCTGCCCCTCAGCAATCGTGGAACCGTTGCTGCGTGTTTTCAAATAGCAGTGGCACAATCACAATTCCGGATTCAACTACTGACTCGGTACTTTCCAAACCCTAAGTCGCGGAATATTTTACTTAGAGAACGTGGGTAGATTGTTTCGCCCAGCAAAGTACCACACACAGAGCTCCAGAATTTAACTGAATTACATATATAGGTTCAATTTCAACACATTACTATGCATCTTCATTGCCAGCAGCCTTCTTCCACAGCCTGGGTACCAAGCCTTCACGTCCACTAGCTTCTTCATTTCTTGCCTTCTTCCTCTTCCTCGGTGCCAATATTCTTAGCTTCACGTACTCTGCATCGCCAGGACAATGGGCACCAGAATCTTGTCCAGCATCATCTTTCTACTCGTTTTTAATTTCTTCGGGCAGCAAAATGACTGACCCGGCAGTCATGTTTCTAACCTTGCGGCGCTTCCTGTCAAAGAAACAAGACTATTGCATAACTTCCCAATATCTACAGAGTAAATAAAACAAAAATTACAATTCAGCACAAACATGCGAACCCCAAGAGACGTTTGCTTACCAGGAGCTAATTGGGTTCGAGCAACCACCATGTCCAAGAATAGAAGGGCGACTCCCAGTTGCAGCAGCTTCCACATCCAGTACATCACAATTCAGCTGAAACATGCAAGCCGAAGCATACCTTTTCATCAACCCAATTAGCTGACGGTCACATGTTAGAGGAACCATGATGCCACGTTCATCCATGAAGCCGAACTTTGCAGTCTACTTTGGCCATAATTCATCATGATTACACAGAGCAGCAACCATACCAGATGTTGGGGGGATGATCCCCAGATACCCCAACCGGACAAGAAATAGGGCAATCAGACCGCGTCTGGCTGGCCGGATGCAGCCGGACAAAGCAAGCCAGGCCGGCTACCTCGTGGTAGCCGGATCGACAAGAAGCAGCCGGCTACGGCGACGTAGCCAGAACCAATCAGGGAGACAGGACGACGTGTGGATCAGTGCACAATACGCCCCGTACGATGACAAGACCGGCAACTACGCGGCCATACCGAAGACTTTGCAGGGGTGATGCAGGAACGGTGGCCCGATGCTAATGATAGGCTCGCACGGCGTCCACTGTGCCTACGACAGCCATACTACTCATACTCCGATGGGACATGCCGTACCGGATACTGTAGATGACCAGTCGGCTGGGACCCGCCTATGGGGCCCGTCAGTCGGACTGGCCAGTGAGACCGTTGCCTCTCTGCCTATATAAGGAGAGGCAAGGCCTCAGTAGAAAGGGTTGGCCTTAGTGCATTTAAGACAGTAGCTAGAGAATACAGCTCAAGGAGCACTTGTAGTTCGTATATCCCTCATAGTCAGATCCGACAGAAGTAGGAGTTTTACCTCATCGCGAGGGCTCTGAACCTGGGTACTTCCTGCGTCCAGCTACGCTTGCTCGTATCCAATCCCGCCTGCGGACGCCATCTATAGCTTCCCTGCTAGTCCCCACACCTCTATCTAACCTTCTTAGGTACTGCCGTTCCCAATACAACGACAGTTGGCGCCCACCGTGGGGCAAATGGCTTCGACCGGAGTCACGTTCCGCACGGGACCCCACACCTCGGGCGGTGAGCGTGTGGCCTTCAGCCTGGTGCTCACGCTCGGCAAGTTCGACTGCGTAATTGACAACGCTTCCTGCTTCGCTGGAACTTCCTTCCCGGCGAACGGCTCCATCCTGCTCTTCGGCGACCTCCCCGTCTATGTCGCCACCGTTCCGGAGCATTTCCCTAGGGAGATCGTCTCTGTCACGGAACTACCGCATCCGGGCGGTAATGCCTCCGTCGCTTCCTATGGCGTGGAGGTCATGATGGCCAGCTCCAGCTCTCACCCCCGCCAACCGCAGGAGCGAGGCGCGGACGAGGGTGGAACTTCCGCGCCTCCGCAGCCTCGGAATCTGGTGGAGGATGCCATTGATCAGCTCCTGACGCCAGTTAACCTCGAGGATAACCCGGAAGAAGCGGAAGACAACTTCACCATGGAGAGACAGATCCTCCTTCAGGAGACCATGGAGCTGGCGGCAACCCGCAAGAAACTCGAGATCACCCGGCGCGAGTACGACTACGTGCACGGCTTCACTCCGACTATGGTGGAGCCGAGCCAGCACGGCCAGGTACGGCGCCGGGGCGGTGAGCTAGGCGGAAGGATGGAAAAGGATGGGGAGCCGGATCCCGCACCCGCCCTCATCCGGCCCACCTACAACACGCCCATCAAGAACCTGCGCGCGGCGCGAGCCGCGGCAGAAGAACTGCCCAACCTGGAGGGAAAGGAGCGAGCCCGCCAGCACGCTCGTGTGCAGGAGCTCCTCCGCATCGCGGATGAGCGGGCCGATGCCAACCGGCAGATGCAGGAGGACCCAAGCTACTCTAGGGGAGCAAGCTGCCTGTCAACAGCAGCGGCGCGCCGCGCGACACCCAACATGCGTCCTCCCCTCAGCCGGCTAAGGCCCGCAGCAGGCGTCGCAGCTCTGGCAACAAGGGCCAGCCGCGCCAGGAGCAAACGGTGAACAGCAACCCACCGCCTCCCCATCCACCAACCGGAGCACCTAGACCCGCTGGTTCCCGTCTCTCGGGCTGGGTGGAAGCGCCCAACCCGGATTGTCCGGATGCTCGTGACCGCATCGAGCTCCTCGCTCAAGCGCGCGTCATGGAGGAAGAAGACTCTACCGGCCCAGTTTGTTTCGGACCCCACATCCGGAACGAGCCGTTTCCGTATAAGTTCTCCCTGCCCAGGGACACCCCCAAGTACGACAGCAGCCTGAAGCCGGAAGATTGGCTGACCGACTATGCTACGGCAGTCGGCATCGCCCATGGGAACAAGCGCACAGTTGTGCGCTACGTCCCTCTCATGCTAACCGGGTCGGCAAGGACATGGCTCAACAGCCTTGCGCCCAACAGCATCAACTTCAAGAAGGTGTTCGTCCGCAACTTCAATGGCACGTACAAGCGTCCGGGGCGCCCGCGCGACCTGGCCTTGTGCGTCCAGGGTGACCACGAGACCGACCGCGAGTACCTCGCCAAGTGGACGGAGCTGCGCAACACTTGCGAGGGCATCCTGGAGAGCCAAGCCATCAGCTTCTTCATCGAGGGATGCCGAGAAGGCACAATGCTTCGCCAGCGGCTATTGTGTGACGAGCCGAAAACCATGGCGGAGCTCATGACGGTTGCAGACCAGTATGCCATGGCGGATGCCGCCATGAAGAACACCCTCCGAGTAAATGCGGACGGGCGTCCGACTCCTATGGAGCCGGCTCGCGACCGTCCGAGCAATCCGGCTGGCGAAGCCGGATCCTCCAGACGCCACGGCAACGACAACCGGTTCCATGGGGACCGCCAAGCCGGACAGCAGAAGCCCCTCTACCACACGCGGCAGGTCAATGTAGTGGAGGGCGCGCCCGACGCCGCCGGCTAACGATGCAAGGAGGCAGAAGCCACGGCTCACCTTCGACCAGATGTTTGACGGCCCGTGCAAGTGGCATAGCGGTACCTTCAAACCAGCTACGCATACCACCCAGAATTGCAGCTGGACCCGCCAGCTAAAAGACCTAGGTAACCAGCCTCGTCTCCCCCCGCCCCCTCCTGGTGGACCACCACCACCGGCTAGGGGAGCCGGCAATGATGGTAACAGCGGCAAAGGCGGTACCAACAACAACGGCTACCCCTAGCCGCATGTCGCCTACCACATCTTCGAGACGGAGTTGGACGACAAGCACAGCCGCAGGCGACGCTCCAAGGAGGTCAACGTCCTCGTCTCTTCGGTCCCCCAGTACCTGAACTGGTCGGAAACCCCCATCACCTGGAGCCGTGAAGACTAGCCGGAGCAGCTGCCGACTCCCGGGGGCTACGCCATGGTGCTCGACCCCCTCATCGTCTCCAACCCGCGTACCTGCCGCTTCTCACGCGTCCTCATCGACGGAGGCAACAGCCTCAACCTCCTCTACCGGTCCTCGCTGGAAAAGCTGGGCATTCGCGAATGTGACCTGTGTCCGACTACCACAACATTCCCTGGCATGCTGCTAGGGCCAGCCTACGCCCCGTTGGGTAAAATCCAGCTGGATGTCATCTTCGGGACCGAGGAAAACTTCCTCCACAAACCGATCTGGTTCGAGGTGGTAAACCTGACGAGCTCCTATCATGCTCTCCTCGGGTGCCCCGCCCTCGCCAAGTTCATGGCCGTCCCCCACTACACATACCTCAAGACAAAGATGCCTAGACCCATCGGCGTGATCACTGTCGCCAGCTGCTTCAAGCGGTCGACGGAGTGCGCCTCAGCCGTTTCCAAACTGGCGGAAGCCCTCATCATAGCCGAGGAGAAGCGCGTGATCATGCGCAATGTGGCCATGGCCCAACAAGACATACCGGCTGGAGAAGGAGCCTTCCAGCCGGCAAAGGAGACAAAGAGGATCCTGCTTGACCCCTCCGACCCGACCAAGTTCGTCACCATTGGTGCCAACTTGGAAGCAAATAGGAAGGCGCGCTCGTCGACTTCCTCCGTGATAATCGGGACATCTTTGCACGGTCCCCCAAGGACATGCCATGTGTGCCGAGGGAGTTCGCCGAGCACTCACTTCATGTGCGGCCAGACGCCAAGCCGGTCAAGCAACCTCTGCGCCGGTTCGCAGAGGAGAAGAGGAAGATAATCGGCGATGAGATCACCCGGCTCCTTGCAGCCGGGTTCATCATGGAAGTATACCACCCGGACTGGCTGGCAAACTCAGTCCTGGTGCTGAAGAAGAACAAGACCTGGCGTGTGTGTATCAACTACACCAGCCTAAACAAGGCATGCCCGAAAGACCCCTTCGCCTTGCCCCGTATCGATCAAGTCATCGATTCCACGGCCGGATGTGATTTGTTGTCTTTTCTAGATTGCTATTCCGGTTACAATCATATCTGGCTAAACCGGGCTGATCAGATTAAGACATCATTTATCACCCCCTACGGGGCTTTCAGTTACGTAACCATGCCTTTCGGTCTAAAGAATGCAGGTGCTACCTATCAGCGCTGCATGCAGAAGTTCTTGCACTCCTATATAGGCCGAAACATGCATGCCTACATGGACGATGTGGGCATCAAGACCAAGGAGAAGCGCACCCTCCTCAAAGATCTAGGAGAGACATTTGGCAACCTCCGCCAGTACCAGATGAAGCTGAATCCAAAGAAGTGCGTCTTCGGAGTGCCATCCGGCCATCTCGAGGGCTACACCTAGTGGGTGCGCTAGCGTGCCCCCACTAGAGGTGCAGCTCCCCCGGCTAAAGGCGTGTAGCCAGGCGAAGTCGGCCGGATAAAGTCAATCGGCGGAATATTGAAAGAAAATGCAAAGCGCACAAGTTGAAGGGAAATCAAGCTAGTTCAATATTAACATGGAAAAAAAGGGGAGGCGAAGCTCCCATAAGTTTACCCGGCGCCAGAGACAGCCGGTACAAACAGATAAGTTTCAAACAGGATTGAACAAGACAAATACACCCGGCATCCCAGGGTAGTGACTAGGCGGCAGGACCCTTGCCGTGCGGAGCGTCTTGGTTGGCGGTAGCCTCAGGCGGAGGAGGAGGCGCGGCGCTCGGCCTAGTTCCGGCGCCTGCGGCCAGCTGCGTCGGGGCTTCCACATCCGGAGTACCGACGGACTCTGAGTCGGTGAGCACCTCATTGGGATCCACGTAGTCGGCGATCCTGATGGCGGAGCCCCGGAGCTCCGGGTCAGCCTGGCGGATGGCGGCAAGGTTGGCGCCAGCGCGGAAGCCTCCGTCGATCTTCTCGACGTGGGCGTCCTTGTACCAGGAAAGCATGAGGGCTAGCGCCATCTCCGCTCCGGCTCACGCCGCTAAGTCCCGGGGCCTGTCCACCACAGCCGGTCCACCACAGCCGGCACCTCCCCCACCTTCGCAGCCAGCTGCGCCATCATCTCCAGAACCGGAGCATCTGGCCATAGGAACGAGAAGATGTCCCGCGCCGCCTGACGAAGCTTGGCAGCTTCCTCGCTAAGAAGGACGACGAGCTCCTGGGCCGTTAGTCGTGCTCCCGGCCAGTCCTCCTGCAGCCGGTTGTACGCCAGCAGGTCTATGCCGGGATAAAACACTGTCAGAAAAGGAGAGTCAGATCCGGCTACCGGATCCGAAAAGAAAGGGAGACGGAAAAGGGGAATTTACCTTTAGCCGTGTGGCCAACTTGCATCAGCTCCTCCACTAGAGCCTTCTCCTTCATTGCCAGCCGCTTGATCTCCTTCTCTTGGTCCTTATTCTGGGCTTCGAGAAGGTTGAAGGCTTCGATCCGACTGGCGAGCGAGGCGTCGTGCTCCTTGACGGTGGCCTCCATACCGTCTACCTTCACATGCCAATCCTTGTTCTGTAGCCGCAGAAGGGAGTTGGATTTTCTCAGCTGGTCGTTTGCTTTCTTCAAGCGATCGATCTCGCGCTGAGCGCACACGAGGATAGCTGCAACAAGACTGGCTATCAGAAAAAAAGGAGGCAAGACGGATGAAGCAAACTTACTCTAGGAGGTTCTGTTGGCAGCAGCAAGCTTCTGCTCCAAGGACCGGTTCCCCTTCAGCAGCCGGATCTCCTTCACCGCCAGCTCGAGGGTGGCGGCGAGGTCAGTCAGCGAGGCGGCAGAGGAGGCGTCGTCATCCACGGTGTTCACGGCCAAGGACTCCTTTGCGGAAACCACCGCTGTCATCCACTCCTCTCCCGGCTCGTCGTCGGAGTTTTTGTCGCCGACAACCACGAGTTCCTTGCCGGTCGCGACCCCCCCCGATCGCCCGCGGAAGAGCCACCCGTCTGAGGACCCTCTGCTTCCAGCTGGGCAACCACGTTCGGCTGGGGACCCTCCGCTCTGGCTGAGACAGCCGGTTCAGCTCGAGGTGGTGGTGGAGGCGGTGCCTCGGAAGAGGGAGGGGCGCTGGCAGACGTGGTCGGGCGCGGGGTGGCGACCCGGTCGGTGCTCGCGCCGGGCTCGCGGCTCCAAAGGCTAAGAGGTCAGAGGAAGAGAAGAAGGAAAGTAAAGCAAGTAAGCCAAAGGCAGAAAGGGAGAAAAAGAAAGAAACAGAAGGTGGTGAAAGAAAAAGGAAGAAGGACGTACCCCTGCACAACCAGAGGCGGCCCCTTCTTCCGGCCAAGGCGACTCGGCAGAAGGGCGCTGGTCCGGCTCCTCTTGGGGGCTGGCTCCTCCACGGCAGGCCGGCTGGCGTTGGAACGGCTGGAGCCGCTCCCGCCAGTGTCACCGTCCGTCGCAGGGCGCTACACCGGATCCGAGGTCGGCACGGCCTCCTCTTCCTTGTTAACTTCCGCATGGGGGTCACCGGCCGGTTCGTCGTTCCGGCTGGGGAAGGCATCCCCGTCCCCATCCGACTACTCACCGGACCGCCGAGCACGCGGCTTGGGAAAGTCAGGCATGAACGTCTCAAGGGGGGCCTCACCCTCCTCGCGAAGAATGCAAGGGAAGATCTGCCAAATACAGGAGATTAGCCAGATAAAACAAAAGGAAGCGCAAGAAATACGAAAGGAGACTCTGGCTAAAAGGACCTACCTAGGGCGCGCGGTTGTCCCGGTTGTAGGGCGCCAGGCTGAAGGTCCAGCCCTCCGGCAGCCGCTCCTTGGTGATCGTCCACACCCACTCCTTCAGGTTGTGGTAGCGGGGATCATGGCGTGATAGCCGGGTCGGGTCTAGCCGGCCGGAGTAGAAGCACATCTTGTGCGCTCGCTGCTGCAACGGCATCATCAGCCGGGACATCTAGCTGAGGGTGATGTCTAGGACCTTCAGCCGGCAGGTGACGAGGGAGCGCATGCGTTGCAGCATCACGTCCGACTCCGCCTTGTCGCCATAATCTTCAAGTCCCAGTGCTGCCGGCTGGACTCGACATCCTGGAACGCCGGAAGGTTGATCCGGTCCACGTTGGTGACGTTCTTGACGTAGAAGTAGGACTGCTGCCACAGTCGTACCGTGTCATGGAGCCGGAACTTCGGGTAGCCGGTCTGCGCGCGGGAGTAGATGGAGGCGCCGCCACAGACGACTAGCGGCCCCTTCGTAAACTACACCTGCGGCCGGACTCGGAAGAGCCGACAGAAGAGCCCGAGATCCGGCAGAAGAGCCCGAGAGCCCGACAGAAGAGCCGACAGAAGAGCCCGAGATGACTCGGTAGAACGCCATGAAGTGCGCCAGCGTTCCGATTGCATTAGCGCCGAGGTGGTGGAGGCAGAGGTCGAAGAAAGCGAGGAACATGAGGAAGAACGGGTGCACCGGTAGTGCGAACCCACGTGCCAGGTGCGAAAGGAAGATTACCCGCTCTCCCTCCACCGGGTGCGGCGACACCTCTCCCGCCGGTGCTAGCCGCACCTCTACTTCCTCCTCCGGCGGAAGGACGCGGGTAGCGCGGTATTTCTGGATATGGTCCTCCGTGACGGAGGAGCCACACCAGGCTCCACGCTCGGCTGCCATCTCCGGCTGACAGGAAGGCGCGGCGGCGGAGGAGTGGCGGTGGCCCGTACCGCCGCCGACGATGAATGGGCGGTGCAGCGGGCTACAGCGGCAGCAAAGGAAGGGTGCAGAGGGCAGGAGCGCGGAGGGGCAGGGGGCAACTGGAAACGGGGGAGCGAAGGAAAGGAACTACTCCCCCCGCGGCATCCCTTTAAAGGGCCGGAAGAGCAACCGTCTAAGACGCCACGTGGCACCCATCTAGTCAACCCCCACCGCAACCGCCGCCTAGATCTCGTCTGCAGGCACAGGATGCATAGAAGATCCCGGAGCGGGAACCAAAGCGCCAGGCTGCAGTTTCCCGAGGCGACGTGCGACGGGATGTTACGGTGCCCGCCGCAGAGCAATGATGGCGCGTGCGTGCGTGGCCGGCGTCAGCACTAACGTCACGGGTAGCGCAACCACCAAGCGTAGCTGGCCACGAATTCAAAACCAGGAGGGAGCGCGCGCACATTTCGGCGAAGGGCGGAATCCACACGCGCTCGGGGGCTAGTGTCAGGGGGATGATCCCCAGATACCCCAAGCGGACAAGAAACAGGGCAGTCAGACCGTGTCTGACTGGCCGGATGCAGCCGGACAAAGCAAGCAAGGCCGGCTACCGCGTGGTAGCCGGGTCGACAAGAAGCAGCCGGCTATGGCGGTGTAGCCGGAACCAATCAGGGAGAGAGGACGACGTGTGGATCAGTGCACAGTACGCCCTGTACGATGACAAGACCGGCAACTACTCGGCCATACCGAAGACTTTGCGGGGGTGACGCAGGAACCGTGGCCCGATGCTGACGACAGGCTCGCACTGCGTCCACTGTGCCTATGACAGCCATACCTCTCATACTCCGATGGGACATGCGGTACCAGATACTGTAGATGACCAGTCGGCTGGGACCCGCCTGTGGGGCCCGCCAGTCGGACTGGCCAGTGAGACCGTTGCCTCTCTGCCTATATAAGGAGAGGCAAGGCCTCAGTAGAAAGGGTTGGTCTCAGTGCATTTAAGACAGTAGCTAGAGAATATAGCTCAAGGAGTACTTGTAGTTCATATATCCCTCATAGTTAGATCCGGCAAGAGTAGGAGTTTTACCTCATCACGAGGGCTCCGAACATGGGTACTTCCTGCGTCCAGCTATGCTTGCTCGTATCCAATCCCGCCTGCGGATGCTGTCTATAGCTTCCATGCTAGTCCCCACACCTCTATCTAACCTTCTTAGGTACTGCCGTTCCCAATACAACGACACCAGATATAGTGAAAATCTGCGCAGGCACTTCTTCCATCATGATACAATGGTGTCCATACGACTTGCCCTTAGAGTCGTACCTGAAGAGGACTACCGTAACCAGGTAAGGGTGGTCCGCGGAGATCCCACTTGACAGAAAACTGTGGTCAAAATATGTTTGTCAATGTTGGGCTAACAACCAATTTTAGGTTTAGTAGCCAGCTAGCAGTTATAATTAGTGCGAATAGCAAAGAGAAGGGTAGCTCACCTGCTTGTAGCCAGAACTTCTTCTTCCTTGGTAGTAGGATCTGCCATCCTCCGAGCTTCTCGGCTTGTCAGCGGCGGAGGCGGGCTATAGCCTCGCAACGGCGGCTACGACATGCGCCATTGGATCTCGGGATCATCGACTGGGCGTAGCAACTAGGCGCAGCAACTTGGCGCCGGAAGTGAAATGTCCGAAGGGATCGTCCTGCCTGGAGGGTGGATTCCAATGCCGCCGGTGCCAGGGGAAAGGTGGGAATGGATTTGTGAAATTGGTCAACGCATCCAATCCACTTAGTTCCTCGATTTTCCTAAGAGGTTGCCGCGTTGGCACACACGTCACAGACAGATGACCGACATGAGGGTCCCGACCGTCTACTTCACGGGGTAGTTTCACGGAATGTTTGAATTTGGTAGGGGTGAGATGAGTTTGCATCGAAATGGCCCCTCTCGGTAGTTGGCGGCCCAACATTTCGAAAAGTGGCAATTTCAGGCAACTTAGGTACCGCCATGCGCTCGCTCAGGAACTTTGGTACTGTAGACGAACAGGCCCGCCCACATTCCCCCTGATGGATATCTCGGAGGATGTCAAGCCCTTCTTCCGGGTCAACACATCGTTGCAGAACACTTGTGACACTCCTCTTGTATAGTTCAGCATTGATAATAGTGTATGCCTTTGCTCTCCTTTGGATTTGCCTTGAAAGTATATCATCACTTGGTAAGGTTCCTTCTTTCAAGAACTCAAATATTGGCTTAGCCCATGCAGGTATAGCTTGAACAGGGAAAAGTTCTTCGTCAATTTCCTTTGCTTCCACCGACATAACTCCAGCCGGATCAAGCTAAACAATCCCCGGGTTCTGCGTGGTAGTCCCCCGGTATGCCAAAGTAGTCCCCGGGTTTGCTGAGGTGCTCCCCTAGTCTATATCCATAGGGATAGCTTCTGACCCGGAGTGTGCCGGGACATAGATTGAGTCGGATTCCAGTGAAGGTGTGATAGATGGTTTTCTCGAGTGCTCCAAAGCAAAGCCTGGCGGGATCGGCTACCGAGATGACAGCAATTTGGAAAGTACGTCGGCTGCTTCATTTTCAAGCTGAGGTACATGATGGAATTCGCATCCCTCAAAGAACCCACATATCTTTTGGAGATGGAATCTATAAAGGGCCATGTTTGCATCCAAGGCATCCCAATTGCTAGACACTTGCTGCACCACCAAATCCGAGTCACCAAAACATTATATCCAACATATTCCAACTTCCTTTGCTACCTTAAGTCCATGCACGAGCGCTTCATGCTCGGCAACATTATTCGATGCTCTGAAATGTATCTGGAGAACGTATTTTAGCTAATCTTTCTTGGGCGAGGTAAGTACTACTCCGGCCCCCAGTCCTTCCTTTAACTTTGACCCATCAAAGTGCATTCTCCAATAGTTTGAGTCTAGCAAAGGTGGTTCATATTGCATCTCAGCCCAATCCACGAAGAAATCTGCCACTGCTTGAGATTTAATCGCACCTCTCCTATCAAAATGTGGTGCATATGGAGCTAACTCAATTGCCCATTTTGCAATTCGTCCACTGGCATATTTATTTCTCATTATCTCAGATATGGGCGCTTCGCATATCACCTTTATGGGGTGTTCCTCAGAGTAATGCTTGAGCTTCTTGGCTGCCATATATACGCCATATGCCATTTTCCGATAGTGAGGGTAATTCTTCTTCGAAGTTGACAACACCTCGCTTAGGTAATACACTAGCCTCTGCACTGACTTACCATCCTCATCGCGCTCCACCACTATCACTTCACTTACAACTCGGTTGGTCGCTGCTATATAGAGCAACATTGGCTCTTTGGATAGTGGCGAGGGTAACACTGGTGCAGAGGCTAGCATCTTTTTTACTTCATGGAATGCGCTATAAGCTTGCGGTGTCCATATAAATTTATCTGCCTTTTTAATTAACTGGTAGAGGGGAAATGTCTTCTCTCCTAGCCAACATACAAACCGACTTAACGATGCTAGGCAACCAATAAATTTCTGCACATCGTTAAGACACTTCGGAAGTTCCATTCTTTCTATGGCTCGGATTTTTGTGGGGTTGGCCTCGATACCTCGGCTGGATATGATAAAACCAAGTAACTTCCCAACCGGCACGCCAAAGGTACATTTCTCCAGGTTAATCTTCATTCGGAACCTCCTTAAGTTTGCGAATGTTTGTCGGATATCATCAAGGAGCGTTTTGGTTTCCTTAGTTTTTATTACAACATCATCCACATAAACTTTCACATTTCGACCAATTTGGTCATGTAGACATTTTTGCATGCATCGTTGATACGTTGCTCCTGCATTACGTAAACCAAACGGCATAGTGCAATAGCAATAAGCCCCATACAAGGTGATAAACACGGTCTTTATTTGATCATCTGGGTTCAAAGGTGTCCGGTGGAAGCCAGAATATGCATCTATCAATGATAACAACTCACACCCAGCATTTGAATCTATAATCTGGTCGATCCTTGGCAGTGGAAATTGATCTTTTGGACACGCCTTATTCAGGTTCGTGTAATCGATACACATACGCCACACCACTGCCACATTCGGATCATCTTTCTTCTTCTCCACGAGCACCGGATTAGAGAGCCAATCTGGATAAAGTACTTCCATGATAAACCCGGCTGCAAGGAGCCGAGCTATCTCATCTCCAATGAATTTTCTCCTATCTTCAGCGAAGCAATGGAGAGGTTGCTTCACCGGCTTTGCTCCGGGTCTTACATTCAAAGAGTGCTCGGCCAAATCCCTCGGCACACCTTGCAGGTCATGTGTAGACCAAGCAAAGATATCCCGATTCTCATGGAGGAAGTTGGCGAGCTTTCTTTCCTATTTGTCGCTTAACCTGGCACCAATGGTTACAGTGCGCTCTAGGAACTGATCATCAATGTGCACCTTCTTTGTATCCTTCGTTGCTTGGAACGAGACACTCCCATGCGAGTTAGTTAGAGCCGGCATATGCTGCTATGCGGACTGAGCCAATGCTACCACCTCCTGAATTTTCCTTTTCTCCTGAGCAGTCACAAGTGACTCGGCCAGGTTAGACCCGGCTGAAGAACACTCAATGGAACGCCTGAAGTCCCTAGATACGGTGATCACTCCCCTTGGCCCTGGCAACTTCATCTTCAAGTAATTGATGTGAGTATTTGCCATAAACTTGTTCAGAGCAAGCCTGCAGAGTAACGCATGATACACGCTTTCCAAGTACACAACCTCAAACTCCAAGTTCTTAGTCCGACAGTTGTCCCTTGTGCGGAATAACACGTCAACCCGGACCTTACCAATAGGCTCACATGAGATACCCGACACGATGCCATGGAAAGTGGTCTTTGTTGCTTCGAGCATGTTCTCCGATATTCCCAACTTGTTCATGGTATCCTTGTACATGATGTTAATGCTATTGTCGTTGTCTATTAGCACCTTGGAAAATCTCACATTGATATTCAGTACAATGAACATCAGATCCAACACCAGTGCATATGATCCAGGACTCGACATGAGCCTGGGGTGATCCTTGATACTCCATGTGATTTCCTGTTCGGCCAAAGGCATATACTTTGTCACAGTTGGAGTTACCGTGTTCACCTCCATATGTCGGTGTTGCAAGCTCTTTCTATTAGTTTCCTCTATGGTGAACACACAGTAACTTTGGTGATGCTCTCTTTATTCATTCCTGCCGTCATTGCCATGATACCTTGGTCCTGTTGCTGCTGATTATTCACCTGATGCACTACATCCCTTCTCTCATGGTTCTCATACCTCGGTGGAGGTGGAGGCAACATTTGTTGCTGTCCATTTCCCCTAGTGAGCTGCTGCTGTAAAGGTGCATCGTTCCGAAGTGCTTCATGCCAAGGTCCATCATGCCGAGGTGCTTCATGCCGAGGTGCTTCGTGCCGAGGGGACTAAGCATTGCCCGAGCCACCCTGCTCTATATTCCTCATCCATTCACATTGCCAAGTTGTATGATTCGCCGGATTGTTCGGACCTGGCGTGTGGAACTTGCACGGTTGATCCAGCATAGACTCATATGTGTATCTCGTCCTATCCTTTCTTTCTTGCCACTGTTTCTTCTGCTCTGGTGTCCAAGGTTTCTTGCCTTCACCCTTTTGTAGCCACTGTTGCCATCTAGTTTTATAACGCTGGCTGGTGCCGGCATTGGGCTGATCCTGATCCACAGCTGCCACTTGCTGCGAGTTGTACCAGTAATCTGGCCGATCGTCTCTTCTTTTACCTCGAAAATCATTCCTCCGGGATGACCCGAAATCATCTCTGTTGTAGTACTCCTCATTTGACTCACTTGACATTAGCCGAGGTTGGATCACCCAAGGCGTATGAATCAGCAATCCAAATTGTTTCTGCCAAGGTAGTTGGCATATCTTGCTGCAACCTCTGCCACAACATACTCCCATACCTACAACCTTGGGCAAACCACACAATAACTTGTGTTTCAATTACCCCTTCGCAGGTATTGCGCACATTGCACCACCGAGTCAAGAATTCTCAGTCCGGCTCAGTCGGACTTTGCTTGCATAGTGCCAAAATTTGTGGCCTATTCGGTCTCTTGTACCTGCTCGAGAAGTTGCTGATGAACAACTCCTCAAAGTCTAACCAACAGTTGATACTTCCTGGAGGCAAATTGTTCAACCAAACCCTTGCGGGCCCTTCCAACATCTTTGGTACATATCTCACAGCCCATCTCAAATTGCATGTGGAAATGTTCACTATCGTTGCATAATCAATGAGTCAATCAACCGTCTTGGTGCTACCGTCATACGTCTTTGTTCCTCTAGCTAACTGAAAGTTCGCCACAGGTGGTTCTCTTATGATCCGGGGTCCAAAGAATGCTGGACCTGGAGGACCTTGTACCTCGATCATTTCCAACCTATAAATCTAGTCCAACTTCAGCCTTGCATCATCCGGCTACAAATTTATGTCCCCCAATCTCGATCCAATCACATGGTGCTCTGGTCTAGGAAATCCAGCATCAGCCATTGCCGAGTAACCATCATTGTATCTATCTTCACCTAGACGAGCATATTGTTGCTGCATCGCTGGGCCAACACTTCGCACCTGCCGAGGTGCATATTGCTGCTGATGTTGCCGAGGTGCATTTTGTCCTACTCCCGCCAAATTACGCTGTTTGGCATTGCTATTGGCAGCATTTCCTTGACCGGCATTTCCTTGGTCGCGGTTACCTCAGCCAGCTTCACCCCGGCTGGCACTATGACGATCCTCATCAATTTGCACTGCTTTTCCTTTCCCTACCCTTACCGGGTCATACGGGGCCATCTGTTTGTCTTTTCTCCCCGATGTTACCACTTCCTCTCTTCTAGGGTCATCATGAGGTGACGACGCAGCTCCAGTGGACTTCACCGGGTTACCCCTCACTAAATGAACTAGGTGAGACCCTCCTAGTATTGCCGGGTTTGCTTTGAGTATCTCCTCATTCTGCTTATTCACCACCCTTACTAAGTGATTTACTCTCTCTTGTTGCCTATCCTGGGCTTCTCAAGTTAGTCCCTCTAACTCAGACGTAGCTGCTTCTGCAGCCCTAAGGTTCTTCGCTGGGGTGTTGTACCTCTCCAGTCCTACTGTTACCAGTGTAGTTGTTTGCCCCGGCTTAGGCACATACTCCCTGTCAATCTCAGTGATCAAGTTTCTACCTCTGATTTTCACTCCATCTATATGGTTTGCTTTCGCATACTCCCGCAAAGTAATGTTCAATGACTACTGTAACTTAGCTACTTTTTTCAACCCAGCTAACATCTTCTGCCTAGTCTCCTCTAACTCGACATGTTCCTGAGCCGGATCTACTACTTGTGCTATGGGTGTTGCTAAGATATCTATTGCCTGCTACAGTACATTCTCTGGCCTCTCTAGTGGAGGGAATCTAGATCTTGCCTGCTTTGGTGTTGCATCCGGATTTGGCGCCGGGACCTTGCTTGCTCCTACATCAGGTGCCGTCATCATGACCTCAGCGTAGCTAGCAGGGCATGTGATGCGTGAGCCGTGAGCCATGCTGAGAGGTGGTTCGCCTCCCTAGACGACGTGCTGTGGGTGAACGCAGGACTCGTCGATGCCAACGTAGATCTTGTGGGCACCAAGCTTGGTGAAGAGGCTATTGCACGGAGGAGGGCGCCTGCCGAAGCTACCAACATTGTCGCTGACGTAGTCCAGCGCTCCAAAGCGCTGAACGAGCCCAGAGACGATGCGTTTGTCATTGTCGATGATGTTTCCCGTCTGCATTTTTACTCTTGCTAGCACCGCTAGCCCCACGGTGGGCACCAACTGCCATGGTGGTGGCACGGCAGATGCCATGTATAGGCTAAAGATGGGGCCAATGTGCACTAGAGGAATCTAGGGAGGGATAGTGTTGTGATTCCACACATAGATGTTTGTATTTCTCTATTGTCGATGATGGATTACAAGGGCTCCTTGAGATGTTCATGGGAATGAGACTAGTTCTCTTACTACCCACAACTACACTCTAGGGTTCTCCCTTAGTAAAAATGACCGACCCTCTCTATGGAGGTCCTGCCCCTCCTTATATAGGGGGGGCTAGGTTACAACTTAGGGCATGCGTGGAGGCATATTCTCCGAATATGCTCCTCGGTAAAGTAAGATGCCTCTTTTACACTTTAACAAGATGGTCCGGACTCAGGGTGTAAGCCTCCCTGAGCCCCTCTGTGGTGTGGCATCATCCAACATTGGTGGCGTCAGCCGACACTGGCTACGTCACCCTTGTCGACCACTTCCCGCTGGTCCTTCCCTCTGTCCACTTCGCTCAAGCTACAGTGGACATAGACCACCTTTTGACCAATGAGATTCCTTCCTTCTCTTGTAAGACAAGTGATAACCCAGCTAGCGCCTGGTTAACTTGGCCCCGTGGGTACCTGCAAACAAGTTACAAAAGGATAGCCGACATATGTTAGATGTCAGCCAGGACAAGCTTAGACGAATATCCTTCGGGCTGGGTCACTCCGTGAGTCGGCCTGTCTTGATGTGACTCGTCCAGCGTATGCTTTGATCTTGTCGTGCCTTGGCTAACATGACCTTTATACCCGGTGTGACCCTACCCGGGGGTATCCCCCCAACACCTGATAACAGAGCCATATCATCCCCTGATGTAGAAGCAGAACCCAGTTAACGGTAGCTGAGGAGTGATTCTTGGCTAGTACTTCCATTATCAGGTAGAGATGCATGGCTTTCTCCAGGTTTGGAAACCCTCTTTGGAGAAAAACATTAATATACAAGGTTCGTCCCTAATAAGAAGCTAAAAAGATTTGAATGATGCAGAAAGCAACTCATTGTATGTGTATCAGATTCGATTCCGCGGACACTTGTTTTTCGACTACAAAATTCAGCTGTAAGGGCATCTCCACCAGGTCGACCCAACCTGTCCCGGCGCGTCCAAACCCGTCCGCACGGACGCGCGTGTCGTGCGTGGCGCCGGAGCGGCACGACCCATCCGTCCCGACGCGTCCAGCTCGACCCATCCGTGCAGCTAATTTGCGTGAGCACTATGTCGGCCCGGACAGCGCGTGCTGCCTCGTGTGTCTGACCGCTTGTTCAGCCGGGCCCTGTAGCCAGTGGCACAAAGACACTCCTCCCCTCAAAACCTCACCTTCCATATCCCACGCGAAGAGTAGATGCAAATAGTCATCGCCTCAATTGACGGCTGTCGCCCCCCCCCCACTGGCCCTCGGCATGATATCGAGCAGGACGACCGCAAGCCGTGCACAGCGCCGGACTTCATTGGACGCTCCACAGGAAAACCCACCACCCAGCCTCCGCCTCTAAATTGGACGCGCATGACCTGTTCGGTCATTTGCTGGGGTGTGTTCGCTAGCCTTTTCTTGGTAATCTGGTCCGTTGCGGGAGTTGGTACAGCCATTGATGGCAGTGTACTTGACAGATGGGCAGCAGGCGAAGAGTGATCGAGTTCTTCTACAAGAATTACGTCGAGTCATCATCCGAGGAGGAGTCCGACTGTGAGACCGAAATTCTTCTGGCGGCTGCACAAATGGTGCACGACAACTACCTCCTCCCGTTGCGTAGAGGTGGCTCGGCGAAGCGGCGTGAATCCAACCATGAACGCGACCGGGAAGAGGGGCACATACGCCTTAACAAGGACTACTTCCACTCAATTAATCCAGTCTTTAAAGAGAAGGCGTTCCGTTGGTGCTATCGGATGTCCAGGAACCTTTTCTTGGACATACTCAATGGGATGAGGGAGTACGATGACTACTTCGAGGCCAAGTACGATTGCACCGGTAAGCTTGGCTTCTCCTCCTACCAGAAATGTTCAGCTGCCATTCGGCAGCTTGCATATGGAGTGCTCGGTGATCTCCTCGACGACTACATGCGCATGAGCGAGTCTACATTCCATGAGGCCATGTATAGATTCTACAGCATAGTTGTAGTGGTGTTTGGCAAAGTATACCTGAGAGAGCCAAACACCAAAGACATAGCCCGCCTTCTTTCCCTCAACGAGCATAGGGGGTTTCCTGGGATGCTTGGCAGCATCGACTGCATGCACTGGTGATGGCTCAAAATACGATGAGCTCGCTGGGAACCCCAAGAGGAAGGTATGATGAGCACAGCAGCAAGTTTTCCCTCAGTTATGAAACCAAGGTTATCGAACCAGTAGGAGCAAGCAAAAAACCCCAAGGTGTTTTCTCCAACATGGAATCATGCACAACACAACCGCATAACTTTGCCCCAACTTATAGTGAGGTTGTCGATCTCACCGGTTTTCCTGAAACAAAGGATTAAACGTATTGTGTGGAAGATAGTAATTGCTTGTAGAAAGTAAACAGTAAACAGTAAATAGTAGATGGTAGATTGATGGTAAAAGAATGGACCGGGGTCCATAGTTCACTAGAGGTGATTCTCCTTAAGATAGATGACATGTTGGGTGAACAAATTATAGCGGGGCAATTGACAGACACTGAGAAAGCATACATGCATATACTAATCATCTTGACTCCTATGAGATTTGATTGGGCATTACAACATTATACATAGACCGTAATCCAACTGCATCTATGACTAATAATCCACCTTCAGGTTATCATCCGAACCCCCTCCAGTATTAAGTTGCAAGCAACAGATAATTGCATTAAGCAAAGTGTAGCAACAACACATCTAGTACCTTAGAGATTTTCTGTCACTTCCCCAGATTACTAGAGGCATGAACCTACTATCGAGCATAAATACTCCCTCTTGGAGTTGCTAGCATCTACTTGGCCAAGATATCTACTAACAATGGAAAGCATGAAAGATCACAAATAACAAAGACATGATAGAATCAATAATCAATCTGAAATAGCATCTCAATATCCATCGGATCCCCGCAAACATAACATGTAGGATTACAAATAGATGATCTTGATCATGAACGGAGCTCACAAGATCTAAACATGATAGCACAAAGGAGGAGAACCAACCATTTAGCTACTACATGGACCCGTAGTCCAGGGATGAACTACTCACGCATCACACCGGAGGCAGGCATGGTGATGAAGAAGGCCTCCAGGGTGAACTCTCCCCTCCGGCAGGGTGCCAGGCAGAGCTTTAGAGCCCTCCCGATCTAGGGATGGAGATGGCGCCGGCTATAGACTCTTTCGTGGAATTTTGATCGGGTACTTAGGGTTTTCGTCCCGGGAGGCTGTTATAGGTGGAAGGGCTAGGTCGGTGGAGTACCAGGGGCCCACACTAGGTGGCGGCGCGCCTAGGGCTGGCTGCGCCACCCTAGGGTGTGGCCGCCCTGGTGCCCCCCTTCGTCTCCCCTCCGGACTCCGTGTTGCTTCGGGTAAAATATTGACTTTGGCTTTTGTCAGGTCCAATTCCGAGAATATTTCCTTACTAGCTTTTATGAAAATAAAAATAGCAGAAAATAGCCAACTGGCACTATGGAATCTTGTTAATAGGTTAATTCCATTAAATGTGTAAAAATATTCCAAAGTGTGGACAAAACATAAGAAAGTAGATATAAAACAAGCATGGAACATCAAAAATTATAGATATGTTTACAACGTATCAACTGGCAGTGGTAACTGTCCTTTTGGTTGGCAAGGGCAGTTCAAAGGGCATGCGGAGGGTTGCACTGTCATACTTGATGCTGTTGCATCACCGGATCTATGGATTTGACACTCCTTTTTTCGCATGGTTGGATCTAACAATGACATCAGTGTGATCTAGAGGTCTCCAGTGTTTGCTAGGCTAGCAGAAGGCAATGCCCCACAAGTTTCCTATGAGATCAATGGCAATGCATATGATATGGCGTACTACCTAGCTAACGGTATCTATCTATCCTGGGCCACCTTCGTGAAGACAATCCGCAACCCTAGAGATGAAAAATGCAAGAGGTTTGTGAAAGAGCAAGAGGCTGCTAGGAAAGATGTGGAGCAATCATTTGGTGTGCTTTAGTCAAGATGGGCTATTGTTTGCTACCCTGCTAGAACCTGGAGGACAGAGAGAATGTGGGATATGATGACTGCGTGCGTGATCATGCACAACATGATCGTCGAGGACAAGCATGATGACAACATTTTGGACCAAGGCTGGGATTTCCAGGGTCAATTGGTTGAGCCAGAGCTAGGTGTACCGTCTTGGGAAGAATTCATGCAAGTGCATGAAAATTTGCGTCACAGGGAGACCCATGACTGGCTTCAACTTGATTTGCTTGAGCATATATGGGCTCATGCAGGAAACCAAAATGTTTAACCCCTTATTTGTTTTCTGAAATTTGAGTGACATTTGGTTGTTTTTTATTGAACCATGTGAGTGTGAAATATTCATATGTAAGCACTATTTTAATTATATTACCTAAGCTAGTTTATTTGCTTGTCAAAATATACATTTATCTATGTAAATTGGCTCTGAACTATTCATATACAAAGGGCCAGGTCTGGACAGCGCTGGCCAAGCGCGGACATTTGGGTCGCGCCGTTGGGCGCGGTTGTCTGGACAGGTCGGACCGCGGCCCAAAGTGACCGCGGGCTGACCAAAATGGACAGAATTGGACCCTTTCGGTCGCGTGTTTGGGTCGGCCTGGTGGAGATGCCCTTAGCTTCATGATATCCCTCCACCAAAACGATCCACAAAGATTTTCCGCATGAGGAACCAGCCCCTGATAATAATGACTTACTAACCTTACCCATGGCATGTCTTCCTTGTTATAAAACTTGTTGACATGGGTGTACCTTACAGGTACTCGAGATTAGCCTATATGGTCGAGCCCAAGAAGGAGCCCACGGTGCGAACGTAGCCCATCAAAGATTTGGGTGGCCATAGGAGTTCGTCTTCTGGAAGGACACGACAAAGTGTAGATAGAAATTTAAAGGGAAACCCTAATCTGTTACCGACTAGACCTGCTATCTCGAGACCTAGTCTTCCTATATAAAGGCTAGGAGGGGGCAGCGAGGAAGACGTTCCACACACCCTCGTATACACCTCGCCAGATTGCATATGTGCACCCTTGTAACTTTCGACTCCCTCATAATCAAGAGTAGAAAAGCAAGAGTAGGGTCCTCCATGAGGCCCGAACCTGGGTAAAACCTCGTGTCACCTGTGTGCTAGTTTGCTAGCCGATCGATGCCTCTAGCGCTTGTAGCACCCCGCTAAAATCACTACTAGAAAATCGCTATGTTTTTGTGCATTGCATCATCATGACCGCATGCTCATGTCATCATGCCACATTGCATTTGAGCATCGTCATCATCTTGCATGGTTTGTTTAAAAACTATTTTCGAAAAGCCTGGTTTTGTTTTCTAAACGCCCCGTCTTTATTCAAATACAAAACCCGGGATTGTCCGGAATATTTTGTTTCGTCTACAAACAGATTTCAAAAGCCACGTTTTAAATAAATAAAATATTTTAAAATTATTTTTAGGGGGCAGCCGAACCGACCCAGTCGGCCACCCCCAGAAAAACAAAAACCAGAGCAAAACCGTAGTCCAAAATTCCCAGCCACACCCTACCTACCCTAGACCTTGTCCCTCCCTCTCTCTACCTACCCCACCGACCAGCCCGCCCCACCTCATCCACCCGGCGCCAACTCCCTCCTCTCTCTTCCCAGCCAGGGCCAGCGACCACCTGCAGCAAGCAGAGCCCCAGCTCCCACCCGCAGCCTTCCTCCACCCCTCCACCTCACCCCATCCAATCCGTGCTCGCCACCTCACCCCCGCCTGGCCCACTTCCCAGCCGCACTCCCAGGCCAACTCCCGCCCATGCCCTACGCGAGAGGCTCCCCTGGCCGACCGACAACCCACCTCGGGTCTTCCCCCTGGCCCCACCTGCGCGTCCACCGTGGGCATCTCCCCAGGTCCACCATCCCCGCTCGCTTCTCACCCCCATCGCCACCATCTCCCACTCCTGCGCCCCGCCACCAGAGCTCCTAACCACCCCGCCTCGTCCATCGGCCCCGCTCGCTCCCCGCCAGCCCGCGCCTCTCCCGGCCTTCCTCCTCCCTCTCCCTACTCGCGTGACCTTGGCTCGGAGCTCCTGCCGTGGCCCCGAGCTCCGTCCTCGTCGGTCGTCCTCCTCCCGGCTCCGGCCACAACTGCGCCAGTCCTCCGCCTCCCCGCCGCCTTCGGCCCTGCGCCCGGCCACCTCTCCGCTAGGCCAGCACTGCCGTCGTGCAGGCCCCCGACCTCGAGCTCCTGCTCTGGCCTGACCCCGCGTCTCCAGCGTGCCCCATCCCAAGCTCGCTAGTAACCGCAACTGACCTCCATGCGGGCCCCCTTTCTTCCGGACGTCCATCTTCGTGCGGCGCCAGGGAAGGGACGCCCCAGCCCCACCTGCAGCGTCGTCGGCCTCCCGAGTGGCTGCGCACGTCTCCCGAGCCCAACTGTGCGCCTCGCCCGCAGCCTGGACCTCCTCGCCGTCCACCGCTGGTGCTCCGTCGCTTCGGCACCAAGGCCTCCCTCCACCGTGTCGGCGCCTTCTCTTCATCTCTCGAGCGTCGTCGCCCTTGTCTCGCACCAGCCGCCGTCCTCCGTCTGTCCTCTAGTGCGAGTAAGCCAGGGGCAACATGTATGTGTCTGTGCGTGTATGTGTTGGTGCTTGTGTGTTGTATCAAGTCAGCATCCTAACCCATGTTCACAGTACCCGGATCTCGTCACGATCTCGTCGACGCTATCTACACCGTGGATGTGTGCATCCCAAAACCATAGTGCCAACCCAAGTCCATCTTCAACCATCGGCGTCAAACCCAAAACCGACAACGTCACCCGAGAACTCCGACAAGGACACCAAGTTCTCTGTCACGGAACACCATGATCTTCGACACAGATGCCGAAGACCGATCCCGGAGTTCGAAGACCGAACCCTGGGGCGCCAAGTTCTTCGACCCCGAGGACCGATCCATCGGAACGACAAGACCTCCTTCCGCACCGATGACCGAGGACCCGATGGCCGCCAAGATCGCCACCTGAACGACTAGCACTTCGCCGCGGAACACCGAGTTCTCCACCGAGGACGTCAAGCACGTCGACATGGAACCGAAGGATGACAAGTACTTCACCCCGGATGCCAAGACCGACCCGATATGCAGACCCGACAAGATCTTCGCGACGACAAGATCGACACCGACCAGGGCGAGTCTGATGCTCCCCAAGTCGCCAAACCAAGTCCTTCTTCCCAGATGCGCCAAGCTCTCCTTCCATTGTCCGAGACCGATCCCCTCGAACCGAACCCCCGATCTCGTCGAACCCTGTCGAACTCCGAACCCCCGGAACCAAGATCTTCCGAACCCAGATGTGTGACCCTAAGCCTTTATCTTTATAATATGACATATACCTATCGCATCTTTAAATCATCATGCTTGCATACATATTGTGGTTGTTTGGGGGTATTTAGTCGTTTCACCTCATAATTAAATATGGAGTGCATATGCGGGCTATTCTTGTCTTATACCGCCTCCATTTAAATTTGCGTAGTGAAACGATGCCATGTTTTGCTGTGTTCAAACAACATTTAAAATGCGGGGTATCTAAACAACTTGAACCTTCTAATTAATTGTCGGGACCCCGGTTCCGCTTAATATCGTCTAATTGCTTTGCACCATTGCCATGTCATACATCATACATGCATCATGCCCGATCTTCTGCGTAGTATTAAATAGTGCATCCGGTGTTTCTTTTAGTGATTTGCTTCTTCGCGGATTAGGCTGTTGAGTGGATGCGAGTATCGACAAGTTCTTTGGATAATGAACCTTCGGCAGTGTTTCCGCATCTCTCCCCCTTCTACCTATTTTGCATTTATAGTCTTTATTTCCTCATGTTGATCTATTGCTATCCGTGTCGCGATGCTTTAGTTTCCATACACCAGTTATATCCCGTGCAGCCTCTATATTGCCTTGGACACCTCCTATTACCTGTGTTTGGTAGATAGCTGGCCTTGCGAGTCGTAGTTGCGTGCTCAGGTGTGATCTCGTGTTGTCAAGTAATACAGTTGTTGGAATGCTGGCAGATGTTTACGGTGGAGTTGATCATGACTTCAAATACAACTATTAAATTGTTGGGATAACTAATGAAAGAGGCACCGGTGGGCAATATATGCTATTTGGTTTTTATGTCCACTTGTGTCCCGTAGGCCCCGAGTACTTGATACCTGTTCCTTGACTATCACACTATCCGCATATGGGACCATGTATCCCCTTAGCCAGAGCTTGATTCATTTCTTATTTCTTGGGGCCACAAAGTAGTTTGGGGCTTTATTACTATCCTATACCTATGCCATGATTTACTACTTTATTTACGATTGTGCATGGAGCACCTGTACTGTTTTGGATTGTGACACGTTTTCGCTGTATCGACAAGCCCAGTCACATTTTCGGGTTCCTAGTTGTTTACCGCCGTCCACACAAACCCTGGGTCTGACTTGGAGCATAGTATCTCGATCATAGACAAGCATAACTAAAGTAGTGCTATAAATTTGACTTAATATGTGACTAGAAATCAGCTTCACTACAAAGGAATGGATAATAAAGTGCGAACAACTGGTGGAACTGGTGTGTATCGTGTCATGTTATACCTGCCTAGTAAGTACCGCAACTCCAATGGAATGAATTAAAAGTACCAATAGCTGCTGGGTTTTGGATGTCACATGCTAATTGTATCTGACTAGTAAGTAATGCAACTACAACTGAATGGTTAACTAAAACTTCCCACTACTTATGCTATCAGGATGACTCATTCTATCTATATCTGACTAGTAAGTGCTGCAACTATAATGGAATGAATAAAACTGCCAACTGTGTGAGTTCCTCGGTTTGACTTCCTCGTTTGGTCTCGAGGGGGAATACCAGGATGGGTATGATTGGTGTTAGTATCAGGATGGATCCGAATAGGTCTTTCTTATCCCTCTCTAATAGCCGCCAGTTTTACTGAGTCTCTATAGGTTGTTTAGTGCGGTTGCGCTGCCGCTTCAGTCCACCATACCTATGTAGGCGAGGACCGCCGGATACTAGCCTCGCCGTGTACTGGCCTCAGTACTGACGCTCCTCTTTTTCCTTTGCCCTTTGTCGGCACCCCTTTTGTTTTAGCAGGTTTGAGATCGACGTCGTTAGCAGGGTTACCCTTACGGCTTGGCCTGGGCAGGGTTATGGACGCCATTGGTTATTCTTCAGGGCTCTTAGCCCCATTTGCATCTTGTCCGTACTCGGACGCTGTAGCGATTTCAAGGTGATTTGGAACTTTGTACTGTATATCGGTATTCTTGACTCATGGAGTCGTGTTGTATATATATCTGTTCTGTGGGTCCCCTCGAGGACTGTTGTGTAATGGTATTACTTCGTTTTCCACCCGCACGAAAGTGTCTGGTGGGCGTCCTTGAATCTTTTCTATGCTGGTTTGGCGGAAAAGGGCTAAAACTTGCATAGGGCCGATTCGAGGGTGTTACAGCGCTCCCCACTTTCTCGAACCTAAGTCTATCAACGGTGGGCATTGATGAGTTAACCCCTCATAAATTGGCGTCGTCTATGGGAAACAGGAGTGCTGATGTTGCGGCTTCCTCGGTCCCATCAACTTTGATCTACGACTCCGCTGCAGCAGAAACTCGCCTCCTCTTTAGTGCCTTCGACTTCACCATCCATGCGCCTGCGACTCGCCCAGATTTCTAGTCTGTCGGCGATGGGATCGGCCTAGCAATCGGAAGCCTATGCTTCTAGGTCGGCCGGATTGGCATGCTTCGCCATCCTGATCAGCCGCAGGCTCCTTCGATTGCCCCTGCATTGTGGTTCCCATCACTGATCGACACCCTGAGCAAGCTCAATGCCTCAGCATCAGTCGAGGACATGGATAGCAACAATAGTTGTGAGTCCAATCTGTGCGATCCAGTGTCGAAAGATGGAGCCTACGGCTCCGGATCTGAGAGCTGTGAGAGCAATGGTTTCCCAAACCATTACATGTGCACCGTCATCAACACCAGCAACGGAAGCATTCAAAGGGACAATGCCAACGGCAGACCCACCAACAACAGGCCAACCAATCGACCCGCTATCATCGTCCCGGGAGGGACTCTATGTGATTACTGAAGTAATCCCAAGTGGTGCCTATTGCTTGAAGGACGTCGAGAGTGGAGTCGCATACTCCAACCCATGGAACGTCAAGCAGCTATGACGATTCTACCCCTAGATGTTTTTAATTTAGAATAAGGCTACTCAGACAGGCTACTTAGCCAAATATTGTACCTCCTAATATTCTACAAATAAATAATGCTAAGTTCCTCCAACCATGTGTCTTGTTACATTTACTTTCATCATTGTTTGTACACTCGAGGGCTGCGCCTCCCTAACGACCTCGTCACATATACAACCTCACAGAGCAATGACCCAAGTAGCTGATCAAACTACCAGTCAAACCCTTGATAAAACCATCCCAGTTGCAACACAACTAGTAGGCTGGCAAGGCGATGACATCCGCAAGCGTCAGGCTAAAGAAAAGGCATTGCATACAAGGCACACTCGCGAAACAGATAATGTTGGAAATATGCCCTAGAGACAAATAATAATAAGGATTATTATCATATTTAATAAAGTTTATGATTAAGTTTTATATCATGTTGTAATTGTATTGAAAGGAAACGTTAATACACGTGTGATATATAAACAACCAGGGGTTCCTGGTGAAACTCTAGTCACTGGTTCATTGGTCAAAAAATGATCAAGGTTTCCTGATCATGTGGCATTTATGCTAGTTGGAAATGGAGTCAACTCATTCTGAGAGTGAGATGATGAACCAATACCCAACCTAAACATCATGACCCGGTCATGTCACGAAGTTCGAGTTATGATGATTAGAATAGACCTTGTAGACTATTCCTTAAACCATGAAGCTATATCAATCACTGTCTCCCGAGAGTGCTTAGATAACATCAAACGTCACTTGGTAATGCAGTGATCATAAAGGTGTTTTTAGGTATTCGGAGGAATAGTAGAGGCAATATATGTCAAGAGAGGGATTTGTCCATCCACGTGACAGAAAGATACTTGAGGGCCCACTTGGATAAGTTGTATCCAATAGCTGCGTAGCGTGTGATTTGATCACAGGGATATCACTTGTCAAAATGAGTCAAATAGCATTTTTTTTCCGTAACGAGATTGAACACGACATGGTGATGTCATTGATCAGATCTTGGGCAATGCAAGTATCGAGAGACAAAAGGAATAAGACGTGATTGTCCCGGTTCAAATGACGAAAGATCTTCGTGGAATGCACAAGGGTCACATGGCCATCCAGGTCCCTCTGTCGATCATTGGTCCAAGAGTGACCCAACCATGTCTGGAGTGTTCCTGAACCGTGGGGTATCACGCTTAAGGGCTTCATGATGCTTAGAGAGTGTTTACGGGATCAATAGAATCACCGAAGAAGAGAAGAGAGAAAACCGGAAGGGTTTTGGTAAGTCCGGAGGATGTTCGGAGTGGAGGTGGAAGGAGTTACATAGCCACGGAGATTGAATGTTATGTGAATGAATGTTTAAATATTGATTTAATCATTTATTCATAATTATTTAATAAAAGAGAAATCAATTAAAAGTCAAAAGGGCTTAATGGGCCAATTCTGGAGGGAGAAGGGCCCATGAGGGAAAGGCGAGAGGAGAAAGGGGCCAAGGGGGTGGTCGGCTGGGCCTATCCCCCTCCCCCGCGGGGCCCACTAGGGCTGGCCGGCGGGTGCCCCCCTCTCCCCTCCTTTAGTCCCACCCCAGGACTTTGAGGGAGGTAGTACCTCCCTTTCCCCTATATATAGTGGGGTACTTTGACCAGAAAATACACACAATATTCAATAAAGGTTTCCTCACTTTTGGGGAGACCTCCAATTGATATTCTCTATCTCTCTCTATCTCCCGTGACCGTGGTCCCAAGTTCATACTGCACGAACGAGAGATATCTTCACCACAGAGCACCATCGCGCTATGGGATTCGGATCTAGGAGCTCTACTTCCACAACTGCTGCTGGATCAGGGAAGCGGGAGTCATCGCCAGGCACCGGATGCATGTAACTCCCTGCGAGGTGTCACTCTTGAGGCACTAGGAGTCGTTGGAGCCACAGGAGCGCAAGGACTTCATCACGACCTTGAGGTCGGCTTCGGCTTGTCTACATCAACCACGCTCTCCTAAGCATTGACAACACTTTTTGGTCTCCAAGGGTAAGTTTGCGAAAATCCCCTCCCGTGAATGCATTACTAATAGATAGGTCCTAGCAGCATCAGGGGTTCAGGGGCATAGGGTAAATTTTTATTGTTTTCATACGCGAACCCCTACAGTGGTATCAGAGCTGGATCTATGCGTAGTAATGCTAGTACGGGTAGAACACACGAGATTTAGCGTGTGGGCGTTGATCTTTTAGTTGTTACCCTCCCACGTGTACTTGTGTATACCGCAGTAATGCTTGATGAAGCGGCCCCCAACCGACTTTACGCATTCATTCGCGAGACTGGTCCATGCTTGACATACGGCTTGTACCATATAAGGTGGATTTGGGGGTGTCTGTCTCTCACATTAGTTCGTATGCCATTTACAACAGAGGGCCCTGAAAGGGATATGGTATAGATAACTACTTGATCAGCGTTGTGGTGAAAGTTCGTAGGTAAGAACAGTTCTTGTGCGAAATCCCATTGAGCCACGTAAAACATGCAAAGATAAAGTAGAGGCGACTAACTTTGTTTTGCAGGGGGGGCGTTTCTTTGTGATATGGTTGTGGCAAAGGTAAAGTGATTACCTTATGTTACGAAGTAGTAGTAGATAGTCACTGAGGTGACGGACTACCATGCCGGAAAGACACCGGTACCCTGGTGTCTACGTCGCCGGAACCCTGGCGCTGGAATCCGGTGATGCGGGATGGAGATCACGACGTGAAGGACCATATAACATCGCATTTACATACAATGTTATTGTTTGTATATCTTATTGTGTGCTAGTATTAGATACTCGATGGTAGCCTAATAAGATGATCCCTGTTAAAATTACCAATGATTCCGTTCCCCCTTAGTGTGCACTGTTGGGGTTCGCAGCATAGAAAACAAAAAATTTCCTACGATGGGAACTATACGCCAAGATCTATCTACTAGATACAAGCAACGGCTGGATATACATCCATAGAGAACTTACGCTCAAATACAACAAAGCTTTGTTAACGAGTTGGAACTCGTGGATGATGTAGTCGTACACTTGTCGATCTCAAGATCGTGATGAAGTCCAGCAGGTCCGGCTCTAGCACGTCCATCAGATCCAACTCCAGCAAGTCCAGCACCACCAAGTCTAGCACCGCAAAGCAGCGGTGCATCCGTGATCGCACACACATCCGGTACCCCGACAAAGCAGCGGAAGCAGCAACTCCTTTCCAGATAAATCCACCGGGAACATGTATCTCGCTAATCCGAGACCATGGGGGAATAATACTAGAGGGGGAGAGAGATCCTTCACGAGGAGGTGTGAGTATGAAGGTGTGAGAGGGGGCCTTTTATAGGAGGAGGGGAGGGTACCCCTTCACCTCCCACATTCATGTGGTGGTAACCCCCTCCACATTAAAATTCCCCTTCCCATTCTCTTTTAAAGTCTCAACTTCAAATGCATTAAATTTCTCCAAATTTAATGCTCTCTCATTCAATAAAACTCTTTTATTAATTTTATTCAGAATTTTGTTAATTACTTTAATTAAAAAACATTCACATAAAACCCCCTACAACATTTCAATATTACAATTTCAGCAATTTCACCCGAAACAGTTTCGGTGTCTATTGAAATAATTCCAGCACTTTCTTAAATCTTTATTTGAAACATATTTGCTCCAAATGGTGTCGGTATACCTTAAGTGTGTCACCCTACGGTTCGCGAATAATGCAGACATGATCGAGACCCCTCTCAGATCAATAATCAGAAGCGGTACCTGGAGATCCATACTGACTCCTACACATTCAACGATGACTTCTATGATCGTGAGAACCTTTAACGCTAGCAACTAAATCCCTTTGTCTCGCGATATATTACATGTCTGAGATTCGATCATTGGCATCCAAATACCTAGTTTCATCTCGTTACCAACATGCACTCTTTTCTCGTTCCCGTGCTATAACATTCTAGTGATCACATCACTTGCTTGCAAGCTATTTCAATGTGATATAACCGAGAGGGCCCAGAGTATATCTATCCGTCATTGGGATGGACAAATCCCACTCATGATCCATGAGCCTCAACATAACACCTTCGTAGCACTGAACCCACCTTTATAGTCAGCTTGTTACGGTGTGACGTTTGATGTTATCAAGATACTCTTCCGGTGTTAGCAATTAACATGATCTCATGGTCTAAGGACTAAGATTACTTCGTATGATGTTATAGCAATATAAACATAATGACTTTGATCGTAATGCTATACTTCGGATGAATGTTCATCACATCATTCCACCAATGTTGTGACCTTGTTATTAACAACATCCAATGTCCATGATCAAGAAACCTTGATCATCTTGTTAATCAACGAGCTAGTTTATATGAGAGGCATTACTAGGAACTTTGTATTTTGTTTATTAAACACACATGTATTAACGTTTCCAATTAATACAATTATAGCATGCAAAATAAAAATTTATCATAAACATGGAATAAGATAATAACCATTTTATTATTGCCTCTCGGGCATATTCCCTTCAGTCTCCCACTTGCACTAGAGTCAATAATCTAGTTTGAAAATTTTTGAGTATTGAACACCTATGGCTTTCTCGTGTTGCATATACGCGATTTCTAGTGGTTAACATAATCTCCCGATCTGGCACTTTTAGGTCCGTGTGTATTTGCATGTCTTTGCGTCTCTACGCATCACTCATTCTCAAATGAGATGGCATTGTATAAATTTGGTCCTTTTGTGAGACCTTTGGTTTGTTCGGGTAAAAAGATGTTGATATTATTGTCATACAATATATCTTCATAGTATTAGCCCACTTTGAACCACACCTAGTTTGATAACAAACTACTTAACACAAATGCCCTCCTTTGCTGCTATTATAGCAGTCATATACTTAGCCTTTTGTTGTAGTATCCGTCACAATGTTTTAACTTTGGAACTTATCCAAATCCATCATGGAACATCCTTTCCATTACATTGTGCCACCCATAGTCTGATTTGAGATAAATTTAATTTGTATCTTGTGAAAAAACTAGTATCAATGTAACACTTTACAATGAACTACCTTTAACTATTTGTCACTTATACATGATATATTCTTAGTTCTTCCAAAGCTCATAAGAATATCTTTACTATTGTCCAATGATCATCTTATGAATCATTCTGGTATGTGCTCATAACTTTTATAGCATAGGACATATCTTGATATATACATATCACGGTATAATCAATCAAAATATTCATGTGATTTTACTCACCAAGTGTCGAAACACTTGAATCTTGATACAATCCTTTCCATGCAGCAAGAACCTTTCTTGTTGTTTCCATATTGAACCCTTTCAATATCGCATATATGTACGTCTGGCATAACCATATTAGCGCCTCAATCTATCCATATAGACATTGATGCCAAATATTCCGATTTTGCCCAAGTCTTTCATTGCAATCCTATTTTAATGAAATTCTTAACTTGTGTCAAAAAGATACATCATTTCCAATCAACAATATGTACTCTGCATAATGTATTGGAAATTTGTCTCAGTGCTCCCACTTAATTTCTTGCAAATGCAAGCATCTTCATCATCTCCTATGAAATTAAACTCCTTTAACATTGTCATCATGGTGAAGATTCAAACTCCGCTATGCTCACTTCAACTATTGAAGTTTGCATGCCCTTTTTAGCACCCTTTGAATTAACAAAACACTTCAGACCGTGTCTTGTACACGTCCTAGGTAACCATTCTATTAGAAGAACATTGTTTTGTTTGTTCAACTACCATACATCAAATTATATGTAGTGGTTGCTACATTAATCCGTCAAGACTGAATATCGCTATGAAAGATCAAATCTTGTCATAGTCAACTCCTTGAACATTGTCGTAAACTTCTTTCCGACATGTCGACTATTTCATAGATGTTAAACATCCATGTCTATTTCTTTATAGATCCAAACACGACCGATAGGCTTCACGCCTTTCCGGAGGGTCTTCCAAGTTCAGAAACTTGATTTCTCGTGTATGGATACTATCACGGATTCTATGACTTCTAGTCATTTTATGGAGTCAGGGCCCATCATCGCTTCTTAGCATGTAGTCGGTTCATCATTGTCAAAACAATAAAGACTTGCTTATCAAATCACACAATTTGATTCTTACCGACCCACACGGTTCAATATGAACTCTAATCTCCGAGATTACAACCTTTGTAATCACGGGAGCCATGAGCATTGTGGCCGCCACCGGGACACTTTCTGGCGCTGCGCTACTTAGCACATATAGCTAAGGTTCAACAACCTTATCAAAGTTCTATTGTCCTCCCACTTAACTTTTTGCTAAAAATTCCTTCTCAAGAAACTTGACGTTCCAAGTAACAAACTCTTTTGTCCTCGGTGTTACGGAGAAATTCCCAACAAATTCTTTCGGATAATCTACAAAGACGTGCTTATCTGACTTTGGTTGTAAACATTTTACTTACATAGCATACCAAAATTTAAGAAAAGACAATTCAGGTTTTATCCCAAACCATAACTTATATGGTGTCATTTCAACGGATCACGATGCTGCTCTTTTTAGTGTAAAGGCGGTAGTCTCTAAAGCTTCAATCCTTAAAACATAATGGCAGTTTTATAAATGACACCTTCGATCTTACCATGTCAAACATGGTTTGATTTCATCTCTCGAATATGCCATACTCCTATGGTTTATCGGGAAACACAAATCATGGAACAATTTCCTCAAATCTTAAGTGTTTTTCTAAACATGTAACTCAAATATCTTCCTTTATGATCAAATCATAAACTATTTTATTTTCTTGTTACAATGATTTTTCACTTCATCTTGAAAGTCTTTGAACAATTTTCAAATGTTTCATACTTCTTCCTTATTAAGTAAATATATAGATATATTCACTCAAATTTTTGGAGAAAGCATATGAAGCAAAAAGATCCACCGCATATGGCTACATATAATGGACTATATACATCAATATGTATAATAACCAATAAGTTAGTCATCTGTTCCTCTTTGGCCTATGAACGGAGTTTCAATTATCTCGAGGAAAGTCTCACAAGAGTCAATTGATCAAAATCAAAGACTCCAAAAATCCATCAACTTGGATTTCCTTCATGTTTTCTTTCTAATATAATTTAAACAGCGATGTCACTTCATAAGTGATCTTTCAATCATTTGTCTTGCGACATTTTAGCAATAGTGTTTATGGATGTGATTTCTCCCACCAGACTTGTAAAAGTTCATCCATACTTTTTGGAATACGGTAATTATTTGAACAACCATTGTTCTCATAATACCGAAACAAAATAACAATTATTAAAACTAATCTTGAAGGCTAGGTTTGATGACAACGAAAAAAACACAATAACACTTTATTTGTTTTCGATGAACATCATCACTTATTCTCTTGCTAGTTACTTAGGCCATTGCAGTTCGTGAATTGCGTTGTCCTGTATGACACTTCATACCAACCAATTCGGTATCCAATACCTCAGAACCACATTGTTTAACAAGCAAGGAATACAACCACGACATGTATATCTTCTATATACCTAAGTTGGACATCTCCAACCTTTTCTTTTTTGCCAAATATTTGATAGATTCTCTTTCAACAATTCCTTTTTCTTTTAAAAGAATCTATCAACATCAATAGTGGTGTCATTCACATGACACATAGTACAAAGCGTGTATAGTCAAATACTAATACCTTTGGACTTGCACTTTGAAGTGGATCACCAAATCAAATGTTTGGCATTCTTTCAAAAATCCATTCTTTAGTAATGTTTTATTGTAGTAAACATTTTACTTACATATTCTATTCATCCTTATCATGACAACTTTCATGATCAAGCTACTATAGCCTATAAGGAAGAATGACGAGTATAATTTTAGTTCCCGAAACCTTTTGGGAGATTCGGATGCCTAGCATCTACATCCTTCACAAATTCTCATACAATATGAGAACATGTATTTTGCTAAATTATACTCTATCATAATGCAACCGAAAACATTGTTTCAGATATCACAATATCTTCCACACATGATGGTTTCTGAAACAATTTTTCAGCTCCTAGATAATCTTGATATTAAAACAACTTTGGAATATCAAAAATCATGGAGGCAAGCATGATACTTTAGATACTAAAATTAGAATTCTTATTCTTGATTTAATACTACTTATTAAACTTCATGGAGTAAATAGAGTTTGCTAAAAGTTTGCAATAGGACTTTTAAACTTTAAATTGACTTTCAAAACAATATGATACCAGTTCGTAAAGTAAATATCCAGAATTCTATAGTTCTATTATCTCAATTAAAACTAAATATAAGGTAGTGAACAGACGCCAATGACTACAACAAATTATGCAAATTCACTTTGATTTAGTTTATGAAAAATTGAGTTCGACTAATCCAAATTAGAAATGAACTCCCACTAAAAAACAACATCCCTCGTGCCTTTTTGGTGATTACATGAACCAAATCCACTACACCAAGTCCGATCATCACGTGAGTCGGTGTAGCTTCAAAGGCGAGCATCAATATGGGCATCATATCAACTATATGACTCATGCTTAACCTTTCAATCCGTGTTCTGAGGCCATGTCTGTACATGCTAGGCTCGCCAAGTAAGAACCTTAGTATTCGCGTGTGTAAAACTGTCTTACACCCGTTATATGAAAGCGTAGAGTCGAGTACACCCGATCATCTCGTGATGTCTCGAAACACAATCCACAAAACGGTGCATACTTAAGGAAGAACACATTTTATCTTGATATCTAAATGAGGGATCATCTTAAAATTCTACTAAAACGCCAAACTAGCAATATAAGATGCAAACATCTAATGTGTAAAGTGAGATGATATGGTCCATGCATTTGATCTCTATCATATGCATCATGGTATGATCTCTATCATTCCTTTGTGTGTAAGGCCAGGGTCTATGGAACTTACACGTTAAGTGTGTTGTAAGAGTACCTATCATACATCTACTTACAACAATACAATATCAAGACACTAGCCCAACAACGATCTAAACTAGACGCCTCTAATTTATCAATTGCAAGTTTTACGTGGCTTAGGACTTTCGGAGATAGAACTGGTCTTACCTACGAACATGAACCACAACAAGGATAACCAAGTTATTAGCAACTCTTTGTAAATCAGATATTGACTATAGTAGGAGAGGCAGACACCTGCTAGCCACTTATGCAAAACTTGTTGCATGTCAGTCATGGAACCCGTCTCATGTACGATGACATGTAAGGTTGGTCTGGGCCACTTCATCCCACTATGCCACCAATATCCAAAATACATGAAAGAAGCAATAACACGATCATCATCGCCCACATATAAACATATGTGTACTACCCGTGCAAAGCACCTATGAATAGATCAAGCTCTGATACCACTGTTGGGGTTCGCAGCATAGAAAACAAAAAAATTCCTACGATGGGAACTATACGCCAAGATCTATCTACTAGATATAAGCAACGGGTGGATATACATCCATAGAGAACTTACCCTCGAAGACAACAAAGCTTTGTTAACGAGTTGGAACTCGTGGATGATGTAGTCGTACACTTGCCGATCTCAAGATCGTGATGAAGTCCAGCAGGTCCGGCTCCAGCACGTCCATCAGATCCAGCTCCAGCAAGTCCAGCACCACCAAGTCCAGCACCGCAAAGCAGCGGTGCATCCGTGATCGCACACACGTCCGGTACCCCGACAACCTCCGTCCCCCACTCTAGCAAAGCAGCAGAAGCAGCAATTCCTTTCCAGATAAAGCCACCGGGAACATGTATCTCGCTAATCTGAGACCATGGGGGAATAATACTAGAGGGGGAGAGAGATCCTTCACGAGGAGGTGTGAGTATGAAGGTGTGAGAGGGGGAATTTTATAGGAGGAGGGGAGGGTACCCCTTCACCTCCCCCATTCATGTGGTGGTAACCCCCTCCACATTAAAATGCCCCTTCACATTCTCTTTTAAAGTCTCAACTTTAAATGCATTAAATTTCTCCAAATTTAATGCTCTCTCATTCAATAAAACTCTTTTATTAATTTTATTCAGAATTTTGTTAATTACTTTAATTAACAAACATTCACATAAAACCCCCTGCAACATTTCAATATTACATGCAGAACCAATTTCAGCAATTTCACCCGAAACAGTTTCGGTGTCTATCGAAATAATTCCAGCGCTTTCTTAAATCTTTATCTGAAACATATTTGCTCCAAATGGTGTCGGTATCCCTTAAGTGTGTCACTCTAAGGTTCGTGAATAATGTAGTCATGATCGAGACCACTTTCAGATCAATAATCAGAAGCGAGACCTGGAGATCCATACTGACTCCTACACATTCAACGATGACTTCTATGATCGTGAGAACCTTTAACGCTAGCAACTAAATCCCTTTGTCTCGTGATATATTACATGTCCGAGATTCGATCATTGGCATCCAAATACCTAGTTTGATCTCGTTACCAACATGCACTCTTTTCTTGTTCCCGTGATATAACATTCTAGTGATCACATCACTTGCTTGTAAGCTATTTCAATGTGATATCACCGAGAGGGCCCAGAGTATATCTATCCGTCATTGGGATGGAAAAATCCCACAGTTGATCCATCAGCCTCAACATAACACCTTTGTAGCACTGAACCCACATTTATAGTCACCATGTTACGGTGTGACGTTTGATGATATCAAGATACTCTTCCGGTGTTAGCATTTAACATGATCTCATGGTATAAGGACTAAGATTACTTCGTATGATGTTATAGCAATATAAACATAATGACTTTGATCGTAATGCTATACTTCGGATGAATGTTCATCACATCATTCCACCAATGTTGTGGCCTCGTTATTAACATCATCCTATGTCCATGATCAGGAAACCTTGATCATCTTGTTAATCAACGAGCTAGTTTATATGAGAGGCATTACTAGGAACTTTGTATTTTGTTTCTTAAACACACATGTATTAACGTTTCCAATTAATACAATTATAGCATGCAAAATAAACATTTATCATAAACATGGAATAAGATAATAACCATTTTATTATTGCCTCTCCGGCATATTCCCTTCATGCACCACCAAGAAAGTTCTTCGGTATGAGGCAGCGCCGTGGTGATTGCCAGACATATCTACGTTCGCATAAAGTGGGTGTAAGCCATGTTGCACAGTGAGTACACTAAGGTTGAGTTGGCGAGCCTAGCATGTGTAGACATGGCCTCGGAACACGGATGGTCGAAGGATTGAGCACGAGTCGCATGAATGATGTGACCGACGTTTAGTGTCCACCCTAGAACCCACATTGATGGCCGTGACGATCGAGGGAGATGTGGGGAAAAGAGGTCGTGTTATCACTAGAACCCTTCAGGGGATAGGTGTTTCTTAGTGGAGTTATTTTATTAACTCATTTAATTAGAAACATAGTCTAAATTCCTTTTGCAATTATAAATGTAGAAAATGGTTCTAACCTATGCTACCTTTCATGTTGACGATTGGTTAGACGGAGAGAAGCTCAGGCTAGACGGATCAAACTTCTCTATGTGGGTTGCGTGTCTCCACGTTCTCCTTAGTGAGAATGACGTGGTCGACTATATACTCCATGAGATGGATTTGGAGAAGGCCTATTTCTATGAGACCCCAGAACAGCGGGAGGACCATCATCGTGAGATGTCCACCTTCATATCAGTTACAATGTGCTACAGGATGGTGGATGAGCTGTAGCCAGTCGTGGGTAATCTTGACCCTCGTGCGACAATGGTACAGCTTAGGACACATTTCGTGGAACAAGCACGCATATGGGAGCATGAGCAGATGGGAGATTTCCTCTCCATTAAGATGAAATAGAACTCTTCACTTGAAGAGCACTTGGACCACATGCATGATGCGTACATGAGGCCTGCATACTTCCTGGATAGCTGGATGACGAGCTCTTTTGCAAATGGCGTGTTGCTGCGGTCGCTTCCACCAAGCTACCAAGCACATGTCAGGACTTGCATCATGAGAGGCGATGCGGAAACACAGGATTTCCACATGTTCATATCACATCACAGGAATGTGAAGGTTGAACCCATTGCGGGTGAGGTCATCGATGACAAAGGTATATATTTGATATACAGTTTTATAAATGTTATAATCTTGCAAACACATGTTGCAGTGTTAAGTATATTTGATACTTGTTCTATTTTGTTGAAAATAGGTCCTTCTGCATGAGAGGTGCTTGTTGTAGAGGAGGTGACGTTGTGTGTTGATGGCGAGCGTGATGATGATGGCCAACGACACTCTCCCTCAACATTTATCACTTAGTTTATGGTTTTGGATAGTTATTGTAATCGATAGATGGTGAACTTTTTTAGTGTGTCTCAAACTTCGTGAGACGATTATTCTTATGAGTTTGTAACAAACAGTTATTTCACTTTTATGAATGATGTCTATTTATGTTCATATCTTGTTCGATTATGTGTGAACTATCCTGGTTTTGAAACTAATTGATAATACATGAACATTTGTAAAATATTGAAATGCCTTGAAATTAACCAACTTAATGATATGTTCATTACTGAATGAAACCATTGTTTGAATTCAAAGTCATATTAATAATATGTGAAAGACACTTGTATTCTTGTCACATATAAATCATGCCTAAGTTTGGCAAAATAACTTAAGCACCGTGTATTACTTGAATACAAAGTGTTTGATGAATTGTTAAAAGAGAATACATATTCGATGTATTATGGTTTAACAAAATGGTGATTATCGTTATATGATTGTTTAAATTTTGTAAAGAAGATTACCAAAGGAAACATAAGTATGAAACTATTTGATATGATCAAAATATTTCATCATCTGAGGATATTAAAGATAAAAGTGAATCTAATTACTATGATTTGATCAACAGTAATGAAATTCGACTTTATAAGATTGGCGTAAAGAAAATTGTGGAATGCAATGCGTTTGAAATGTCAAAATGCAAAGCATCACAATATGATATTTGATATCAAAGTGGGTGAATTGATGGCGCCAAATAAATCATTGTAGTATAGATGTAAAAGACCATTAGTTAGAAATAGTTAGCACTCAATTAGAATATATAGTGAACCATTTGAATTCGTGGGATCGGCGCCATATATTGTATGGATCGTCATGAAAGTTATGGGGTTATTTGATATAACCAAAACTATAGTGAATAAGTCCTTGTAGAGTATTCATTGGAAATTATGAGTACGATAGCCATAGCTAGAACCAAAAGGAGAGCAAAACTAGTATTGCTTGGATTTTGGTGCATTCTCGAGAAAGTTCATATTTAGTGATATTTCTCGATTATGAAGCTTTTGGAAGATAGTGAAAAACACGATGAGGATTCAATACCCTGCATCAGAGTGTTGAGAAGTGCAACAGAAAGCATTCCTGAACGATTCTCTTTGCAAAGGAAAGAATCAATGATAATGATCATTGTGTTTTCCCCACTAGTGTTTTCACTACATGAAGTAGGATTCAAAATGTAGCCCATATATTGTATGGAGACATTTGTGAATTATTTGTCATGATTACCGTAATAAGACATACCTACGAACTACTAAGGAAATAATGGTAAGCTAAAGATATGAGAAATCCCAAAACAAAATTCACTTGAGATTAGAAAGCAATTTGTTGCTAAATCTTAACAAGTAAAAAGGATTACTTGGATTTTCCCAAATAACTGCAAAGCCATAGTGGAGAAAGGGGTGAATGACAAAAGCACAATTTGTCAAGTATTGGACAAATTCAAATGAATTTGATTCAAGTGTGCTAAAGTCTGGTGGATTTAGAAACTGGTAAAGTACTAGTATCTCATAGTAAATCTCCAAGTTTGATATTTGATCAAAGGATTTTGAAGTCATTCAAAATAGTGCGTGGATTTTCAATTTGCATGAAATTGGGTGGGAGCTATGAAAATCTTCCTAAAACAATATGTGAATGACATATTTTTTGAGTGGGAGCAATATAAGTCTCAAATTCAAATATGTAGGAACATAGTTTGAGTAAGAGTAGTGACTCATACCCAAATATGTTGGGAACATATTTTGAGTGGGAGCTTAGAGGAGTGATTCTTAAGTGTGTATATGACACGTTAAGAATAAAAGCGCAAGTACCGATAAATAATGATTTATAAGGAGTAGAAGTTGATAATAAGTATATTACGATATTATGTAGTATTCCTTAAAGGATTCTGAAAAGAGTTTAAGAATAGAAGTTAATTGAAGAACTAGTCCTTGATAACTCAAATTAGGAATAGAATTAAGTCTAACATCAATGGTTAAGAGAAAGAAAATAATGATCATCATCCACTATGTTGAGACATAGGTTCTATCTTAGAAAATCATGATGATAACTTAACATAATATATGATCCAAGAAGGAATGTTGAAAAGTAATTAAGTTTGAATCACGGAATGTTGAGCTAAGTTTGTCCGCAGTGTCTAATAGAGAACTGTAGACATGTTTTCAAAATCTATAAAGGATGACATATCTTAAAGCATAAAGGGTTATGTTATAAGAGAATATGTTGGAAACTCCTGTAATACCGACTAAAGTCAAGTAGGAAACGAGGAGAACAAAACATCGAAAGTTGCACAGGGTGCACTAGCATTTCGATCGATACATTTATAATAATAAATAAGGGTACCATCTAAGTGATGTATAATGTTATGGCGGGGCTAGTTCGCTTTTTACGTAGAATGATGTGTCCCAGGCCACAGTGCCCATGAGAAAGCCCTCGAGGTTGATCTAACATCACTATAGGCTCCTGGAATCCGACCTTGTTCTGCTACCATAATGACGATGCATACACGAAGATGTTATCATGTGATGATAAAGTATTAATGTCAATCAAGGTGACATTAGTAAGTTGCAAAGGATTTAGGATTGTAAAATACATACCCAAGACTCAACCTCTTCCATGAGCAAGCATGTTTAGGGTCCGGGATATATGGTGCCAATGATTAAGAACAAATGCAGCTAGTTTATTTGTACTCTAGTGCAAGTGGGAGACTGTTGGAAATATGCCCTAGAGATAAATAATAATAAGGATTATTATCATATTTCATAAAGTTTATGATTATGTTTTATATCATGCTATAACTATATTGAAATGAAACGTCAATACACGTGTGATATATAAACAACCAAGGGTTCCCGGTGAAACTCTAGTCACTTGTTCATTGGTCAACAGATGATCAAGGTTTCCTGATCATGTGGCATTTATGCTAGTTGGAAATGGAGTCAACTCATTCTGAGAATGAGATGATGAACCAATACCCAACCTAAACATCGTGACCTGATCATGTCACGAAGTTCAAGTTATGATGATTAGAATAGACCTTGTAGACTATTCCTTAGACCGTTAGGCTATATCAATCATTGTCTCCCGAGAGTGCTTTGATAGCATCAAACGTCACTTGGTAATACGGTGATCATAAAGGTGTGTTCAGGTATTCAGAGGAACAGTAGAGGCAATATATGTCAAGAGCAGGATTTGTCCATCCGCGTGATGGAATGATACTCGAGGGCCCACTCAGAGAAGTTATATCCAATAGTTGTGCAACGTGTGACTTGATCACAGGGATATCACTTGTCGAAACGAATCAAGTAGCATTGTTCGTTAATGGGATTGAACACGACATGGTGATGTCATTTATCAGATCTTGGGCAATGCAAGTATCAAGAGACAAAAGGAATAAGACGCGATTGTCCTGGTTCAAACGACGAAAGATCTTCGTGGAAATGCACAGGGGTCACATGGCCATCTAGGTCCCTCTGTCAATCATTGTTCCAGGAGTGTCCCGACCATGTCTGGAGTGTTCCCAAACTGTGGGGTATCACGCTTAAGGGTTTTATGATGCTTAGAGAGTGTTTACAGGATCGGTAGAATCACCGAAGAAGAGAAGATAGAAAACCGGAAGGGTTTCGGTAAGTCTGGAGGATGTCTGGAGTGGAGGTGGAAGGTGTTCCATAGCCACGGAGATTGAATGTTATGTGAATGAATGTTTAAAAATTGATTTAATCATTTATTCATAATTATTTAATAAAAGAGAAATCAATTAAAGGTCAAAAGGGCTTAATGGGCCAATTCCGGAGGGAGAAAGGCCCATGAGGGAAAGGCAAGAGGAGAAAGGGGGCTAAGGTAGTGGCCGGCTGGGCCTAGCCCCCCCCCCCCCCCCCCCCGCCCCCTCCCCCCTCGCATGGCGCCCACTAGGGCTGGCCGGTGGGTGCCCCACTCTCCCCTCATTGGTCCCACCCCAAGACTTTGAGGGAGGTAGTACCTCCCTTTCCCCTATATATAGTGGGATATTTTGACCAGAAAATACACACAATATTCAATAAAGGTTTCCTCACTTTTGGGGAGACCACCAATTGATATTCTCTCTCTCCCGTGAGCATGGTCCCAAGTTCGTACTGCATGAACGAGAGACATCTTTACCGTAGAGCACCGTCGCGCTGCGGGATTCGAATCCAGGAGCTCTACTTCCGCAAATACTGTTGGATTGGGCAAGCGGGAGTCATCGCCAAGCACCGGATGCATGTAACTCCCCGCGAGGTGTCACACTTGAGGCACTAGGAGTCGTTGGAGCTGCAGGAGTGCAAGGACTTCATCACGACCTTGAGGTTGGCTTCGGCTCGTCTACATCAACCACGCTCTCCTGAGCATTGACAACGCTTTTCGGTTTTCAAGGGTAAGTTCGTGAAAAGCCCCTCCTGTTACTGCATTACTAATAGATAGGTCCTAGCAGCATCAGGGGTTCATGGGCGTAGGGTAAAATTTTATTGTTTTCATACGCGAACACCCAGAAATAATCTAACATCGTTACATACAAGCATGGGTATCAACACCCAGTCGAAATAGCTATACACGTTTTATAACACTTATACATCTTGTGTAGGCTAATCACTATTCTACTGACGCGAAAGAAGAACATTGGTGCGCTCGTTGAAGAAACTCACGATGTATTCCATGGGACGATCAACCGCTTGGTAATTGGGCACGATGTTCCATGCCATCCCTGCCGGAGGCGGTGGCGGCCCTGCGGCAACAACATCTAAGTCTACGTCGGGTCATTGCATGCGCACAAGCGCCAACGCAACCTTAGCAGCCGTAACAAGCTATTGGCGCACGCACTCGCATACTACATCAGCACTCTGAAACTTCCGCATCAGAGCTAGCAGGCTTGAGTGTGCGGCATCCAACGGAAACATTGCCTGGAAGATATGCTTCAAGCATGATTGTGCCTTTTTCAAAAAATGCAGCACCTACAACACGCGATCCTGCAACTTCGCCAGCGTGATCCGCTAGCTTCTAGTTGTTCCTGAGTCAAACAACTCGGTCAAAATGCTAATGCGATCCCTCTCTTCCTATGTAATTAGATTGACAACTGCGCAATAGAAAACATATTAGTCAGCATATTGGCTACATAGAAGAACAAGAACAAGGCAATCAAGCAAACACCCACATTGCAACTGCTCATGGATTTGGGCGACCTCGTCAAGGAGGTACTTCTCGCGCTCGATGGCCTTCTCCGCCTTTGATTTCTAGACGTTGGCATTACCATGAATCACCAGCGCCTCTCACTCCAAGTTCTTCACGCGATCACGTAAATGCGACAAGAGCGACAGGTCCTCCACTTTTGAGTGTGGTTGCGCCATGGGCGCATCAGAAGAAGGCACATCTGGAGAGCCACTCAAAGAGCCCTAACCAAACATAAGATCAGAATAATAAGAGGCACTACATATGGAATTTAAGCAGGGAAAAGCACGAAGATAATTTATATGTCGAGAATTGTAACAAGTTCTAACAGGGGAAACCCCAAAAAGTAGTTCAAGGACAAAGCCATAGTTCTTCAAGCTGCTACAAAAGGAAGCAATGAGGACAGCTACGCCTAAGCTTCAGCACCCGTAGGCTTCGACGACTCTGTGGAAGCCTCCGATGTCATGGCCTTCGCTACGGTAGCCTCCGACGTCGTGGCCTTCGCTGTGGTGGCCTCCGACACCGTGTCCTTCACTGTGGTGGCCCCTAACGCGTGGACTTTGCTGTGCTTAGCCGTTTTTGCTCCGCAGAGTACTTCGTGGGTGTCTCTATGAGCCACGACCCATATTTATGACAACGAGTAGCAAAGGGAGCAACAACTACCTCCTGGCCCTCCGTGGTCTTTGGCATCTTCGACATTATCCGGCTGACGTCTAGATTGGCACCACAGGCATGTGCCATCTCCAATCCCAAGGATGTGCCGACTCACTTCTGCACGTTCTTGAAGTGCGCAGGCATGCCACCTGCGAAGGTCTCGACTAGTCCATCAAGATCTTCAACTAGCTTGACCTTGGGAGCATCTATTTGCGAAGGAGTCCTAGAACGGTGATGACCCACAAGTATAGGGGGTGTATCGCAGTATTTTCGATAAGTAAGAGTGTCGAACCCAACGAGGAGCAGAAGGTTTTGACGAGTGGCTTGGAGTAGGAATTCTTTGTAAATACTTAGGAAATGGATTTTTAGGGGTTTTTGATAATGCAGGTAAATAAAGTACGAGTAAACGAAAGATAATAATAATGAATGCAGCAAGTGGACCAATCCTTTCTTCAGCAAAGGACAAGCTGGTTGTATTACTTAAGATGACCAAGCGTTCTCGAGGACACACGGGAATATCGTCAAGTGTTTTCGCTTCATATAGTTGATTAATCTTCTTTAGTTTGCTAAGTGTTGTGTGGGTGAACCTATGCTAATGTACCGACCTTCCTAGGACTAATACATACTTGTGATTATACCTCTTGCAAGCATCTGCAACTACAAGAAAGTAATTAAGATAGAAATCTAACCACACCTTTAAACTCTAAGACCCTGACATTCCTTGTGCAAAGGTTTCCTAACGGGGGTTCAGGTTTCTGTCACTCCGGCAACACCTACGATTAGTAGCCAAATACACAATGCATTCCCCTAGGCCCATATAGGTGAAGTGTCATGTAGTCGACATTCACATGACACCACTAGAAGAATAACACCACAACTTAAATAACAAACTATTGAATCTTCCTCAACAGAACTCCACTACTAACAACATGACTTCTCCCATGTCCTCAAGAACTAAACGAACTACTCACAAGACATCATATGGATCAAGATCAGAGATGATACAATGATAAGTAACAATCTGAACATAAACGATAATCCAATGGTTCCACTCAATGGCATCAACTACAACAAGTAATCAATACCGGGAAAGTTTCCCCTAAGAACTATGCAAGATTCAACCCAATTGTTACAACAGTATGGAGTGGTGATGATGGTGCTGGTGGAGATGATGGTGGTGATGATGATGATGATGATCCCGATGAAGTCCAGCTTAATGGTGGTGTTGATGGCGACGATCTCCCCTCTCCGGGAAGGAATTTCCCCGGCAGATTTCTGCCTGTCGGAGAGCTCTTTCTCTCTCTACAGTTTTCCGCCCCACAGAGGCGGCATAATCTTTCTGTGGTCGCTCCCCGAGGCGTAGGGTTTCGTGGGGATAATATACGCCAAAGGGGAGAGCCAGGAGTGGGCCAGGGTGGCCACACCACCTGGTGGTGCGGCCAGGGGTAGCCCGCGCCATGGGGTGGTGTGGGCCCCTGTGGCCCATCTCCACTCCCCCTTCTGGCATACTTCGTCATCTGGAAAAATAGGATTTTCCATATATTTTCTGGGATTTTCTGATCTTCGCGAATTTTGCCTCCAAATGGTGCCTTTTCCATCAGAATCCAGACTTCAGTGATCCATCCCCCAAAAGTCATCAACCATGCAAATATAGATGAAATAACATAACTATCATCTCTTAATATGAAATATATCAATGAATAACAGTAAATTATGATATAGAATAGTGATGCAAAATGGACGTATCAAACGGCTCTGGCCTTCTTGAGGGCATCTTGAGCGGAGGCACGGCGAGCTTCGACCGCGGTCACAGCATCAACTAAGGCATCCCCACGGGCCAGAGCCCGGTGGTCGAAGCCAACACTGGCGGCATCTGGAATCGCATTCCATCAAGTTAGCAAGCATGACCAAAGAGGAAAATACAAGTGATGTGGGCATACCCTACAGGTACTCGAGTTTTCCATATACGGTCTAGATACTGCAGAAGCCCACGATGTTGCCAAGGCCCAATACAGGATTCGGGTGATTTACGGAAACTCTGATTGCTTGAAGTACAAGAAGAAGCTTAAGATAGAAAGTTCAAAGGGACGAACCCTAATCTGTAACCGACTCGACCTGCTACCTGAGACCTAGCCTATCTATATAAAGGTTAGGAGGGGGCAGCGAGGAGGACAATCACAACCCTAGTTTCCACAACCTCGCTAGATTGCATCTACGCACCCCCTATAAATTTCGACTCCCTCGATAGTTCCAAGAGCAGACAAGTAGGAGTACGGACCTCTTGGAGGCCTGAACCTGGGTAAACCTTGCATCCTTGTGTGCTTGTTTCCTAGCCGATTGATGCCTCCAGCACTCCCTCCTTCTCCAAAACCCAAGTCCATAACAATGGGTATTGACGAGTTAAACCCTCGTCAACAAGCATAATGAAAAATATCAGATATACACATACCCGAGAGCGCATGTGCAATAGATAAAAGTTGTTTTGTGAACCCCTTTTCTCTGTCGGCTGCAGTGGCCATCAGGTCATCCTCGCGCTTCTTTGACTCTTGTTTAAGGCGCTCGACGGATTCGAGTTCCTCATCTTGCTTGGTCTTTCTCGTTCTCAAACCCTTCTCAAGCGAAGACACTTGACGAAGCAGACCATTATTTTCCTCTGAAGAACAAGGGAAACACGTCAAGCCCAGACAATACAAAGATTTAGCGGCACAATACAGGTCGACAGGCTTACTTTGCAGCTGATGGTTGTCAGTATCCAGTCGCGCATGCTACCGGCCCAAGATTACGATCTGCTCCTAAACGAATAGCCTCCTACAAGATGGGCTGTAGAGGATAACATATATCACCGCAAAGTTTTGACTCCAAACAAAAACTTCAAGTGCAAAGTTCATGAACACGTACATGGTCACCCGAAGACTCCGAAGGTGTTCTCTTGTTGGGTGTCTGCACAAGAACCCTATGTTTCCCCGGGTGGGGCAAACTTGAGGAACTCTCGCCGGAGTTGGCCACCACGGTGCAAACCCCTCCGCATCCGCACCTCTGGAGTCCATGACTCCGGCATTCCTCGGGAAGTGGAAATCATCCGATGATGATGATGCGGTCCTACTGCAGCAAGTTCATAACGGCGTTCAACACAAAGACAGTTGCAAGTCAGAAAAGCCTTAATGCTCTAGAAGAAGACTTACTCATCAAAATTGTTGAGGCCAAAGCCCTCATCCAGCGGCTCTTTCAACTTCTTCGGCTTCTTCAGTGGCAGCGGAGCCATGCTACGGACAGGAACTGCTATAATAGGACTGGTGGTACCCACCTCCAGCGAAGCATCCTTCAGCGCCTCTGGTGTAGACGCGTCAGAATCCTCGCTCCAGGAGCGCTTGCGAGTGCCACCCTTGCTGGAATCAGGGATTTCCTGTGCAGGCACAGCTGACCCTGATTCGTCATCCTCTTCGGCCTCGGAGGGCAGTGATGGGTTCGTAGCATGGAAAATAAAAAAATTCTACCGCAAGAACGAACAAAACCCAGATCTAATCTAGATAAAAGCCAAGATCTAATCTATTAGACATGTGCAACGAGATAGATCTGTACTAACCCTTGTAGATCCGAAAGCGTTATGAGATTCGGATCTCGTGGTTGATGTAGTCGATCACTTGCCGATCTCAAGATCGAGGAGACGATCCTTCCGGCGCCGCGTTCCAGCAGCGCTTCCGCAGTCGGTCACACGTGCGGAGTCGAAGCAGACCTTCCTCTCCCCGTTCCAGCGAGCAGCGGAGGTAGTAGATCTCTCCACGGAATCCCAGCAGCACGACGGCATGGTGGTGGTGGTGGAGTAGAGAATTCTGCAGGGCTTCGCCTAAGCCAGAGCAGAGGGAAGGAGGAGGAGAGAGGTGGCTAGGGTTTGGAGTGGAAGGGGCAAGGGGGTGGCGCCTCCACCCTCTCTATTTATGGGAGGGAGGCGCCATGGGGAGGTGGAGTCCTTGTAGGACTCCCCTCTCCCTTGGCCGGCGGATCAAGGAGGTGGGGGGAGAGTCCTACTCCCCCACGAATCCTTGTCTTACCCCACAAGGATTCCTTGATCCTTTCTTGGTTTTCAAGTAAACTCCAAGAAATCTTCCAGAACCTTCCGAAGCATTCCGAAACCTTCTAGAATCCCCATACAAATACTCCGGAACATTTCCTAACTTAGAAAATGATCCCCAATATATGAATCTTATTCTCCGGACAATTCCGGAGCTCCTCGTGACGTCCCGAATCCAATCCACGACTCCGAACAACATTCGGTCTCCAACGCACATTCCATATCTACTTAAAACAACTTTGAACCTTAAGTGTGTCACCCTACGGTTCGTGAATATGCAGACATGATGGAGACACCTCTCCGATCAATAACCATCAGCGGGATCTGGAGATCCATAACGGCTCCCACATACTCAACGATGACTTCGTGATCGATAGAACCATTAACATACGAAACCAATTCCCTTTGTCACGCGATACTCTACTTATCCGAGGTTTGATCGTCGGTATCTCCATACCTAGTTCTACCTCGTTACTGATAAGTACTCTTTACTCGTTCCATGTTATGTCATCCCTTGTGACCCAGTCACATGCTTGCAAGCTAATTAGATGACATTCCACCGAGAGGGCCCAGAGCATATCTATCCGTCATATGGATGGACAAATCCCAATCTTGGTCCATGCGCTTCAACACATACTTTTAGAATACCCAATGACACCTTTATGACCACCCAGTTACGAAGCGGTGTTTGATGTCATCAAAGTACCCATCCGGTGATGGTGATTAACATAACCTCATGGTCGAAGGATTAGGTTACTATGTATTTTAAAGCTTATAGCAAACGAACTTAATGACTTGATCTTATGCTATGCTTACTACGGGTGTGTGTCCATCACATCATTCTCCTAATGATATGATCTTGTTATTAACGACATCCAATGTCCATGATCAGGAAACCATGATCATCCATCAATCAACAAGCTAGTTTAACAAGAGGCTTACTAGGGACTCTTTTATGTTTACAAAACACACAAGTATTAATGTTTCCGGTTAACACAATTATAGCATGGGATGTAAACATTTATCATAAACATAAAGATATAATAATAACCACTTTATTATTGCATCTTGGGCATATCTCCAACAGTCTCCCACTTGCACTAGAGTTAATAATCTAGTTTTAAAAAAACTTGTGCATTCAACACCTATGGCTTTCTGGTGTTGTATAGACACTATTGCTAGTGGTAAACATAATCTTCGGATCTGACACTTCCAGGTCCGTGTGTATTTGCATGTCCTTGCGTCTCTACGCATTAATCATTCTCCAATGAGATGGCATTGTATAAATTTGGTCCTTTGGTGAGACCTTTAGTTCCTTGAGATTAAATCATGTTGATACAATTGTCGTACAATGTATCTTCATAGTATTATCCCGCTATGAACCACGCCTAGTTTGATAACAAACTACTTAAGACAAATGCCCTCCTTTGCTGCTACTATAGCAGTTATATACTTAGCCTTTTGTTGTAGTATCCGTCACAATATCTCAACTTTGGAACTCATCCAAATCCACCATGGAACATCCTTTCCATTATATTGTGCCACCCATAGTCTAAATTGAGATAAATTTAATTTGTATCTTGTGACAAAACTAGTATCAATGTAACACTTTACAATGAACTACCTTTAACTATTTGTCACTTATACATGATATATTCTTAGTTCTTCCAAAGCTCATAAGAATATCTTTACTATTGTCCAATGATCATCTTATGAATCATTCTGGTATATGCTCATAACATTTAGAGCATAGGACATATCTGGATGTGTACATCTCAAAGAATGATTGATCAAAAATATTCTTGTGATTTCACCAAGTGTCAAAACACTTGAATCTCGTGTCAACACACTTGAATCTTGATTTAGTCCTTTCCGTGCGTCAAGAACCTTTCTTGTTGTTTCCATATTGAACTCATTCAACATATTATCTATGTACATTTGGCAAAACCATATTAGCGCCTCAATCTATCCATATAGACATTGATGCCTAATTCTTGAGTTATGCCTAAGTCTTTCATCGAAATGAAATTCTTAACCTGTGTCAATAAAAGATAAATTATTTCTAATCAACAATATGTCTTTCACATAATGTATTACAAATATGTCTTAGCGCTCCCACTTAATTTCTTGCAAAATGCAAAAATCTTCATCGTCTCTGATGAAATTAAACCTTTTAACGGTTTCATCACGGTGAAGATTCCAACTCCGCGATGCACACTTCAACCATTCAAGTTTTGCATACTCTTTTAGCATCCTTTTAATTTAACAAAACCCTTTGGATCATGTCATGTACACGTCTTAGGTAACCATTCTATTAGAAGAACTTGTTTTGTTTGTTCAACTACCATATACCAAAATATATGTAGTGGTTGCTACATTAATCCATTCAGACTAAATATCGCTATGAAAGATCAAATCTTATCATAGTCAATTCCTTGAACATTGTCGTAAACTCTTTCCGACATGTCAACTATTTCATAGATTTGAAACATCCATGTCTATTTCTTTATAGATCCAAACACGACCGATAGGCTTCCCGCCTTTCCGGAGGGTCTTCTAAGTTCAGAAACTTGATTTCTCGTGTATGGATACTATCACGGATTCCATGACATCTAGTCATTTTATGGAGTCAGGGCCCATCATCGCTTCTTTGCATGTAGTCGGTTCATCATTGTCCAAACAATAACGACTTCTTATCAAATCTTACTATTTGATTCTTACCGACCCAAACGGTTCTATAGGAACTCTAATCTCCGAGATCACACCTTTTGTAATCACGAGGGCCATGAGCATTGTGGCCGCCACCGGGACACTTTCTGGTGCTGCGCTACTTAGCACATATAGCTAAGGTTGAACAACCTTATCAAAGTTCTATTGTCCTCCCACTTAACTTTTCACGAAAAATTCCTTCTCAAGAAACTTGACGTTCCAAGCGACAAACTCTTTTGTCCTCGGCGTTATGGAGAAATTCCCAACAAATTCTTTGGAATAACCTAAAAAGACGTGCTTATCCGACTTTGGTTGTAAACATTTTACTTATGCCTAGCATACCAAAAATTTAAGAAAAGACAATTCGGTTTTTATCCCAAACCATAACTCATATGGTGTCATTTCAACGGATCACGATGGAGCTCTTTTCAGTGTAAAAGCGGTAGTCACTAAAGCTTTAATCTTTAAAATATAATGGTAGTTTTATAAATGACACCTTTGATCTTACCATGTAAAACAAGGTTTCATTACATATCTCGAACACTCCATACTCCTATGGTGTTTTGGGAAATGCAAATCCATGGAACGATTCCTCAAATCTTAGGTGTTTTGCTAAACTTGTAACTCAAACATCTTTCTTTATGATCCAATCATAAACTTTTTTTTTATTTTCTTGTTACAATAATTTTCCACTTCAACTTGAAAGTTTTTGAACATTTTCAAATGTTTCATACTTCTTCCTTATTGAGTAAGTATATACATATACTCACTCAAATCTTTGGAGAAAGCATATGAAGTTGAAATCCATCGCCCACGACTACACATAATGGACTATATACATCAATATGTACAAATTCCAATCAGTTAGTCGTCTGTTCCTCTTTTGGCCTACGAACGGAGTTTTAATTATCTCCAGGAAAGTATCACAAGCATCATTTGATCCAAATCAAAGACTCCAAAAATCCATCAACATGGAGTTTCTTCATATATCCTTTCAATATAATTTAAACGGCGATGTCACTTCGCAAGTGATCTTTCAATCATTTGTCTTGCGACATTTTAGCATTAGTTTTATGGTCGTTATTTCTCCTACAGACTTGTATATTATCCATCTATTATGGAATACGGTAATTATTTGAACAACCTTTTGTCGTCATAATACCTGATCAAAATAACAATTATTGAAACAAATCTTGAAGGCAAGCATTGATGTTAACGAGCAACACAACAACCCTTTGTTTGTTTTCGATGAACATCATCACATTTTCTCTCGCTAGTTACTTAGGCCATTGCAGTTCATGAATTGTGTTGTCTTGTATGACACTTCATACCAACCAATTCGGTATCCAATACCGGTATCCAATACCTAAGAACCACATTGTTTAACAAGCAAGGAATACAACCATAACATGTATATCTTCTATATGCCTAAGTTGGACATCTCCAACCTTTTATTTTCTACCAAATATTTTATAGATTCTCTTTCAGCAATCCCTTTTCTTTTAAAAGAATCTATCAACATCAATAGTGGTGTCATCAACATGACACATGGTACAAAGCGTATATAGTCAACTACTAATACCTTTGGACTTGCACTTTGAGGTGGATCACCATCATCAAATGTTTGGTGTTCTTTCAAAAATCCATTCTTTAGTAATCTTTTAGTGTAGTAAACATTTTACTTACATCTTCTATTCATCCTTATCATGACAACTTTCATGATCAAGCTACTATAGCCTATAAGGAAGAATCGCGAATATAATATCAGTTCCCAAAACCTTTTTGGTAGATTCGGATGCCTAGCATCTCCATCCTTCACAAATTCTCATACAATATGAGAACATGTATTTTGCTAAATTATACTCTATCATAATGCAACCAAAAACATTGTTTCAGATATCACAATATCTTTCACACATGATGGTTTCTGAAACAATTTTCAGCTCCAATATAATCTTGATATTAAAAAAACCTTTTGAATATCAATAATCATGGAGGCAAACATGATACTTTAGATACTAACATTGGAATTCTTACTCTTGATTTAATACTACTTATTAAACTTCATGGAGTAAATTGAGTTTGCTGAAAGTTTGCAATAGGACTTATAAACTTTAAATTGACATTCAAAACAATACGATACCAGTTCGTAAAGTAAATATCCAGAATTTCTATAGTTCCACTATCTCAACTATAACTAAGCGTAAGGTGGTGAACGGATGCCAATGACTACAACAAACTATGCAAATTCACTTTGATTGTGTTTATGATAAATTGAGTTCGACTAATCCAAATTACAAATGAACTCCCACTCAAAACAACATCCCTCGAGTTGTTTTAGTGATTACACGAACCAAATCCACTACACCAAGTCCGATCATCACATGAGATGATGTAGCTTTAAAGGCGAACAATCAACATGTTCATCATATCATCCATATGACTCATGCTTTACCTTTCGGTATTCCGTGTTCCGAGACCATGTCTGTACACGCTAGGCTCGTCAAGGTTAACCTTAGTTTCCGCATGTGCAAATCTGGCTTGCACCCGTTGTATGCACACGTAGAGTCTATCACACCCGATCATCATGAGATGCTTCGAAACGACGAGTCTTAGCAATGGTGCCAACTAAGCACGAACACTTTATTACTTGATATTTAGTGAGAAGGATCATCTTATAATGCTACCGTCGCGATCTAAGTAGTACAAGATGCATAAAGGATTAACATCACAAGCAATTCATAATTAGTGTGATATGATATGGCCCTTTCTTCTTGTGCCTTTGATCTCCATCTCCAAAGCACGGACATGATCTCCATCATCACCAGCATGGCGTCAAGGTCGGCGCCGCTTCATGGTTGTCCATCATCACTAGCAACTATTACAACTACTTGGAACAAAGCTATTACAAGATGAATAGACACGCAGGTCTTAACAGAATTGAAGACAACCATTAGGCTCCTGCTGGTTGCCATATTACAACAAGGATCATTGCATACATCAAATATAATCACAATCACATGATGGTCATATCACATCACAAAACCCCTGCAAAAACAAGTTAGACGCCTCTAATTTTCTTTGCATGTTTTACGTGGCTTGAGGCTTTCGAATAAGAACGGATCTTACCTACGAAACTGAACCACAACGTTGATACAAGTGCTATCAAGTTGCAAAGTATAAATTGGATCTATACTATGGTGAGAGAGACAGACACCCGCAAAGCCACTTGTGCAAAGCAAGTTACACGTCAAGCGTGGAGCAAGTCTCATGTGCGATGACATGTAAGGTTAGCCCGAGCCGCTTCATCCCACCATACCGCAAGATGCAAAGTACACAAAGCAAAAGACGGCACAAGCACCAACGCCCACAAAACCATTGTGTTCTACTCGTGCAACAGATCTACGCATAGATACGGCTCTGATACCACTGATGGGTTCGTAGCATGGAAAACAAAAAATTTCTACCGCAAGAACGAACAAAACCCAGATCTAATCTAGAAAAAATCCAAGATCTAATCTATTAGACATGTGCAACGAGATAGATCTATACTAACCCTTGTAGATCCGAAAGCGTTACGAGATCTTTTTTTAGAACATACCCTTCCAATCCAAAATCAAAAAAGACTACAACAGGTGGAAAGGAATGGGATTCCATGAAAGAAGACCGCTTTCCCTTGCTGCTAGCACGGTTTTGCATGAGAGAAAGAAGCGAGGAATCCTCTTTTCGACTCTGACTCCCCCACTCCAGTCGTTGCTTTTCTTTCTGTTACTTCGAAAGTAGCTGCTTCAGCTTCAGCCACGCGAATTCTCGGATTCTTATCCAATGACCCAGGACGGAATCCTGGGCGCGAGGAGTAAAAATTCCATTTTTTTTTGCATTTTTTCTTACAAATTGGATTTGTTTCGTACATTTATCTATGAGAAAATCCGGGGGTCAGAATTCCTTCCCGCCGCAGATGCTCAAATTAAAGCAGTTCATTATCTCGTGGTTGATGTAGTCTATCACTTGCCGATCTCAAGATCGAGTAGACGATCCTTCCGGCGCCGCGTTCCAGCAGCGCTTCCGCAGCCGGTCACACGTGCGGAGTCGAAGCAGACCTTCCTCTCCCCGTTCCAGCGAGCAGCGGAGGTAGTAGATCTCTCCACGGAATCCCAGCAGCACGACGGCGTGGTGGTGGTGGTGGAGTAGATAATTCTGCAGGGCTTTGCCTAAGCCAGAGCAGAGGAAAGGAGAAGGAGAGAGGCGGCTAGGGTTTGGAGTGGAAGGGGGCAAGGGGTGGCGCCTCCACCCCCTCTATTTATGGGAGGGAGGCGCCATGGGGAGGTGGAGTCCTTGTAGGACTCCCCTCTCCCTTGGCCGGCGGATCAAGGAGGTGGCAGGAGAGTACTACTCCCCCACGAATCCTTGTCTTACCCCACAAGGATTCCTTGATCCTTTCTTGGTTTTCAAGTAAACTCCAAGAAATCTTCCAGAACCTTCCGAAGCATTCCGAAACCTTCTAGAATCCCCATACAAATACTCCGGAACATTTCCTAACTTAGAAAATGATCCCCACTATATGAATCTTATTCTCCGGACAATTCCGGAGCTCCTCGTGACGTCCCGAATCCAATCCGGGACTCCGAACAACATTCGGTCTCCAACGCATATTCCATATCTACTTAAAACAACTTCGAACCTTAAGTGTGTCACCCTACGGTTCGTGAATATGCAGACATGATGGAGACACCTCTCCGATCAATAACCATCAGCGGGATCTGGAGATCCATAACGGCTCCCACATACTCAACGATGACTTCGTGATCGATAGAACCATTAACATACGAAACCAATTCCCTTTGTCACGCGATACTCTACTTATCCGAGGTTTGATCGTCGGTATCTCCATACCTAGTTCTACCTCGTTACTGATAAGTACTCTTTACTTGTTCCATGTTATGTCATCCCTTGTGACCCAGTCACATGCTTGCAAGCTAATTAGATGACATTCCACCGAGAGGGCCCAGAGCATATCTATCCGTCATATGGATGGACAAATCCCAATCTTTGTCCATGCGCTTCAACACATACTTTTAGAATACCCAATGACACCTTTATGACCACCCAGTTACGAAGCGGTGTTTGATGTCATCAAAGTACCCATCCGGTGATGGTGATTAACATAACCTCATGGTCGAAGGATTAGGTTACTATGTATTTTAAAGCTTATAGCAAACGAACTTAATGACTTGATCTTATGCTATGCTTACTACGGGTGTGTGTCCATCACATCATTCTCCTAATGATATGATCTTGTTATTAACGACATCCAATGTCCATGATCAGGAAACCATGATCATCCATTAATCAACAAGCTAGTTTAACAAGAGGCTTACTAGGGACTCTTTTATGTTTACAAAACACACAAGTATTAATTAACCGGTTAATACAATTATAGCATGGGATGTAAACATTTATCATAAACATAAAGATATAATAATAACCACTTTATTATTGTCTCTTGGGCATATCTCCAACAGGCAAAACTTCCTCCGACTGAGGTGGTAGCGAAGTCACCACTTTCAATTCTTGATACGAGCATCAAACTACAATAAAGGAAAGCCTTATGACCAAAATGACAAGCAGAAGAAAAGTCGACGATAAGTTACCTCAGGAGGGGAGTTACTCGCGTGGAAAGGCAGAATGGCTGAGTCGCCAGGAAGTTTATCCTTAGCAGTGTACTTGGTCAGCGACATGTCCCTTTTGTCAACCTCTCCTGAAGATATGTCCTCCTTGGAGACGCGAGTGAGGTCATCGCCACTAGTCTGGAGGTACATCGGGTGTGCCCTAGCATGTAGAGGCTACACCCGATGCTGCAAGAACGTGCGAATAAGGTTGATGTCAGTGATTTCTTGGCCTGGGACAAGCTGAAGGTCGCAGACGCGCTTGTACAAGACTTCGACTTCCTCCGCCTTGCCCGGCATCATAACATTCTTCCAAGACCTCTTCCTCCTCAGCTCATCCATGGGGTCGAAAGGAGCAAGTCCATATCGTTCGCCATCAACATGTTGATCGTGAATGTAGAACCACTTTTCCCTCCATCCCTAGACGGAGTTGGTAATGTTGAGGATGAAGTATTGGACATTGGGATCCACGTGGATCCTATAGCCGCCAACATCATACACAACCAAGCTAGAACCCGATTGCCGCTTCAGCTTGAATAGCTTCTTGAACAGGCTGTAGTGTGGCTCGATTCCGAGCTAGCACTCGTAGAGGGTAATGTAGCATGTGATGTGCAGGATGGAGTTTGGGGTCAGCTAATGTAGCTGGAGCCCATAGAAACACAGCAACCCTTGTACAAATTTGTGGAGTGGGAGAGAAAGACCGCGAAGGATGAAGGCCAAAAACATCACCCAAAATCCAACAGGAGGATTGGGGATTACCTCTGGCCCTAGCATCCTGCAATCTGCTGTATTGGCGGGCAGCAGACCGTCCTGGCGATGAGTGTAGAGCTCATGCTCCTTAAACGAGGTGCGCCGCCATGACCCGTTGGTCATGCGGGTCCTCGGATCCTTCTTCTTGGTGGAAGCGGTGGTGCCGGGCCTAGCGGCGATGGCGCCCTTCTTCTTCGCCACAGTAACGGCAGCAGCAGATCCAGCGGCAGCGCCTCCCTTCGTTTTTCCCATACTACATCGGCGAAGAGATAGGATAAAGTAACTGGGAAACTCTTTAAGTATGTCCAACGTAGCGAGAGAAATAGGTGCAAGGCAGTAAAGGGGAATGTCAATGGCAATGGTGCGCGCAGGAGGAAGAAGATCAAGTGCGAAAATTACTACACGCAAAAACCCTAATTAACCACCATGGGATATCATCCAACGGCTCGCAGAACTTTACCTCTATGCGTGGAGCACATCAATGAAGACACGTGGTGATGGTAATACCAAAGTGTCGCTGCATGTTCCCCACACGCACGGGAATCAAGGTGGCGCACTTAAAATAAAGATTATGCATGACTGGTCAAAACCCAGTCAGGCTTTGGGGCTCACCCCCGTCACGTCCCATCAGCACCGCTTATGCAGGCAACTGACCTCATCCGATCTTCAGCATTGACGTCATCAAAATACCCACTCCAATGGAGATTGTCTTCGACTGATTTAGTCCTCGCTTGACTCTACGAGTCGACCAAGCACTCGGGGGCTACTCCGAACAGGAACGCTGGCCACGCACCCGAAAATTACAAAAAGGGCATAAACTGCGATGACAAATGTATGGCATTTACATCTCACCCCCTCTATTGAATTAATGATTCGATTGTGGACTCGGGGGCTTCTCCCATAGGGAGTGCTGAAAGAACAATCTACAAATGATAAAAACGATAGTAGTCGACAATTGTTCAAAGTCCCCACTCGAGTCTACGACTCGAGTAGGCACTCGGGGGCTACTCCCATAGGGAGCACTAGTCGCTCACCCTATGAAACGAAAAATAATTATACATGAAAAAAGCGTTGACCACGTCTGCACCATAAGCATTCGAAGCATTCGGCGACTCTGCCTCACAATCACTAAACATACCCTTCAAAGAGACAACGTCTCCTGGGTAACCCGAATCACCTCTGTGGTGAATAAACTTTTGGATGCCGCGTTCACAATGTGAAGGTAAGACCTGCAAAAGGCCTGGCAAGGCACCTGATCCGCTCTACCAGAAATAATCTGTGCCCACAGGCACAATGAAAAGGCCTCGACAGACGCGTCAAGTGCTCACACCCAAACACTAGAATTCGACTCTATAAGACCTCCGCGGTAGGAGTCAAATTACGCCAGCATTATTCTGAATTCGAGTCCAGGGACTCGAGTTTGAGTAGATAGCGTTGTTTTCCCTATGGCAATTAACTAAACCCGATCAGTCAGATGAATCAGGCACGCATATCAACAATACCTATGACACAAACTATGCCACTCTAAAGAACTTTGGATGAGCATATATCCCATGCACTCGAAAGACTTATAGTCTCCACCCGAATCTACGTTTCGGCTGGACACTCGGGGGGCTACTGACATGGGTGTACCTTATAGGTACTCGAGATTAGCCTATATGGTCCAGCCCAAGAAGGAGTCCACGGTGTGAACATAGCCCATCAAGGATTCAGGTGGCCCATAGGAGTTCGACTTCTTGAAGGACACGACAAAGTGTAGATAGAAATTTAAAGGGAAACCCTAATCTGTAACTGACTCGACCTGTTATCCTGAGACCTAGCTTCCCTATATAGAGGCTAGGAGGGGCGGCGAGGAAGACGATCCACACACCCTCGTATACGCCTTGCCAAATTGCAACTGTGCACCCTTGTAACTTTCGACTCCCTCATAATCAAGAGCAGACAAGCAGGAGTAGGGTCCTCTATGAGGCCTAAACCTGGGTAAAACCTCGTGTCACCTGTGTGCTTGTTTGCTAGCTGATCGATGCCTCCAGCACTTGATGGGCATTGATGAGTTAACCCCTCGTCACTTGTGCATGTGCTTAATTAAAAGCCCCTCATTTTGCTTCTTGAAGTCCATGACGCTAAGACCCCACTCCTATTAGGCTTACAGATCATTTCCCAAGCGGCCAAAGATTTCTTTTTAGACTATGGGTTATTGCCCCTCCAAAAACATTTTATTATGATTCTATAAATTGCTTTAAGAATACCATCTGGAATCTCTAGAGAGCACATAATTAAAATAGACATGGAGGGACAAGCGAGAGGAAATGAGCTGCAGCCTCGCCCCATAAGACAGAAAGGTAGAGCTAGTTGTTAGCCTTCTTTCTAATTTATCAAGCAATAGCAACATATCAATCATTTTGGGGCGAGTAGAACCCATAGGCAGACCCAAATAAGTAAATGGGAAGCTCCCCACAACACATCCGAAATCAGATGCCAAACTGTCCACTTCCTGCTCAGAGATATTAATAGCAACATACACGATTTGTGGAAGTTGATGGCCAGGCCAGAAGAATCACTAAAGTCTTGTAGAGCCTACTTGAGGATAGCCAACCGAGCTGAATCTTCTTCCATAACTAATATTGTATCATCCACATATTGAACGACTGGAAAATCTTCACCTCTCACTGCAATTGAAACATGGATTAATCCCATGTCCTTTAGCTCATTAATGATATACTGTAGTAACTCAGCCCCCAACACAAATAGAAGTGGAGACGGAGGATCCCCCTACCTAGGCCCTCTCTTGCATTTGAATTCCTTCTAGGTACACCATTCAGAAGAACCAAAGATGTGCCAGACTCAAGAAAATCTTTAACCCATTTGATGAAACTTTCAGGAAAACCAAGCTTTCTCAACATCATATAGATCAGTTCATGCTCAATTGAGTCAAACGCCTTTTCAAAGTCCAGCTTCAGAATGACAATTCTTCTACCGAGACCTGACATTGGTAAATATATTCAAAGGACCAAGCCAAACAATCATGTATTGACTTGCCTTTAAAGAACCCATATTGGTTCTTGTGTATGCAATTAGTAATTCTTCCCTGCAGCCTATCTACCACCATCTTAGACAAAAAATAGGCATGAATTTGTCAAAGGAATAGCCCTATAATTGTTCAATACACGGATCACACTTTGAAATGAGGCCTTTAATATTATACTAGATTATAAGCAAATTTTCATAGTGCAACTTTAGAATTTTCCTAAAATTTGCCTCCTGTATAATAAATGCCTCTCCTCTTCCAACTCATCCAGGTAAAGAATAACTAGTCACACTTTGAAATGAGTTCTTTAATATGTGACAGACTCTTTTTCCAATGCTTGAGGTCATACCTAAGAAATTTGAATTTCTCAGCTAGAAGACCAGGCCCAGAAGTAGGCCTAGAGGGATTGGGCCAGGCCTACTTCACACAATCATAGAAACCAGGTTGGGACACCTAATATATTTCAAACCTAGACAATTGTGCTTTTGGGATAGCAGTGCCAATACTAACAAGGAATGGAACATGATCAGAAATTGGCCTAGCCATCACTGTCACCATAGTACTAGTGACATGGGTATGCCCAATAGGCACTCGACTACAGCCTACCTGGTGCGGCTCGACGGAAGGCGCACTCAACAAATTGCCAAGGTCCATGACGCCTATGACGGTTCGACTGGTATGAAGCCCATATGGACACGGACTCCCAAACGCACAAGACAAGGAAAGCTCAAAACTAGAGTTCTAATCTAACTTGTAACCAACTCGTATTGGTACCTAAGACCTAGCCTACCCATATATAAAGGCTAGGAGGGTCCAACGAGGAGGACACAACCTAAGACACGCTACGACACAATAGATCTAGACATCGCGACTCCCACAATAGACAATAGATCAAGACATCGATCTCTCGCACATACGCCAGATCCAATCTGCGCGACACCGCCATCGGCAACCTTGTAATCCTTCGGATCCTTCATCAATCAAGAGCAGACAAGCAGGAGTAGGGTCCTCTACGAGGCCTGAACCTGGGTAAACCTTGCGTCCCTGTGTGCTTGTTTGCTAGCCGTACCGAGATTTCCAGCGCTCCCTCCTTCTCCAAAACCCAAGTCCATAACAATGGGCATTGATGAGTTAAACCCTCGTCAATTGGCGCCGTCTGTGGGAACTGGGAGCGTTGATGTTGCGATCTCGACGGTCCCATCACCAGCGATCTACGATTCATTGGTTCTAGAGGAACAGATTTGCTTCGGCATGCCCAAGTTCATCATGAACACATCCGCCGCAGGAGCATCTCGTCTTGGCTGCCGACGTATGGTCGACTCTCAGACAGGGGTGCCCTGAAATTAACGAAGGGCGGCACCACCAAGGAGATCTAGCGCTGCTCGATCTAAGGAAAGCTAGATTGAATCAGCGTGCATATGTTTTCTAATGCAAGACTATCAATCGAGACTGTGTCGCATACGTACAGCAAGAGATCATTGTCGGAAATAAAGAGATCGAGTCCCCGTACTAAAAGCACCCTCAGAATCCAGCGAGAATACTGTGAATCTGTGCTGAGATGATATGGCAGATCAATATACAGACGCACACCACGTGGTCACAGTGCGTGTAGGCCATCCACTCAGTTGTCGCCCAGGCAAACGGAACTCAGCGGCAGCGTCGTTGGGAGCCACATGGATCAACGGTAGGAGAGCAGTCCATGCATGGAGACGATCACAAGAAGACAACACCAGAGCACGCAATTTTGTTCGATATGTGGTACATGCAGGTGCATGCATGTTCCCTGGAGCTGGCCCAACCGAGACGGACACAAAAAAGAGCTAGACTAGCATGGTCATCCACGACTGCTTCCGTATCAGATCAGCTGAGAGAAAAAAAAGAAGGCAAGGACTTTACATGCCCGTGTGAAGGAACAGCTAGTTCTAAGAATAAAATTATGAGGAACGCATCATCAAGAGACTCTGGATGACACAAAGTTTGGCGATTCTGCTCCATGGCTCTGTTCGAGGTCTACCGATCCCTTCACCGCTAGCTCTAAACTCACGGGCAGCGGCGACTTGCCACGTGATGCGACTCGCCGCATCCGCCGAGCCACTCGTCGATGCGTCGACTCCCTGCCGCAACTACTTCGACTCCATCCGCTGCGCAACTCTACGCTCCGGAGCTACGCCAACCCGCGGATGCGTCAACTTGCTACTGCCACCGGTTCTGACGACCCGCTAGAATCTTCGGCTTCGGTGACCACTGGCCCGCCAGTTGCATCGGCTCTCACTACCACAACTCGTCGGTCGCAACGGCTCCGCATCGACTTCGTCAAAACGCGCGACTCCATCAACCACCTCGACGCTACACTCGGGGGCTCCTTCGACGCCATCATACGACCTGCTACGATCTTCGATTGCAGCGACCTATTGTGGTCTTCGACTCCATCAACCCGATGCGGTCTTCGACTCCGGTGACCTGCTACAATCTTCGACTCTAGCGACTCGGGGGCTCCCTCCTCTACGGTGACTGACTACGGTCTCCGATTCCGCCCATCTACTGAGTCTTCGACTCCATCACGTGACTCGTTGTGGTCTTCAGCTGCGGTCTTCGGGTGAGGTGATCCGATACGGTCTTCGACTGTTGTGGCCCGTTACAATCTTCATATACGGAAATTCGACATCACCACGGGACTCCGATCTGCCGCGTTGACTACGTTTGCCGCATGACTCGCTGCCACGTCAACTCTAGTCTTCGACTCTAGTGATTCGCTACGATATTCAACTCGGGGACTCGGGGGCTCCCACCGCTTCGGTAACCTGCTGCGGTCTTGAGCTTCAAACGACCGGCTGCGGTCTTCATATCGGGTGACTCGAGGGCTCCCTCGACTCCCATGACCACAAGCGACTACAATCTTCGACTCCGTCACGCGACCCGCTGTCACGTCGACTACGTCCGCGATTGCATCGACTTCATCCACAACAACTAACCATAAAGCTAAGTTCTCTACTTAGAGATGATTTCTTTCTTACTTAATCGCACTCAAAGCACTCGGGGGTTGCGCCCTCTTCGAGTAACCTAATGTGCCATCGATTCCACGCACTCGAGCACCTCATACGCGACAGCCCGAGTAGCTGATTCTGCCTGATCGTCAAATCCTTGAACTCCGAGTGCCTCGGCAAGGTACTGAGACTAAGGGTAATCAGGCTAACGAAAATGCCTAGCATACAGTGCAAAAGTGTCAACTCGATTGGCACAAAATTATACTTTACAAAGCGACATGGAAATATCCTTTACAAGATACAAGTACTTCACAATTCTTCATGTTTTATGCACCTTATAAGGATGTCGACTGCGTCAAACTATTTCATCGGGTCCTCCAATAGGAGTCGATAAAACAACTGGCTATGACATACACTCAAGACCCGAGTCGAGTCCCTCCTCGGATGGTTGCATCGCTTGATGCTACACACATGCGACATTGGCCACGCACCCGACAAAAGTGACTGCATCGACTCCATTTGCATCATCGACTCACCCATGTTTTCTTCTCGCATGATTGGCGACTACATCTACAAAGATACAAGACTCGAGTCTCTGCCCGAGTCTGCGACTCCGCCAGACACTCGGGGGCTACTCCAAACTGGAGCGCTAGTGGCGCATATACAAGATCCTTGAGTGACACGCTCTGAGTCCTCACTCGAATCCACGATTTGACTAAGGACTCGGAGGCTACTCCCATAGGGAGCGCTGGCCGCGCACCCGAAGAAATTTGGGAAGATATCCAAGCATTATGAAAACCCTTCACTCGAATCTACGATTCGATTGTGGACGTCGGGTTACTCCCATAGGGAGCGCTGAAAGCATATTCGACTGAAGCAAGCAAAAGACGACAGCAGTCGCAAAAGTTATTTAGTCCCTTCCTGAATCTTCGACTGAAACAAGCAACAAAAGACGACGGCAGTCGCAAAAGTTATTTAGTCCCTGCTTGAGTCTTCGACTCAACCAGGCACTCGGGGGCTACTCCCATAGGGAGTGCTGGCCGCGCACCCTATGATTATTTTCTTCCTCGTACATCGTACTATGTGTCGATAACATCCACACTCGAAGGCTATGGCGACTCCGCCTCATATTTTCCCTACAAAGAGATTACGTCTCCTGGGCCACCCGAATCATCTCCGCGATGACAAAAAATTCGGATGTCGCGCTTACAGCGTGAAGATAAGACCTGAATAAGGCCTGGCAACGCATCTGATGTGCACTACCAGAGATATATCCGTGCCTGCAGGTACGATGAATATGCCTTGACGGACGCGTCGAGTGCTCACACCCATACACTAGAATTCGACTCTTGTAAGGCCTCCGCGGCATGAGTCGAATTACACCAGCAATTTCGGAATTCGAGTCCGGGGACTCGAGTTTGAGTAGGTAGCGTTGTTTTTGCCCTAGAGCAATTAAGTGGTCTCGATCCATCGAACGCACCAGGCACGTTTACCATCATCCCTATGAACTACTATAATTTCGACTGACCCGATGAACTTCCGGGAGAAGTGCTTCGCACTCGACACAATTGTCGACTCCGACATCCTAATGAAAAGATCAAGACTTCTGAGTCTCCATCCGAATCTACGATTCACATGGACACTCGGGGGCTACTAACATGGGTATGCCCAATAGGCACTCGACTACAGCCTACCTGGTGTGGCTCGACGGAAGGCGCACTCGACAAATTGCCAAGGTCCATGACGCCTATGACGGTTCGACTGGTATGAAGCCCATATGGACACGGACTCCCAAACGCACAAGACAAGGAAAGCTCCAAACTAGAGTTCTAATCTAACTTGTAACCAACTCGTATTGGTACCTGAGACCTAGCCTACCCATATATAAAGGCTAGGAGGGTCCAACGAGGAGGACACAACCTAAGACACGCTATGACACAATAGATCTAGACATCGCGACTCCCACAATAGACAATAGATCTAGACATCGATCTCTCGCACATACGCCAGATCCAATCTGCGCGACACCGCCATCGGCAACCTTGTAATCCTTCGGATCCTTCATCAATCAAGAGCAGACAAGCAGGAGTAGGGTCCTCTACGAGGCCTGAACCTGGGTAAACCTTGTGTCCCTGTGTGCTTGTTTGCTAGCCGTACCGAGATTTCCAGTGCTCCCTCCTTCTCCAAAACCCAAGTCCATAACAATGGGCATTGATGAGTTAAACCCTCGTCAACTAGGGTAAAAAGTTGCCCAAGAGGGTGTAGTAAAGAACCAATCTAACTACTCTAAAAGGGGTTTTTGCTACATATTTGACCAGGTGAAGGAGCTCCCCTTCAAAGGCAGTTCCAATAGCCTAGCTGATCAATAATCTCATTAAACGAAAGCATATCATTAACATTTCCACTAGGTACACTCCTATTATCTTGCGATCTGATAAAATTAAAGTCGCCAAAAAACAACCTCAATTCATCATTTGGGATGTTGAGATGCTACAACTAGTCAACAAATCTGTCCCTCTCCTCTCCCTGACAAGGCCCGTACACTACCACAATAGTCCATTTTTGGCTGTTATGAGTAAACTGAAGAGAGATGATTAATCCAAAATGTTGAGCCTCAATTAAAATTCGTAGGAAGATGCTAGACTTCCAAACAATCAGAATCCCTCTCGAAGCTCCCATGGAAGGTGAAAATGCATAACTAACAAATTGTTTGGGGCAACACCCCTTAATAAATTTTATGTATAAATCCTCCTTTTGGGTCTCTTGAACACACACAATCGCACAACCACTTTCAATGATTTTGTTATGCAAGGCCAGTTGTTTATCCTCAGCATTCAGTCCCCGGATGTTCCAACACAGAATTTTCCAAACTAAATTATTGATGTTGTGATCCATAAAATACAGAGTAGTAAATCTCAAAAGCTATCTAGCACAACCAGATAGACACAATCCACACATAGAACAAAAAGCACCTTACACAGGTCTGACCACCACCACATAGGTTTAACAAAGACAAAACACAGTACTGAAACTGACAAAAACCATAAATAGACTAACATAAAGGGCGATAAAGAACATGGTTAGGAGGACATTCACTCCATTGACCCCATAAGAGAACACTAATCATCATTAACCTTCTTGACAAGAACTTCAAGACCAAGAGCTTCAAGCTTCACTGCCGTGAGATCATTAGGATCAATCTCCAGGAAGGCACCAATGCAACACTAGAATCGGGGTTGGAGGAGTAACACCCTGTGCCTGCTTCTTGTTCTTAGATCCATTGACAACATTAGGAATCACCTCTTTCTTGCTCCTCTTCCTTGATCTTGGCACTAAACTATGTATAGGTTCATGCCTATAGCCATCAGACTTCTTCTGACTCCTAGTACACATCCTGGGACAGTCATTAACAACTGGAGTGGCCAACTTCTGATTTCTCCCTCTTTTAGCTTGGGTCTTAGCAGGAACATACTAGAACAAAGGTGACAAAATAGTATTAGTTACATCAGTAGTAACCATCTTGTCCTTTCAACCTATCTCATCAGGGGCTTGAACAAAGTAGCCTGGAACAAAAACGAAGAGGTAGCCATTGCCTCAGACTACATCCCATCAATAGTAAGACTTTTCCTAACAAAGATTACCCTCTTGCTGCTTATGTTTTCAATATCTTCCATGTTTGAGTTAGGAAAGCTAGCTTCATATTTACCAAAAGCATCAGCCCAAGTCCTTTTTCTGAGACTGCACATCAGTCTGAACATCTCCCTTCTCAGTTACTGCCAACTGACCAAAAACACAGTGTGAAGATCCAACACCAAAAGCCATTGGAGCAGCAGACCCTCCCTCAACAGCGATATCCACCTGTCCAACCATAGAAACAACATCATTTGGTCCAACCACGGGAGCAACAACAACAGTGACATTAGTGGCAGCAACTAACACTGGCCCAGATCCAGCAACATCTTCCATCTCAGTAGCTATTGGTGTAGCAGCAGCATCCACCACCAGAGTAACATCCACGACATTTGCAACATCATTTTCAGCTACTATTGTGATGTCAGTAGCTCCTGGTATAGTAGCAACACCATCTACGACCGGAGCAACAACCACTACATTGGCAACATCATTAACTAGAGCCTCTTCTTCAGCAACAACTAGTGTCATAGTATCGTGAACCATAACAACATCCATTGGGGCTAGAACAACATATTGCACATATGGCATCTCAACCCTAGTTGGCTTAGTAAAAACTGACACTGAGGAGATCATCGAGTGAGACCCATAGAGCCAGATTGGTGTTGAGCAAGGGACCGGATCATGATTCTAAACTAGAGGTTGATCCTCCTAGAAGAAAGGTGGTGAGGGGGCATATTTCCACCCAATAGCAGGATACTCTAGTAGTACAAACATGTTATTGCCTGGTTGCATCTGACCTGGGAGAGGGTGAGGGTTCAAAGGCATTGAGTCCTCATCAGCCGGATGGACAATCCGCATAATCAGCAGAGAGAATGTAGCACGGCGCCGTCCATGAGTGACTTAGACCAGTGTGCCTTCCCACCTTAGGCTGCCTAAAGACAACATCACGTGGGACTAGAGTAACATTGGGAACAGTTGCATAAACAAGCACACGACACTTCTGAATATCCCTATACTGCCAGTATGCCTTAGCAATGGTGTTAGTTGTATGAAAATCCATAGTTATACCAATAAAAAATTTAGCCATCCAGTTCTAGCACCCTATGAGATCTAAATACCTATCTTTGATCATGCTTAATAAAGTGAATAGTAGATCCATGACCAAAATCCCACGGTTCGTGACCAATTAGAGCTGATCAAACTACTAGATGTCTGGACATATAAGTGCTAGCCCTAAAGAACCATGGCAGAAAATTCATAACCTCAACATCCATATTGTTTAGAAACACACGAACCTGGTGCATACGTGTGGCAGAAGTTCAATGGGCGGCAACGGCTCAATCACAACAATGGCCTAGTTCTCATGAGCATAAACAAGTGGATCATACGGAGTGACAAAGGTACGAGGAAGGTGCTAAGGAACATTCATACGTCGTAAACGTATCTATAATTTTTGATGTTCCATGCTTGTTTAGTATCTACTTTCTTATGTTTTGTTCACACTTTGAGGTATTTTTATACATTTTATGGAACTAACCTATTAACAAGATGTCGCAGTGCCAGTTGCATGTTTTCTGCTGTATTTGGTTTCAGAAAAGCTTGTAAAGAAATATTCTCATAATTGGATGGGACAAAATCCAAAGTTCATATTTTACCAGAAGACTCACAGAGCCAAAAGACGAGACGGAGAGGGGCCACGAGGGTCCACACCACCTGGTGGCGCGGGCCAGGCCAGGCCACGCCAGGGGGTGGTGTGGCCCTCGGGCGCCCATTGACCTTGCATCTTCGCCTATAAAAGCCTCCCGAGACGAAAACCCTAGGAACAAGATCAGAATTCCACAAAAAGTTCAGCAGCGCCACCGCCACCGAAGAGGAGATTCGGGGGACAGAAGTCTCTGTTCCGGCACCCTGCCGAGACGGGGAAGTGCCCCCGGAGCCATCTCCATCGACTCCACCTCCATCTCCATCACCATTAATGACTCCCATGATGAGGAGCGAGTAGTTCTCTCTCGAGGCTAAAGGATCTACCGGTAGCTATGTGTTCATCTCTCTCTATGCGTGATCTTATGAGATCATGAGCTTTGTAATCTATAGATCTATTCTGCTACTCAAGTGCTTTAATTAATCTCTACTTATCCCCATGTGTGTGAAGTTGATAGTGTGCACACCGTGTGGCACTTTGGCTAAGGTTACATAAATACTTATCATGAGTATAATTTGAGTTGGATGTCTCTATGAGATTGTGTTGTTTGTTGGAACCATCTAGCGCTCAAGGTGACAGTGAGGGGTTATCTAGATGGGGAATGCGAACTTTAAGGTGTGCACTTATACCCCTACACTGTCCAACCGAAGAGTAGTCCCGGGTAGTATAATGAAAAGAATATATTTATATGAGAGTGTCCACTAGTGAAAGTATGATCCCTAGGCCTTGTTTCTAAGCATTGAAACACCGTTTATAATCAGTCATGTTACATGTTTGCTCGCTACCACTCTTATTTCAGATTTCAATTACCACTTATAATCATCCATATTACTTGTATTTCACTATATCTTCGCCAAACTAGTGCACCTATACACCTGACAAGTGTATTGGGTGTGTTGGGGACATAAGAGACTTCTTCTATCTTGATTGTAAGGTTGCTTGAGAGGGATACCTTTGATCACTTCCTCCCTGAGTTCGATAAACCCTGGGTGATCCACTTAAGGGAAACTTGTTGCTGTTCTACAAACCTATGCACTTGGAGGCCCAACTCTGTCTACAAGAATAGAAGCCTATGTAGACATCAAGCTATTTCCTAGCGCCATTTCCGGGGAGGTAAGGTAAAAGGTACTCACATCCTCTGGCTACAAAGTTATCTTAAAGTACTGTTGTTGGTGTGTGAGTGCTCGAAGTAATTTCCTTTAGATTCTGCAATTATATCTTTTTGTTTCTTGTTTTTATTTTCACTAGTTAGGCTTAATGGAAAACAATAACAAAATTTAGAGAGCTTTATAGTATTTATCTTGAGATAGGACATGAAGTGTTTGAAGAGAAAATTAAAAAACCTATGGAACTTTATTTGCATGCTAATAGCAATGTTAGTAGTATGAATTCATTGAACACCATTATTGCTAATGCTATGGAAAAGTCTAAGCTAGGGGAAGCTGGTTTTGATGAGCATGATATTTTTAGTCCCCCAAGCACAGAGGAGAAAATTTACTTTGATGATACTATACCTCCAATATATGATTATTACAATGATGAATATGATATTTTTAGTCCACCTACTGTTGAGGAGAAAATTAATTATGATTACAGTATGCCTCCTATATTTGATTACTATGGTGATGAGAATAATAATGATAGCTATTTTGTTGAATTTGCTCCCACTACGATTAATAAGAATGACTATGCTTATAGGGAGAGTAATAATTATTTTATGCATGTGGCTCATGATAAGAATGTTTTATGTGATATTTATATTGTTAATTTTATTCATGATGCTACTAAAAGTTATTATGTGAGAGGGAAACATGGTTTTATGTATCTCAATAATATTAAGTTTCCCCTCTTTATGTTGAAAATTGTGAAGTTGCACTTGTTTTGCTTTCCTATGCTTGTTGCTTTGTGCTTTCATGACTTGTTTCTTTACAAGATTATTTTTCATAGGAAGTGGGTTAGACTTAATTTTTTTCCATATTTTCTTCTTGATGCTCTATTTTACTTCAATTCATATTTCTTATGTGAGCATTATCGAAATTATCATGCCTATCTTAATAGCTATAAAGAAAGAGCTTTTGGGAGACAACCCATTATATTTTTACTTTCAGTTTAATTTTGTTTTGTTGAGTCTTGGAAGTTATTGTCTCTATAATAACCTCTCCTTATCCTTTTTTTTGGTTTTTGTGCCAAGAATAACCTCTAATGAGAGGGAAGTAAGACTTGGGAAGGTTGGTGTCCCGAAACAGATTTTTGTGCTTCATTGTAAAAATTCGTGAAAAATCTGTATACGTCGGATTGAGCTGTATTTTTTTGTGCTTAGGCCCCAGGTTGTTATCTAACTTTCGTTAGTTTATCACTTTTCGATTTGAGCAACAAAAGGTCTTCGAAAAAATCGGTTTTCACCTGCTGGTCTGTTTTGACAAATTTCTGCCATTATTTGCATTTGCCTCTTAATCTCTTTCTCTTTGAGTTCTCTTTGATCACTTGAACTTTTAAAAGGAATTGCTATAGTAGCTTGTGTTTTAATGAAAGTTTTACTTGTGTTGAAACTGAACCTAAAGACTTATTATCTTGAATACACTAATGTTACTAATGAAGATTGTGTGAAGTTTTGTATGAAGGAAATTTTAAAGTGTAGGGAAGAACAATGTGATAAGATGAAGTATGGACAAAAGCTCAAGCTTGGGGATGCCACCCGTGCCACCCAAGAAATATTCAAGAAGTACAAGCATCAAAGCTTGGGGATGCCTAAGGCATCCCCTTCTTCATCAATAATCTCGGGTCTTCTTTCAAGACACTTTATTTTTATTACCTTATGCACTATGTGTGGTTCTTGGAGCGTCTCTGTTTTTAGTTTTCTTTTGATTTCTTTGCCACAATAAGTTGGTTGGATCCTAACACACTTCTTTTGGAGAGAGACACATCCCATTATTCATTGCATGGAACACTCTAGTTTTCGCTCTTATTGTTCTGTGAGTGTTCTCCTTTGCTAGCACTGCGTTTAGCTTTAGTTTTCGATTGGTGTTGGAAAAGAGTAGGAAGTTTCATGCTTATAAGTGGTACAAAAGGAGTCTTATTTTGACTGTGGCCTAGAATTTATCGTGTCATGTTGATATTGCGTTGACTTTATGCTAAGTAATTATTGTTGTAGCATGACTTGTTCCAAACAATTGAGATTGCTTAATGTGCCTTGAAATAATCATGCGTTGTTTTAGCATATAAAAGCATAATATTGTGGTATTCTCCTTTGATGCTATATTCGGATTGACTTGGCGCATGCTCACGCCATGTTAAGACTATACCAAGTCACCATAGCCTCTATGATCATTTAGTTTTCGACTTGTAATATCACTTTATGCTTTAATTAATAATGTTTTGTCGCTTTGCATGATTATGGCCATTATTACTCTCTTAGTTGGTCGCTCCCAATCTTCTGCTAGCCTCCACATGTACCAAGTATGAGTTCCACTCATGCATCCAACTCCAAATAAAACCAAGTTATTCTAAAGAGTCCACCATACCTACCTATTAGCATTATTGCAATTCTAAGTATATTCATGTTTTTATCTACCTTCTGAATTGAACTTGTTATGTGAAAATTAGTGATTAAAACTCGCACGAACTTGATGGCACAATTTACTTTCTTGCACTTAATAAACTTGAACCATTGTGCCCATCTATGTTGCGTATATGCTTGCGTTTTGTCAGTTGTGAATTAGTAGAACCATGTTACCATCGGGAACGCTTTCAACATAGCACTTTATTTAGTTGATATCATCTTCTTTTGCTTATGGATCCCGGCGGTGTGAAATAAAAGGGGAGCTTGTAAGCTCATGGAGTTTGTATATGTGTTAGAGAAACGCCTGGGCGGCTAGCCTAAGCCATGCCTAATCATGGTGGAAACTTGCAGCATAACCAAAGTGAGCGATCTGTGAAGCATCCTCAATAAAAAGGGGAAACCCCTATGCAAATAGCAAATAAAAGGATCGCTAAGATGCTCATTGTAGGTTGCCTTGTCATTTTTATATGGGAAAGCTCCTGTATCATGGTGCAAGGGGTACCCCGTTGGCGGTTCTCTATGATACACATGTACTTACAATGACAAGAACTTACTTGTGACTAAAGTTGAGTAACATGAGGTTATGTACTCGTAAGAAAGGGGCATGAGATTTTCAGCTTATAACTTGTCAAGCATATCCTCATATTTGTTCACTTTAACCTTAATCACCTAAAGATGCTTATGATAGGGGTAATGAGAGTTGAAAGCTAATAAGTACCATAATTTTTGGAAGCTCTTTATGAAACCTGAATCCCCGCTTCCTTCTATGAAGGGTCTTTCTTTTTACTTTTATGTTGAGTCTCCATCTTCTATCTTTATGCACCAATTGAGAGAGCATAGTGATCATTCTTAGTTTAATGTGCATTGTCCCAAAACTTATTGATTGAATCATTACTTTGATATTGCTTGTTCAAAGGCATTGAGTCCTCATCAGCCGGATGGACAATCCGCATAATCAGCAGAGAGAATGTAGCACGGCGCCGTCCATGAGTGACTTAGACCAGTGTGCCTTCCCACCTTAGGCTGCCTAAAGACAACATCACGTGGGACTAGAGTAACATTGGGAACAGTTGCATAAACAAGCACACGACACTTCTGAATATCCCTATACTGCCAGTATGCCTTAGCAATGGTGTTAGTTGTATGAAAATCCATAGTTATACCAATAAAAAATTTAGCCATCCAGTTCTAGCACCCGATGAGATCTAAATACCTATCTTTGATCATGCTTAATAAAGTGAATAGTAGATCCATGACCAAAATCCCACGGTTCGTGACCAATTAGAGCTGATCAAACTACTAGATGTCTGGACATATAAGTGCTAGCCCTAAAGAACCATGGCAGAAAATTCATAACCTCAACATCCATATTGTTTAGAAACACACGAACCTGGTGCATACGTGTGGCAGAAGTTCAATGGGCGGCAACGGCTCAATCACAACAATGGCCTAGTTCTCATGAGCATAAACAAGTGGATCATACGGAGTGACAAAGGTACGAGGAAGGTGCTAAGGAACATTCATACGTCGTAAACGTATCTATAATTTTTGATGTTCCATGCTTGTTTAGTATCTACTTTCTTATGTTTTGTTCACACTTTGAGGTATTTTTATACATTTTATGGAACTAACCTATTAACAAGATGCCGAAGTGCTAGTTGCCTGTTTTCTGCTGTTTTTGGTTTCAGAAAAGCTCGTAAAGAAATATTCTCGGAATTGGACGGGACAAAAGCCAAAGTTCCTATTTTACCAGAAGACTCATGGAGCTAGAAGACGAGATGGAGAGGGGCCATGAGGGGCCCACACCACCTGGTGGCGCGGGCCAGGCCAGACCGCGCCAGGGGGTGGTATGGCCACCTCGGGCGCCCACCGACCTTGCCTCTTTGCCTATAAAAGCCTCCCGGGATGAAAACCCTAGGCACAAGATCAGAATTCCAAGAAATGTTCCGTAGCGCCACCGCCAACAAAGAGGAGATTCAGGGGACAGAAGTCTCTGTTCTGGCACCCTGCCGGGACGAGGAAGTGCCCTCGGAACCATCACCATCGACTCCACCGCCATCTCCATCACCATTGATCACCCTCATGATGAGGAGGGAGTAGTTCTCTCCCGGGGCTAAGGGATCTATCGGTAGCTATGTGTTCATCTCTCTCTATGCGTGATCTTATGAGCTCATGAGCTTTGTAATCTATAGATCTATTCTTCTACTCAAGTGCTTTAATTAATCTCTACTTATCCCCACGTGTGTGAATTTGACAGTGTGCACACCGTGTGGCACTTTGGCTAAGGTTACATAAATACTTATCATGAGTATAATTGAGTTGGATGTCTCTATGAGATTGTGGTGTTTGTTGGAATCATCTAGCGCTCAAGGTGACAGTGAGGGGTTATCTAGATGGGGAATGCGAACTTTAAGGTGTGTTGTTATAGCCCTACATCGTCCAACCGGAGAGTAGTCCCGGGTAGTATAATGAAGAGAATATATTTATATGAGCGTGTCCACTAGTGAAAGTATGATCCCTAGGCCTTGTTTCTAAGCATTGAAACACCGTTTATAATTAGTCATGTTACATGTTTGCTTGCTACCACTCTTATTTCAGATTGCAATTACCACTTATAATCATCCATATTACTTGTATTTCAATATCTCTTCGCCGAACTAGTGCACCTATACACCTGACAAGTGTATTGGGTGTGTTGGGGACACAAGACACTTCTTGTATCTTGATTGCAGGGTTGCTTGAGAGGGATACCTTTGACCACTTCCTCCCTGAGTTCGATAAACCTTGGGTGATCCACTTGAGTGATACTTGCTGCTGTTCTACAAACCTCTACACTTGGAGGCCCAACTCTGTCTACAAGAATAGAAGCGTGTGTAGACATCAAACATCTTCGATGAGGTCGAATCCAGTGGGCACCCAAGGTTCAGGGTCAAACTCAAAAGATGCCATAGCCTTGTCAGGAGGTTTAGAGTTTGCAGATGGTGGCAAGAGAGGCACGATTGTTTACTTTCTCTCTTAGAGGAAAGGCTAAGGACTGGTTGCTAGCTCTACCTAAGGGCACTATTAAATTTTGGGAGGAATGCACTAATATGTTTATGACTAAAAAAATTCCCCCAGCTAAAACTATGCAACTAAGATCCGACATTACAAGTTTTAGACAAGAAGATCGCAAGCCACTAGTGCTTGCATGGGAAAGGATGAAAGAAGCTGTAATGAACTGTCCTAGTCATGGGATGGTAGAGTGGCTTATATTACATTTATTTTATAATGGCCTTAACCCAGTGTTTAAGTCTATGCTAGATACTGCAGTAGGAGGAACAATCATGGGAAAGCAAGTGAGTATTGCAAATAAGTTTCTTGATGATATCCAAAACAACCATGCCCAATGGCATGTGGAAAGAACCTCAAAAAGGGTGAATTCTGTCACCGAGGTAAATAATGAAGATCTTACATCTAAGGTAGATGGGTTACTCAACATAGTAAAGGGTAAGAAAGATACCCAAGTTAATGATATCACTACTCATGTTAATGATGTTAATTTTATAGCTCGCACTCCATATAATCCTGCTTGGAAGAATCAAAATTATGCTTCTAATGTTCAAAAATATTATTCTAATCCTGCAGGAGCTCCTTACAATAATTATGATAATCATAATGGAGCAAATCATGGCAATCTCTCTTTTGAGCAAACTATTAGAACATTTATGCAAGCTCAAAACGAGCAAAATAATATGCTTATTAAAATCATAGAGAACCATGAAAGTAGTATAGGAAATTTATCTAACCAAGATGTTGCAATTAGAAATGATGTGCAGGCTTTACAGGAAAGGATAAAGACCATGCAGCCTCAATTGGGCAAGGTAGCCGAGAGCCAAGCTCTCATACTAGCAAAGTTTGCTAGGAAGTCTGAGCCAAATCCGGTAGAAGACCTCAAGATGATGAGGATGGAAACAAATGAAGAGAAGCCTAAAGAGCTGGATTATAGCAACTCGCCAACACCTGAATATACCGTGGAAGATCTACTAAAGATGATCACCGCAAAGAATCCTGGTTTAGAACAAGGTAATGATGCTATGTACCAACAATTTATTCAACAAGTAGCATCTAAAGTTTGAGAATTAGAGGTGGAGTATAAGAGACTAGCTGATAAGCTTCCTACTAAGCTAGATAATATATATAAGCCCACTATTAAAATTAAAATTGGGGTCAATGAGATATCTGCACTTTGTGATCTTGGTGCAAGCGTCTCAACAACTTCCAAAAGTCTATTCGACAAGTTAAACTTGGGACCATTTGCAACTACTGAGTTAAGACTCCATCTTGCCGATTCAACTTATAAACAAGCTATTGGGATAAAAGAAAATATAGTTGTCGAAATTAAAGATAGTCCCGCTCTTATTGATCTAGTAATAGTGGACATGCCTGAAGATCCTATAGCACCTATAATTTTAGGTAGGGCATTGATGACTGCAAGTGCACATGCCAATTGTAGCTAGTTTCAAAGTAAAGATATTGAACCCACAGAGAGCTATTGGTTAAGGTCTTTATGCCACTTGTTACTATTTACCAAAGAATACTTGCAAGTTGTCTTTGATCTCAAGTAAAGGGTGTTTGAATTGTTTATGGTTGTTTGCAGAAAAGTAATTCAAACAAGTAAAAGAAAACAAGTAACAAGGCTATATGAAAGCGTGGTTCAATTCAATAGGGCTAAAATGTTCTCGGGGATGTAGGATACACCGTTAGCATAGTACTATTATTATATGTAATCAAGATAACATACTTACTATGTTAAGATATGTGTGGAGAGAGACCCATAATAAGATGTTCACGACAAGGCTCGCAGGAAGCCACTTTGTTGAGCCAAGTGTGAGGTCACCTCTAAATAACCACTACAATGCCTGAGAGCAATCACCCATACATGCCACCGCAATTAAGGGTTTCCCCAAGGATATCGTAATTAGCTTAGGGAGTCCCTCTTAATTCCCTTTGACCGTGTGGGTTACGAGCCGGCAACAATCTATCACGGGGCACTCTGGGTACGCTTCCAAGACACGTCCAAAGGGTTTCTTCCTCCCTTTAGTCCTGAAGGCAAATGATATGTGGTCAACTTCACATATCATATAAAGAGAGAAATCAAACACAAGTCATAATTATATCATAGACAAGCAAGTCATATGGACACAAGAATAGATCATCTATATTACAAGTTCATAGTGGTGCTAGGTTTTCTCCATCTCCCCAAGAACAAAGGAACTACTCACTCATGGAAGAAATCAACAACATCATAATCAAATGAATGGATTAAAGTACGGGGGTAGATCTAATGCAAACCACAATTGGATCTAGAATTACAAAGAGATCTAAGAGATGAAAGATGGAGTAATGGTGGTGATGAATATGCAACGGTTGATGATCAAGGGGATGATGCATTGTCCTCTGATGATCTGTGAAGCAGCATGGATTTTACCCCAGCCAAATTCCTCCTTCAGACCCCTCTTGGATGTGGTGTTTCTTGGTTTTTGGTGGCTGTGAATGTCAGATCTCCCTCCGGTCTTTGCCAGGAGAAACTATTTGACAAGATGGTCTCGATGGCGCCTGGTACGGGCGGACGGTACTGGTGGGCTCCGCCCGTACCAGTGGTTGTTATTAATGTTGATGCCTCCCCCTTGTTTGTTATTCTTCCGGGTGGGAAGTTAAATTCATAAAATGACTTTTCTCACTTAGAAATATCATATAATTGCACAATATGACAGCTCTAATTGATATGTTCATATATGACTCCATGATTTGGGATCTTGTTGAAACAAGAACAAAATAGCGCGCGTAGGCGCAGTGAAATACAAAAATTCCTACTCTATTTATACAAAAACAACAGGTAAAAGGTCAATCGACTAAGTGGTACGGGCGGGTTCCGCCCGTACTACCCGTCCATACCGACTTCGTAACTTCACAAAAAATATATTTATGACACAAAAGTGTAAACGAGAAATAGAAAGAGAAAGTCACCGAACCAATAACGACCGGCGCTATGGGGAGTGCACCCATACAGCGCAGTCGTACCGCTTCCACGAGAACATCAACGAGGCACCAGCAGGCTTAACGACCATCAGTACGGGCGGATCCGGTGGTACTGTCTGCCCGTACCAATCTCGTAAGATCGGCAGTCAACTCAGAAAAACGAAAGAAATTCAAATGTGCAAAAAGAAATAGCAGAAAATCATCTAGAACAAAGGTGTATTGAGAATTTCATAAGCCATGTTCATCGAGGGAATATGGTCTCATTTGAATCTCGTTTCTTCCTCTCTTCGAATAAAACAAGTCACGAAAAATTGCCAAAACCATTGTAAGGGGAAATAGGGAACTTCCTTTTTGGTTGTGGGGTTCCCACAGGTATACACACGGATGATACCTCTTTAGGATGAAGAACTCCTTGAGTGTCTATGAATGCTTCCTCCAGCTCTTCTTTCCATTGTAAGATCTGTAAATCAAACTCTTGCAGAACTAGAGTCCAAGGGATCATTATTGGCCTAACATCAGTCCTTTCCAAGATTTCTTTCAAGCCAACACGATCAGTATGTAGTCTAACTTTGGCATCCATGATGTAAGATCTAAATTTATCACAAGAAAAGACTACAGTGAAGAATTCTTTTTCATCCATAGGATAGTTCTTTTGGCCCCCATTTAAGGTGCGACTAGCATCATGAATGATATTGAGATCATCACCATCATATTGGCAAAGAATTGTCCCTATAACTTCATGGCTAGCTTCACAAAATATCTCAAAGGGTTTCTTCCAATTAGGTGGTTTAATAACTGGTACTTCAAGAAGAGCTTGTTTTAATATGTTGAAAGAATCAAGACATTTTTCATCAAAATTAAAATGAACATCCTTTTGAAGAAGGTTGGCTAATGGTCCAGCAGTTTTTGAAAAATTCTTAACGAGTCTTCTATAAAACCCTACATGACCCAAAAAGCTTATTATACCTTTTATATCTCGAGGAGGGGGTAATCTTTCTGTTGCTTTAATATTTGCCTTATCGACTTCTATACCCTTACCTGAGACTTTGTGGCCGAGTACTATGCCTTCTTGGACCATGAAATGACATTTCTCCCAGTTCAAGACTAGATTAGTGTCTTCGCATCTCTGCAAAACTTTATGCAGATTATGGAGACAATGATTAAAGGAGGTTCCATAAACAGAGAACTCATCCATGAACACCTCCATAATATTTTCAACATAATCGGCAAAAATAGCTGTCATGCATCTTTGAAAAGTGGCAGGAGCATTTCAAACACCAAAAGGCATACGACAATAACCATAGCAACCATAAGGACAAATGAAAGTAGTTTTAAGTTGATCATCAGGGAGTACAACAATTTGGGGAAAACGGAATAACCGTCTAGGTAGCAAAAATGAGAATGTGTGGCAAGCCCTTCTAAAGTTTGGTCTATAAACGGTAAAGGGTAATGATCCTTCCTAGTTTCCTTATTAAGCTTTCTATAGGCAATGCACATCCTGTGGCCAACAATAGTTCTAGTTGGTACCATTTCGTTATGTTCATTTTCTATAGCCGTGACCCACCTTTCTTTGGAACACACTGAACGGGACTTACCCATTCACTCTCCTCCACATGAAAGATGACGCCTGCATCCAATAAACGTATTATTTCTTTTCTTACCTCCTCTTTCATGTGAGGTTTAAGACGTTGCTAAAATTCCGCTACCGGCTGGGCTCCTTCTTCCATGAATATTCTATGGGTGGCTATCGAAGGACTAAGCCCCTTCAAGTCACTCATCGAATACCCAAGAGCACTTTGATGCATGCGGCGAACCTTCATTAAATTTTCCTCCTCTTTCTCTGCGAGGTTAGCACTCACAATAACAGGGAAATTATTTGTATCATCGAGAAACCTATATTTTATTTCCTTTGGCAGAGCTTTAAGGGTTGGAGGAGGAAGAGCCTCATCTCATTTCCTTATAGGTTCTTCATAGTTTTGGTTAATCTCGATGTCCACCTCCGGTGTGGAATCGAGTTAGTTAGCTATTTCAAATTTTTTCTATGTCTTCAAGAATGTTATTATTATTGACTAAACTTCTTGCTAGATCATGATTTGGAGTCTCGATAATTATTGAGGCTAACTTTATGATATTACCTTCTTCCTCATTTCGTACTCATCATCATCTAATTCTTCAATAGCTGGTTTATGGACGAATTTGGAGAAATGAAAATCCATCTTCGCTTCACCAAACTTGAGAGACACAGTTTGCTTCTCGCAGTCTATGTTCGCACCTGTAGTATTTGGAAAAGTTCTTCCAAAGATGATGGGACAATAAACGTCACTGGTCATATCAATAAGCACAAAATCAATAGGATATTTGTGGGGTCCAATACATATTGGTACGTCCCTAATTATTCCCATAGGGACTCTTAGAGTTTTATCTGCAAGCATTATAGTCATATCCGTATCTTCCATTTGAGCTAGGGCTAATCGTTTTGATTTTTTAAATAAAAGTTAAAGGGGATAACATTAACAGCTGTATCGATATAGCAAAGACCATAATAGGAAGTTCCACTGAAAGTGCATGGAAGGATAGGCTTACCCACTTCTTTAGCTTTTAACTTTCCTTCAACAGATTGCGAGGCTTCGGAATCTAGCTCAATCACGTTGCAATGTGCAAACATGGTTATAATATCTTCCTTTATTGATGCCTCTGCCTCTTGTTCACTTCCTTCCTCAGTTTTCCTTATTTGTGTTTCCTCTTCTAGCTCCTTGAGAAATAATTCTTCCTCTTTGTGTTGATCATCAAGTTGCTAAGCCATCATGGGTTTTCTTACCGTCCTTGGAAAAGGAAGGGGTTCAACATACGAAGGCACCTCCCTCATTGGCTCGGCAAGGGCCATAATAATTGGATCTTCTTCAACAACTGGCTCAGGTGGAGGAGTATAATGAAGCCAGTCCTTCTTTGGAGCTTCAATATGTTCTATAAAAGACTGAAGGATTTGCAAGATAATATCATCATCAAGTTGTAGTTCATTAGAAGTTTATTTTACCTTACTGGAGACTTTATAAGCATTGAGACAATCAGATTCAATTTATATACCTCCTTCGCCTCCTAAATCAAATCCCCATGTTTCTCTATTACGGCGAATTCGTAATAGAGAATTTCTATGCCCCCATGTGTGGTTTTGGTAATTAATGGCAATCCCTATGGACTAAGGCAAATTGAGTTTCACTTGTAGGTTTGTCCATTGGCATCACTTGGACCATGTGTTGGTTTCAAGGATAAAAAATAAGAAGCATCGTCCAAGGGTTTTGTGCCTATTGGAATCAAGTAGAAGAAGAAGAATATCAAGTATGTCTTGAAGAATAAGAAGATGGAGTTCCTCATGGCTATCTTTAAGACATCATTAAGAATTGAAGCGCAAGCTCAAGATGCGTCATCTCTAGAAGATATCATGCTTGAAGCTTGCCATCCTTGGCAATCATGGAATGATGAAGACAAGTTCAAAGAAGAGGCTTCCCCATGGAGTATGGGGGAGCATTTCTTAAGACTTCATCAAGCAAGTGCAATCAAGAAAGATGTTCCGTCTTGAAGGTGAAAAGATCGTCTACATCAAGCTCAAGTGGGATGCTCAAGGCAAAGGTATGATATTCATAGGGTTTCTATTTTACAGGTCTCTTGTAGTGTTAGGAGACCAGGTTTAGGATAGATAGACGTACTATCAAGAGGGGCTCTCGAGTGAGTAGCTCGATCGTATCTTTCAGAGAGAGCTCAAACCTTTGCATACATAGCATCATATTTTTTTTTTGTTGTTTGGTTGTTGTCCATGTGAGGATCTAGAGCTTGTGGTTATATTCATAACAAGCTCTAGTTCATCAAAAACGCATTTCCCTTGCATATCTTATTGCGTTTTTGATCTTACGGGTTTTCCGGCTCCACACCTTGGGAGATATCTCACTTATATATTCATGATATTTTCTACCTTGGTGATACCCAATATTCACCTTTTGTTGGATTCTAATCTTTATTATCTTTCCAACAAAGTTGGTTTCATCCCAATTGGAGTTTCCAAGCTCAACTTCTTGTGTTTTGGGTTCTAGAGGTTTTACCGGTTCGTCGCTTCTAAGAGGTCGTACATGTCTCCATTTTATTTTTATCCTCCCTTGTTGTACTATGATGTTTCTTTGCATAATATTGTAGAGATTTTTGTTCTCTTCAAAACGAGCGCAAGATCATCGAAATCGGAGTCCAGAGTCAGAAGTTATTGAAGTTTTCGTGCAATGTTGTCCAACATTTTTGCTTGAGCGGTAGTACCAGCCAAGTTCCGGCCAAAGTTCCAGTAAATCTCGTTTTTCTTTTGTATCTTGTGTTTCTATTTACCGGTAGTGCCGGTGGGGTACCGGTAGTTCCAGTGGGGAACGAATATGGCTTCAAGTGTGGGCAAAGGAAAGGTTGTGATTGGAGCTTCAAGTGTTCCCCCATCATCACCTTCTCCCAACATTCACTTATGCCTCATGGCTAAGGAATCAAAGGTAACTTCTCCTTTGGATCCCAATGCACCTAATGATGATGTGAATGTTGAATTAGATGAAGTAGAATATGATGTTGCCTCTTTAAAAGAGAAAGGGGAGCTAGTCCTTCATGCTCTACAAAAAAATAAAAATGCGTGCGCTACTTTCATTGAAATCTTGAACTTTGCCATTGAAAGTAAGCAACTAATTTATGAGCACGAGGACACAATTGAAAAAATGAGTTGTCTTGAGCGTGAGTATGCTAATGACATTGCAAACCTAAATGAAGCTCTTGAAGAGGAACAAACCACCAAGGAATCTCTTGAGGAGACCTTTTCTCTAGAGCTATCTAGAGTAAAGAAATATCATGATAGAGATCTTAAGGTGGCAAGTGACCTTCAAATTAAAAATCATGAACTTGAAGTTGCCTATGCTAAACTCCTTGAGGATTTTGAGCACCTCAACAATGGCTCTAGGGTCATCAAGGGGGAAATCATCAAACTCACCGAGTCGCATGAGCAACTTAAAGCTTCATACTCAAAAGAGCTTTCCAAGTTTCCCTCACCTCTAGCAATTAATCATGATGCTTATGCTACTAACTCTATCTCTCGTGAAGCATCTATTGTGAAGGATAATGTTGAGCTACATGCTCAACTTGCTTTGCTAACTAGTAACAATGGGAAATTGGAAGAGAGTCGTGCTAATCTCTCTAGCTCACATGAGGACCTTCTAGTTTCCCATGGTAGCCTAAAGTTGGCTCATGAGGCCATTATGTCAAAGGTAACATCTAGTATGCCTCATGTGGACATTAGCACTGCATCTACTCCTAGTGTCATATTACCATGTGCTAGTCCTTGTAATTCATCCACTCATGCTATTGATATATCTTGTGATGAATTGCATCCCTTGCCTTGTTGCTCTAACAACATAGCATCTACTTCCTCTAGTATTGTTGTTGATACTAACCATGTAGAGGAAAACAAGAAGCTCAAGGATCAAGTCAATTCTTTGAAGAATGACTTGAAGAAGTGTCATGAAGGGAAGACCACGCTCAAGAACATCTTGGGTGTGCGAAGATCCCCAAATGAGAAGAGTGGGCTTGGATATAACTCCAACATCAAGAACAAGCCCAACAACAAGTTGAAGCACAAGGGCAATAAGAAGAGTGGCCAAGGTCAAGTGAAGAATCCGGCCAACATTGTGTGCTTCAAGTGCAAGGAAGAAGGCCATCATGTGAGATGTTGCCCATTGAATAATAAGCACAAGGTAAGCGGCCTCAAGCTCCACCTCAAGCTAGAAGCGGGCCTCTTCCCAAGTCTCAAGATCTTCCTCACGGGGTGGCAACTTCCATGAAGAAAGATAGCAAGAGAAGAACTTGCTACATTTGCCGCAAGAAGGGGCACCTTTCTTCCTCGTGCACCTTGGGTAACTCCTCATCCAAACCTATCTTGATTTATGATGTATATTCTCTTCGTAAGGATGAGGTGAGCAATGTGTTTGCCAAATATGTTGGTGACCAATGTGGTGTCAAAAAAAGAACCATTTGGGTGGCCAAGCCTATTGTGCCTACTTCTTAGGACCCAACTTGGTTGGGGATCAACAAGCTAAAACTTGATCAATAGGTGTTGTTGGAGGGCATTGGAGGCTTGGCTACATTATGAATAATTGAGGGATCTTCATCATTTATTTTTGTCAAGTCAAGCCAATTGGATTATCTTGCTTCTATCTTACATCCAATGTTCCTCCTTGTGGTAACATGTGCTCAACTCTTTATATTGAAAGTTACTTGCTCCCTTGTGCATGTGTGGTTTTGTAACTTGCATGTGTATGTATATGTTGTGCTTCCCTCGTACTTATATTGAGTTATCAAGTATATTTGTGTATGTTGGTTGGCACATCATGTATTTGTGTTCTTGGTTTGGAGCCTTTGTTGAATTCATTTGGTATCTCATTTGGCTCTTGGGATAAATTAATGGACTATCCCATTTTGGGGGAGTGTTATGCTTGGGCATTCCACAATCCTAAATTGTGTGTACATGAGGAATACCACTTAGTGTTGACATTGTATGTTTATCTTGTCTCTATGTGGTATGTCATTCTCATGAAGAATTAGAATTCCATAATGTCCATTAATCATCTCCATTTTGATCTTTTTGCCTCTTGTCGAGATTTCTTGGTTTATCACATTATGGGGGAGTCATATTCTTGGTGCATATTACAAACCTAGAAAATGTGAACATTTGAGGTAGTGCCACTTATAATTGATATTGAGAATTATCTAGCTCCTATGTGGCACATTTAGCTCAAACAAATTCTAATTTTCTTTGTTTCTTTTATTGCTCATCTTTTGTATCTTGTTTGTGAGAGCTTTTCTTGATATGTGTTTCCTCATGTTTGGACCTCCATATCCTCCATGGAAACCATTTGCTTCAAGTTACTTTAATCTTTGATGATTGTGTGACTATTTGGAGCTATCAAGAATCTCTCTCGAAGCGTTAAGCATAATTTTTATATCTTGTTACATGCTTCTTTGTGTGAATATGATCATGATTTCCTTGCAAACTACCTCAGGAAAAATTTCCCTATAATTATTGTCATTGGACAATACTCCACATGTGGTAGAATTTGTTGATCATATTCACTTTGGCCTTTGATTTTGTTTGTCCCATCTTTGGCCAAGAGATTATTTCCATTTTCTCCCATCTCTTCCTTGCCTCTTGTGTATCATTTTAGTTTATTGGTATTCTCTTGTGTTTTATTTAATGTAGGTAGTAGTGATGATCTCATTTTTGTGCAATTTACATTCAAAATCAAAATTCTATATAATGCACCATTCATGGGGGAGCTCTCCTATAATATTTAGAACACGCCCTTTTGTGCTTGGAAGTTCGATCTTTTCTTTTGGTACTTTGTGCCATCATGAAAAGTGTAGAAAGTGTGTGTTTGTGTGTTGGAACCTTGCTCTATTTGGGAGTTTACTTTGTCTCATTCTTTGTTTCTTGTTTTGATCTTTTAGAATGATATAAATCCTTGAGCATTGTGTGTTTTGTGCATCTTTTGCTTTTTTGGCTTTTGCCTTGTATATTTGTTGAATTTGTATCTTTCATGTGTTGATTTGGCTCTTTGATACAATTTGGACACCTTTGTCGTGTCACACTCTCGTGTGCTACTTCTTGGTTTACTTGGTGTTTTAGTTCAAATTGTATATCCTTTTTGGTTCTTGAAAGTCTAGTGCACGCATATTTACTTCTTGTATATATTATGGCATGCTTTCTTTCTATGATCCAATATATAGGTGATTCTCCACTAAATCCTATCGGCTAAGATGTGCATGAAATTCAATTTCATATCAATATGCACATATTTATGTGGAGGGTATCCTATGTATTGTAGTTGGACTAACTACTTTGGACCCAATTCGTTAGGAACATAGTGTACTTAATTGTGTTTTAGGTACATTGGAGATATATTGGATGCCTGTCTCATCCATTAGGAAGAAGTGGTGCCTACATGTCAATTGGAGAAGAAGTGGTGCCTACACGTCAATTGGAGACAAGCTAGGATGATCAACAAATTCTTATCCTCTACATCCTACCAATTATATCTCGGTAACAAGTATCTCTCTCATGCATACATATCTTGTTTCCAACCTTTTGTGGGTTGCTTGTTGGCATGAATTTGTGTGTTTGTAATATTGTGGTTCCTTGTTTGGTTTTGGGAGTTCTCTCTATTGTAAATGTGTGTATGATGAGATGAGTGCATATAAGTGGGACTGACATGGGTATACCCTATAGGTACTCGATCTTGGTATATACGGTCCAAATACGTAAAGGCCCATGGTGTCGCCAAGGCCCAAATGAAGGACTCGAGTAACCTACGGACTCTCGACTGCTTGAAGAACAAGAAGAAGCTAAAGATAGAAAGTTTGAAGGGGAAAACCCTAACTTGTAACTGACTCGACCTGCTACCCAAGACCTAGCCTACCTATATAAAGGCTAGGAGGGGGCGGCGAGGAGGACACACGCAACCCTAGTTTCCACAACCCTCGCCAGATCACATTTGCGCATCATTGTAATCTTCGATTCTTTCGATAATTTCACGAGCAGACAAGCAGGAGTAGGGACCTCTACGAGGCCTGACCCTGGGTAAATCTTTGTCCCATGTGTGCTTGTTTGCTAGCCGATAGATGTCTCCAGCGCTCCCTCCATCTCCAAAACCCAAGTCCATAACAATGGGCATTGATGAGTTAAACCCTCGTCAATTGGCGCCGTCTGTGGGAATTGGGAGTGCTGATGTTGCGGCTTCTTCGTCCCCATCAACCGCGATCTACAACTCTACAATAGTGGAGATTCGCCAGCTCTTCGGCGTGTTCGACTTCACCGTCCACACGCCGGCCACTCGCCTGGCCTTCGAGTCCGTGGGCGACGGAATCAGCCTGGCGATCGGGAGCTTCCGCTTCCAGGTTGGTTAGATGGGCACGCTTCGCATGCCTGATCAGCCGACAGTGCTGGCGATTGCCCCAGCATCATGGTTCCCTCCATCGATCGGCACCCTCAGTGAGCTCAACGCCTCGACAACAGTCGAGAATACGGTCAGCGACAGCAGTCGCAACTCCGATGTGAGCGATCTGGCCATGGAAGACGGGGCCTACGGCTCCGGATCTGAAAGTTGTGGGAGCGGCAGCTTCCCCAACCACTTCATGTGCGCCGTCATCAACGCAGGCGATACCTCTGCCAATCGCGACAATGGTAGCAATCGCGGTAATGGAACCGACCCGCCCAACCGTGACAACGGTGGCAACGGCGGCATACCCAATAGTGGACCAACGCCTAACGGCGGCAATCGCGTCCCCGTCGATAATGGAGGAACATTCGAACCTCCAACTATAATAAACGAGCACACCGGCGAATGCGTCGTAATTAGGCTCAACAAGCAAGAATGGGCTCGCTGCCGCGAGGCCCTGCGAGGCACTCCTCTACCCTTCAGATCGCCGCAAGAACTACTCATGGGCTACCACTGGCTCCTGAAGGAAGAATTCAAGCGCCAAGTGCAAACAATGGCGCAACTCGAGGTGCGCAAAAAGGTAGCAGACGAGTCGAGCCTTCGCCGTGCTAGGCTCTCCTCCCACAGAGGATCCTCCTCCAAGGGAAACGAGTACCTCGCCAAGAAGAGGCAATCTCGGATGGCCCATCTCACCGAGCAAGAACGCATAGAAGCTGCAAAGGTCCTCGACTTCAGCTCTATGACAGTCGACACTCGGGGCAACGTGGTCCCCAAGACGTCGTAGGCTATGGTGACAGCGGCCACCATATACCTCCTTAACAACCAGCCGCCAGCTACAGATCCTCGAGCCGCCATGCACCGATCTACGATCGCGGGCTTGGGATTAATCGAGGCCGCCATCGACAAGGAGCTAACACCTGAGCCGAAAAAGGACAAATCACTAGCAAAGCGCTACTCCTCGCCCTCATCTAGCGACGACAGTCACGACCTGTCTCGACACCACCGCTCACGGCGACACGACAGCGACTATGATGCGCGCAACGACCTCACGCAGCGCAAGATCGACAAATCAAGGGCACGACGTGCCCGGTCGACTGACTCGGAAGAAGATGTGGAGCTCTGCGGCGCCAGATGCTTCAGGGTTTAAACTCCCATCAGAGAACCCCGAAGTTTGACGGCCTACAGGACCCGAAGATCTGGCTGGAGGACCACATTTCCTCTGTTAGGCTCCATGGCGGCAGTCGAAGCACGGCCATGCAATGCTTACACCTACAGCTGCAAGGCGCCGCTCGAGCATGGCTCAACAACCTCCTGCGTGGATCCATTCGCAGCTGGGATGAGCTGGTTTACAGCTTCATGCACAACTTCAAGGGCACGTACAAGTGGCCCGCATCAATCGAAGAGCTAAGGTGCTCCCAGCAAAGATCAGGCGAATCTTACGCTCCTACATCCAAAGGTGGTCCATCATCAAGAACTCCGCAGAGAACATCTCGGAGGATCGTGCGATTGACGCGTTCAATGGTGGCGTTCGCCACCTAGAGCTCAGAGAGGAGCTAGGCCGATCAAAGCCCCAAACCATCGACCACCTGATGGAAATCGCGAATCGGTGGGCCGATGGAGAAGATTCGGTGAAGAATCGCGTTCACTCCGACGAGGAGGCGGAACTCGAGCGCAGACGCGATCGATGGGGCAAATGCCGCATGCGCATCTACGACGACCGTGACGACGTCAACATGGTCGCAGCCAGCTACGCCGATAGACGTGACGATAACCGCAATAGCGGATACCGTAGTGGTGGATACTGTGACTCCGGGAAAACCACGCAAGTGTGGCAACGCCGCAATCGCGATGAGGCACCCGCAACATCCATTGAGGACAAACTGTCCGGGCCATGTACGGTGCACTTCTACATCAACAAACATGATGGAAAGAAGAAGTCCAGCCACCTCCTCAAGGACTGCCGCGAATTCCTCAAGCTACATGAGGGATTGGTTCGAATGAATCGCAACGCAGTCGAGAGAGGCTACGGAGCCGCACCAGGCGTTGTGGTGCACGGCGCTCCGCCACCTCCACCTGGGCCACCCCTGAATGCAATTGCGCCGGACCAGCACCACGGAGGCGAACCGTACCCACGAGCTATGGGTACCATGATGATCCAAAAGGGATGCCCCTCCAATCGGGTGCAGAAGTCCATCACTCGCCAAGTCAACTTGGCCACACACTCACCACCATCTACCACTGAGTACCTCAGTGGAAGCGAGTCATGCATCACCTTCGACAAACGCGACCATCCGCCTCAAGTACCCCGCCCAGGCCATTGCCCCCTCATACTCAAGGCGCAAATCGGAGGTTCCGACATGAGCCGCGTCTTCATGGATGGCGGGAGCGGCATTAACCTTATATTCGCGAGTACCTTGCGAGCAATGAGGATCCCTCTAACTTGCCTGGAGGCCTTGGACACAACATTCCACGGCATCGTCCCAGGGAAAGGCGTATACCCCCTGGGAAAAATCAACCTCGACGTCATCTTCGGCACGCCAAGGAAATTTCGGCGCAAGCGCATCGACTTTGAGGTCGTCGACTAGCCCTCACAATACCACTGCATCCTCGGACATGTCGTGTTCGCTAGGTTTATGGCAGTACCGCACTACACCTACCTGCAGATGAAAATGCCAGGTCCCAATGGCGTCATCATGATCAACGGGAGCTTCGAGAGATCCGACAGTTGCGACAAGGAATTCAACAGAATTTCCCAATCCTTCGGCATGCAGGAGGAACTCGCGAGACTAAAGGAGTCAACAGACAACAGTCTGCCTCCCCTGAGCCGGCCAAGTTCACCTGATCTCTCTTTCGACTCATCGGTGCACACAAAAAAAGTGCAGGTCCACCCATCGGATCCCGCCAAGATGGCCCTCATCACCAACAACTTGAGTGCCGCATAGGAACTCGCGCTCGTCGAATTCCTCCGTGAGCACTGGGAAATTTTCACCTGGTGTCCTGCGGACATGCCAGGAGTTCCTAGGTAATTCGCCGAGCACGCACTCAATGTCAACCCCGACGCAAGGCCAGTCAAGCAAACAATTCGGCGATTGTCTGAGCCACGGGCGCAAGCAGTTGGAATGGAGATCAACAGACTCCTCGAAGCCAAGTTCATACGCGAGATCAAGGAAAGCACTTGGCTCGCCAACACGGTGCTGGTACCAAAAAAGGACATGGATATCCTGCGGATGTGCGTAGACTTCACCTCTCTATGCCTCTGCTTCCTCGATGCCTACTCAGGCTATAATCAGATTCGAATGAAGGAGGAGGATCAAGAAAAAACAGCGTTTACAACGCCCTTCGGTGTGTTCTGCTATAATACAATGCCCTTCGGGCTATAAAACACAGGAGCCACCTATCAGCGGTGCATGCAGGCTTGCCTCAAGGAACAACTGGGTCGCAACATTCAATTCTATGTCGACGACATAGTAATCAAGACCAAGGAGGAAGCCTCCCTAATCGACGATTTGCACGAAACCTTCGCCAACCTCGACCGCTACCAGATCAAGCTCAATACGGACAAATGCGCCTTTGGTGTGCCATCTGGGCAACTACTCGGGTACCTCATATCCACGAGGGGAATCGAGGCAAACCCGAAGAAAATAAAAGCCATACTGGCCATGGAGAAGCCGAAAAACATAAGGGGCGTCCAGCAACTGGCTAGGCGAATCGCGGCCCTCGGTCGATTCATTAGTCGGATGGGTGAAAAGGCGCTGCCCTTCTACCAACTCCTCCGAAAAGCTGAAAAATTCGAGTGGACCAATGAAGCGCAAGAAGCATTCGAAGACCTCAAGCGCCTACTATCCACTTCGCCAGTACTGGTGACCCCATGAGAAAGGGAACCACTGTTGCTATATATCTCTGCCACCAACCAGGTGGTCAGCATAGTGCTCGTCGTCGAGCGAGCCGAGGAAAACAAGGTCCACGGGGTACAACACCCAGTATACTACCTCAGCGAGGTCCTCACACCAACAAAACAGCGATACCCGCACTACCAGAAGCTGGCATACGGTGTCTTCATGACCTCCCGGCGACTGCGCCATTACTTCTAGGAGCACCCAATCATGGTGGTCAACGACGCCCCGTTGGGGCACATCCTCAATAACCCCGACGCCACGAGATGAGGCGCGCTTTGGGGAATAGAATTGTCTCCACGAGACATTACATACGAAAAACGCGACGCAATCAAGTCGCAAGTTCTCCCTGACTTCCTTGTGCACTAGATGGAGAACCAGCTCCCTGACAAACCAGATATGTCCTACCTCTGGACAATGCACTTCGATGGATCCAAGCGGAAGGACGGAGCAGGTGTCGTTGTCATACTGACATCACCTCAAGGGGACAAGCTGAAATGCATCCTGCGAATGCAGTTCACAGCCTCCAACAACGGGGCTGAATACGAGGCCCTGTTGCACGCGATGAGGATGGCAAAAGCCTGCGGCGCCAAGAGGCTCATCATATACGGTGACTCCAAGTTGGTCGTCAACCAAACAATGCATGAGTGCGACGCACTGAACGACAACATGATCGTGTACCGCGACCTCTACGACACACTTGAAGGAGACTTCAACGGTTGCGAGCTACGGCACGTAGGTCGCGAAAGCAACGAAGAGGCGGACGCACTCGCCAACATAGGCTCTACCTGCGCACCCATACCACCTGGGGTATTTCTCGAGCGCATCTGCGAACGCTCCATCAAGCCAAAGGCCGCAGAGAAGAAAACAAGCGCAGCAACAGACTCGGGGGCTACGTCGCCCAATGAGTCAATGGCACTCGATGACTTGGAGTTGGACACAGGACTCGAGGGACCAACGAGTGTCATGATGATTGAGCAATCCTGGACACAGCCGTACATCACGTACCTCCTTAGCAAAAGGCTCCCGGGTGATCCGACTGATGCACGGCACATCGCGCGGCGCTCCAAGGCATTTGCTGTTATCAACGGCGAACTGTATAAACGCAGCATCACAGGAGTACTCTAGCGATGCATCTCCACGGCTGATGGAAGTGTTGTTCTCCTCGACATCCATGAGGGAACCTGCGGGCACCACGCCGGCAGTCATGCCCTCATTGCCAAAGCTCTACGAGCTGGATTCTATTAGCCCACGGCCATACGCGATGCCAAGGACATCGTCCAAAAATGCAACGCTTGCCAACGATTCACGGACAAGCCGCACGCACCGGGCGCGGAACTCCGGCCAATCCCATTGGCCTGGCCCTTCGCGCAATGGGGACTCGACATGGTTGGCAAACTCCCAAGGTCCTCACGAGGAGGCTACGTCTACCTCTTGGTCGTAGTCGACAAATTCACCAAGTGGACTGAGGCCATGCCAGTGACCAACCAATCAGGACACGGCGTAGTTAAGTTCTTCGAATCCATCGTCTACCACTTCGGAGTACCGCACAGCATCATCACCGACAACGGGACGAACTTCACATCCAAGGAGTTCCAAGAAATCTGTGAGAACCTGGGGATCAACATCATCTATGCCTTGGTAGCGCATCCACAGACCAACGGTCAGGTGGAAAAAGCAAACGGGCTTGTCTACGGGGGCATCAAGAAGCGACTCCTCCGACCACTCGAACAAGCCGCGGGTTGCTGGCCAGACGAACTACAATCCGTACTCTGGAGCCTACGCACAACTCCAAACAGTGCCACGGGCTACACGCCATTCTTTATGGTGCACGGAGCCGAGGCAGTGCTGCCCGCCGAGGTACGGTACAAGGCATCGCGCGTGGTCGCTTATAGCAAACAAGAGTCATCCCTCGCACTCAAAGACTCCGTCGACCTCCTTGACGAGGCAAGAGAAATCGCCGCGGAAAGATCAACGATCTACCAGCAGAACCTGTGCAACTACCACAGTAGGAGGCTACGCCCCAGGTCCTTCGTCGAAGGTGACCTGGTCCTGCGACTGAAGCAGCAGGGGCATCTCAAGCTCAAGTCCCCCTGGGAAGGACCATACGTGATTACAGAAGTAATCCCAGGTGGCGCCTATCGCCTTCAAGATTTAGAGACAGGAGTCGCATACTCCAACCCCTGGAACATCGCACAGCTGCGACGCTTCTACCCCTAGTCGCCTTTTTACTTTTTACATTGCAAATAAGGCTACTCAGCCAAGCCTACTTAGCCAAACATTGTACCTCACACTGTCCTTCGAATAAATAAAGCTAAGTGCCCCAAAACTCTGTGTTCACTTTTATTTTTCCAATTTATCTACTCGGGGGCTGTGCCACCCTACATCTGTTCTACGAACCAAAACGCGATATCCTGAGTAGCTGGCACATCAATCGAAACCCTTGACATAACATCAACCTAGCTGCAACGCACCTGATAGGTTGACAAGGGACTAAGATAAGAGCATGGCCAGGCTAACGAAAAGGACTCGCATAGTGCAAAGCACTTCATGCTAACAAAGCTCTTTCTACATATTCGACAATAAATTATATACAACATTTATACGAACTTTACAACATGACTACACTTATGTGCAGGATACAAACTAAGCTACTACTTTAGCAAGAGAACGTTGGTTTGTTCCTCAAAGAAGTCGACGATCTCTTCTGCTGGGCGATCCACAGCCTGGTAGTGTGGCACCATATTCCAGGCAGAACCTGCCGGTGGCGCAGGCGGCCCAGCCGCAATTTCCACAACATCTATGTCAAGCATATGCAATCGCACCAACGATAAAGCAGCCTTGGCACCAGCCACCAACTGTTGCCTCACGCACTCGCGAACTGCGGACAGGTCTTGAAACTTGGCAAAGAGGGCCAGCAGGCTTGATGGAGTAACATCTAGCGGAAACATCGTCCAATAAATGTTCTTCAAACATGACTGTGACTTCTTCAGAAAGTGCAACACTCGCGACGCTCGATCCTGCAAGGTCGCCAGTGCAATCGCAAGATCGTGATCTACCCAGAAGTATCCACTCTCTTGAAGTTGCTCTTGGGTGAGATCATGCATACGAATAGCAATTCTATCCTTCGCATCATGCAGATGACGCGCGCTGACTACTACACGAAGCAGCAATAGCAGCATAAGTACAACGCACCATCGCGAGTGACTATAAGGAAAAGTTAAGAGCAAGCAAACTAACACTAGAATTGGTCGCCCAGCTGCGTCACCTCTCCAAGCAGATACTGCTCTCGGGCGGCGACCTTATCCGCCTTTGACTTCCATACATCCGCGTTACCGCGGAGCACGGGAAACTCACGCTCCAGTTGCTTCACGCGGTCACGTAGTCGCGAAAGCAGCGACAGTTCATCTACCCTGGAGCGCGGCGGTGCCAAAGTATCATCAAGAGGTGGCGAGTCCTGAGTTTCCCTCAAAGGATCACTTGATGAACCCTATCACAAGTCAAGCAGCAACAAATAAGACGACTAAATCAACACAAAAGGCAAAATATTCAAGTGCATTCGAGACTAGCAAAAGTATCAGCAGATACACTCGCCAGCAGGCATGTTCTTAACAAAGGACATAAACTAGTCAACTATTACAAAGCTACTAAGGAGCGATTGGCTTCTTCGACTTCGACGGTTTCGGGGGCTTCATCGAGTCCGTGGCAGTATCAGATGCCACTGACTTTCCGCTAGCCCCTGATGCCACAGCTTTCGTCGCCTTCTTGGCACGTTGCAGCTCCTTAGAATACTTCGCAACAGTATTTATCAGCCGATGCCCATATTTGCCACAGGCAGTCGCGAAAGGAGCGAAGACTACCTTCTGGCCGTCCGTGCTAATAGGCATCGCCTTTGACACCGCGGCAGGATCAATCTCGACTCCGTGGGCCTGCACCATGGCAAGTGACATGGACGCGCCGGCCGCGCAGAGTGAGTTCTTGAAGCTGGAAGGCACACCCCCGGTGAGTGACTCCACCAGCTCGTCTATGTTCTCGACTAGCTCAGCTTTGGGCATCAGGTCCTCCCGGAGGCGACTGAGTACGCCTTTGGCCTTGGAGAGCGTATCCTGAACGGCGGTGTTGCGGTCTTCGACTGCTGACAGTGCACCCGCCAGAGCATCATCGCGACGAAGGGCCTGCGGGTCGAAACTCAAGTCGCTAGCATCTGTGCATAAATCCACACACGGACAAGGCATCAGCGCTACCGGCAAAAAAATCGAGCAGAGAAGGATAACGATATCCATAGCAAAGTACCTGAGAGAGCCTTGGAAATCGAGAAAAGTTGTTCCTCGAACAACTTCTCCCTGGCTGCGAAGGAGGAACGCAGATCCTCTTCACGCATTCGCGCCTCGTATCACGCCGTGATTCCCTCATCGCGACCCTTCACAGCCGCGGCGAGAGTTTTCTCCATGGTGGCAGCGTCACACAGGAGGGCGTTATGTTCAGCTACAAAACAAAAAGGGATTAACTATCAGTCGACCATATAAAAAGGAGAAGAAGAAGAAGAAGTGCAGAAGACTCACTCTCAACCACGCGATGACGCGTCTCCAGCATTGCATGCTGGCGACCCATCGCAAGGACTTGCTCCGCCAAGTGAGCGGCTTCCTTCACAAGGATCTAACGCACATACAAGGTATCAGTAGAAGCAACAGATAACATCGACTACAACATTAAAAGAAGACAATTTACACTTACATGATCCTCCAATGACTCCGAAGTTGTCTGATGAGCCATCATCCGGGCAACTATTCGATGTTCCCCCTCATGCGGAGAGCTGGAAGAGTTGTGCCCGGAGTGGGCCGCCAATGGAGGAGAAGGAGCGCGCTCGACCTCTTTCTTGGCCCTTGAGGTCGCGACTCCTGATTCTTTCAAAAATTGGACGTCGCCAGAAGATGACGACGCCTCTTGACTGCAAAGACAAAATCAACATCAAGAACAAGACAAAAATCCAGAGACGAACCAAAAAAGGGCAAATCCAGATAAGAACAAACAAATTAGAAAACTTACCAATCAAACTTGTCAAAGTCAAAGGTGGGCTCCCCTGACTCTGACGAAGACTCCTTGGGCAGTCGCATCTTCTTGCGAGAAGACGGTGCCACAACGCTCACAGGAATGGCAGCTATCGGCGACTCCGCACCAACGCCTGCACCTTCCGGAGTCAAAGGAGACGACGCATCGGAATCCTCGCTACGCGAACGTTTGTGAGTATCCGGACTTCCGGACTCAGGGGCTTCCTCCTCCAGATCAGATGGGACAGTCGATTCCGACTCGTCCTCTTCCAAGACATCGCGAGGAATAATCCCCTCGGGAAGAGGGGGCATACAGGGTGACACCACCCAATCCTGCATACAGATATCAATTTATCGCAAAGATAAGAAACAGCAAAGAATCAATCGACAAACTAAGCTACTGCGTAGCACAACTATACCTCAGGAGGAGGGTTAGCAGCATCAAATGGAGGAACAACTGGATCACTGGGAAGCACATCCTTGGTGGTTAACTTGGTGACCAGTTGAACCCTCTTATCCACCTCACTCGCGGACATGCCATTGGCAGACACGCGAGTGGCATCATCAGCGCCAGCCCACTGAAACATGGGGTGGACTCTAGCCTGCAGGGGCTGGACGTGACGGCGCAGCCACGTGCAAATGAGAGCGCAGCCTCCTTCCTCTTTGCCTATGTGGCTCTCAAGGTCACAGACGCGCTCGTACAGCACATCTGTCTCCGTGGACTCGCCAGGCATGATTACGTTCTTCTAGGAACACCTCCTCTTGCACGGCGTCGCGATATCGAAGGGTGCGAGTCCCAAGTGCTCCCCGTCAGCCTTCTCGTCGCGGATATAGAACCATTTGTCCCTCTACCCTTGGACGGACGTCGTGAGCTTGATGTCGAAATAGGTGGCAGATGGGTCGACATGGATTCCGCAGCCACCTACATCATAAACTAAAGAGCCAGACGCAGATTGGCGCTTCTGCTTGAAGAGACGCTTGAAGAGGCCGAAGTGCGGCTCGATTCTGAGCCAGCACTCCTAGAGGGTGATGAAGCAAGAGATGTGGAGGATAGAATTCGGGGACAGCTGATGGAGATGAAGCCCGTAAAAGAAAAGGAGGCCCCTGATGAAAGGATGCAGGGGCAAGGAAAGGCCGCGAATGATGAAAGCCAAAAACATCACTCGAAAACCAGCGGGAGGAGAAGGAATTATCTCACCGCCGGGGATGCGCGCGTTGTCGGCTGTGGCGGATAGCACTCCGTCTCGGCGAAGAAGGCGGAGATCCAAAGATTTAATGATGGACGGATGCCACACGCCATTTGTGATGTGGGTGCCCGCGCCCTTCTTCTTCACCGCAGCAGCGGTAGCTGCGGAATCAGCCGCAACACCTCCCTTCTTCTTCCCCATTGCGCGGCGGCGATGCGATCGAAGGAGTAGCGGAGCTGGTCTAGTGTCGTGGAAGAAATGAGCACAGAGAAAGCAGAGGAGTAGCGGCAATGGCGATGGAAGCAAAGGGTGAATATGAGCAGATGAGAAAATTACCGTCACAGCACCACTACTTAACCCCTGGAAGATGCAATCCAACGGCTCAGAAAAACCCTACTAGACGCGTGGCAAACATCGTGCTAGACACGTGGAGGAGTGGAAACACGAACCGTCCCTCCACTGCACCCATTACGCGCGGAAATCGAGGAGGCACAGTTAAATAAATATTACGCACGCCCAGTCAAATCAAAGTCAGAAAGTGGGACCCACTACTCGTCACGTCCCGTCAAACTCGCTCACGCAGGCAACTGAGGTCATGGAATCATCAGCACTAACGTCATCAAAGCTACGCAGCAGAAGACTTCGACTACTTTAGTCCTTGCTCGAGTCTTTGACTCCACCAAGCACTCAGGGGCTACTCCCATAGGGAGCGCTGGTCGCGCACCCTATGATTTTTCTTTTATTTTTGCAGGAACATGGACAATCAAAGGCAAACCCAACCACTCGAAATACGGTTCGACTATGGACATGGGTTACTCCCATAGGGAGCGCCGGAAACAAATTCGACTGAAACAAGCAAGCAAAAGACGACAGCAGTCGCAAAAGTTCTTCAGTCCCTGCCTGAGTCTTTGACTCAACCAGGCACTCGGGGGCTACTCCCATAGCGAGCGCTGGTCGCGCACCCTATGATTATTTGTACAAAAAGTTGTGTGTTGATAACATCCACACTCGAAGCTCATGGCGACACCGCCTCATAATTTTTCCCTACAAAGAGACGGTGTCTCCTGGGTCACCCGAATCACCTCCACGATGATAAAATTTGGATGTCGCGCTTACAGCGTGAAGGTAAGACCTGAATAAGGCCTGGCAACGCATTAGCTGCGCGCTACCAGAAATGTATCCGTACCTACAAGTACGATGAACATGCCTTGACGGACGCGTCGAGTGCTCACACCCATATAACTGGAATTCGACTCTTGTAAGACCTCCGCGGCTTGAGTCGAATTACACCAGCACTTTTCTGGATTTGAGTCCGGGGACTCGAGTTCGAGTAGATTGTGTTGTTTCACCCTAAGGTGGTTAACTAATACCAATACATCGGATAAATCAGGCATGCACATCAACAATCCCTATGACACAAACAAAGCGATTGAAAATATACTCATTCATACACTCGAAAGGCTTCAAAAAGTCCCCAGTCGAATATGCGATTCCACTGGACACTCGGGGGCTACTGACATGGGTATACCCTACAGGTACTCGAGCTTGGTATATACGGTCCAAATATGTAAAGGCCCACAGTGTCGCCAAGGCTCAAATGAAGGACTCGAGTAACCTACAGACTCTCGATTGCTTGAAGAACAAGAAGAAGCTAAAGATAGAAAGTTTGAAGGGGAAAACCCTTACTTGTAACTGACTCGACCTGCTACCCGAGACCTAGCCTACCTATATAAAGGCTAGGAGCGGGCGGCAAGGAGGACACACGCAACCCTAGTTTCCACAACCCTCGCCAGATCACATCTGCGCACCATTGTAATCTTCGATTCTTTCGATAATTCCACGAGCAGACAAGCAGGAGTAGGGACCTCTACGAGGCCTGAATCTAGGTAAATCTGTGTCCCCTGTGTGCTTGTTTGCTAGCCGATAGATGTCTCCAGCGCTCCCTCCTTCTCCAAAACCCAAGTCCATAACAATGGGCATTGATGAGTTAAACCCTCGTCAGGGACTATACAAAATCATGCTCATGATTCACCAATCCCAACTATGTCAATATCTCTTCCTCATTTTTCTCTCACGTGCAATAGTGAGTATTTTGCAAAGTTGCCTTTGGCCATGCTATCAAGCAAAAATCTTATTGGTATATTATATGACTTCCTTTTGTTTTTCATGTGCTTCCTTGTGTATCTATTTTGTGTGTGCATGTTTCTTTGTGGGCATATGTCTTTGTGGCATTTTAACCTAGAAACTTATACACACATGAGAAGATAAATGTTTGGCTGTTTTTGTTTTCCTTGGAGACCACCCTTTATTTATTTTTGACTCTTCAGTGGCTTCCGAATTTATTTTCCTATGAGTGCTTGTCTTATTTGTTTGCATCTTCGAGCACTCATAATTTGATCTCTCTTGTCGTGTATTGTTAAATGAGTTTGTAGGAGTGAGGATTCCATGATTGTGCACTTTGTTTCCAAATATAATTATTATAATTGGTGCATAATCCTTGGGGAGCTTCTCTAACTCACTTAAGAATGCTAATTTGCCTTTCTCTTTGTTTGAGGTTTAAATGTCTATGGGGGAGTGAGGATTCCATACGTGTGCATGATTTATTCAAATCAATGATTCTAATTTGTGCACAAAGATTGGGGAGCTTCCCTATTACATCTAAACACTCATTTGTTTGTATCATAATATCTTGTGATTTTCTTTTGATATCAACTATTGTTGTCAATTGGTATTTTTTGGATGTTTTGGTTGCTCGCTTCATTTGTTGAAGCTTCTTTCTTTTTTCTTTTCTTTTTGCAACCTTTGGGTCCTCAATATAGTTTGATTTCCTCCCAAATATTCATCATCGGATATGTGCACATGCACACCTTTGGAGGGAGTCTCACTAGATTGGTCGGCGAGAGATTTTCACCCATTTTTGCAATCGATGCCAATGGGGGGAGAAGATTTAAGGGAAGTTGGTTTATGCCTTGAGTTGGTTCTTAAGCATTAGCCTTGCATGCTCTTGCATCTTTGTTGTTGCTTTGCATGCTAAATATATAGAGGAAACTCAACCACCCGTAATGGTTGGCAATCTATGCAATGAAATTCAAGTTCATCACACATGCATAGATTGCGGGGGAGTTTGCTCTATATATTGTGGTTGTAGCAACATCATATACTTGTGTAGTATTTGATGTTGGGGCAACCATTTTGTTTGTTAAATTCCATATTTAAACCCTCTCAAAGGGATTGTCATCAATTACCAAAATGGGGGAGATTGAAAGGGCATGTATGCCCCCATGTGTGGTTTTGGTAATTCATGACAATTCCTATAGACTAATGTGCAAATTGAGTTTCACTTGTAGGTTTGTCCATTGGCATACCATGTGCTGGTTTCAAGGATGAAAAATAAGAAACATCATCCAAGGGCTTTGTGCCTATTGGAATCAAGTAGAAGAAGAAGAAGAATATCAAGTATGTCTTGAAGAAGAAGAAGAAGAAGATGGAGTTCCTCATGGATATCTTCAAGACATCATCAAGAATTGAAGTGCAAGCTCAAGATGCGTCATCTCTAGAAGATCTCATGCTTGAAGCTTGCCATCCTCGGCAATCATGGAATGATGAAGACAAGTTCGAAGAAGAGGCTTCCCCATGGAGTATGGGGGAGCATTTCTCAAGACTTCATCAAGCAAGTGCAAGCAAGTGCAATCAAGAAAATTGTTCTGTCTTGAAGGTGAAAAGACCATCTACATCAAGCTCAAGTGGGATGCTCAAGGCAAAGGTATGATCTTCATAGGGTTTCTATTTTACCGGTCTCTTGTAGTGTTAGGAGACCGGGTTTAGGATAGATAGCCGTGCTATCAAGAGGGGCTCTCGAGTGAGTAGCTCGATCGTATCTTTCAGAGAGAGCTCAAACATTTGCATACATAGCATCATCTCTCTTGGTTGCTGTTTGGTTCTTGTCCACGTGAGGATCTAGAGCTTGTGGTTATCTTCATAACAAGCTCTAGTTCATCAAAAACGCATTTCCCTTGCATATCTTATTACGTTTTTGATCTTGCGGGTTTTCCGGCTCCACACCTTGGGAGATATCTCATTTATATATTAATGATATTTTCTAATTGGTGATACCCAATATTTCACCTTTTTTTGGATTCTACTCTTTATTATCTTTCCAAGAAAGTTGGTTTCATCCCAATTGGAGTTTCCAAGCTCAACTTCTTGTGTTTTGGGTTCTGGAGGTTTTACCGGTTCGTCGCTTCTGAGAGGTCATAAATTTCTCCATTTTATTTTTATCCTCCCTTGTTGTACTATGATGTTTCTTTGCATAATCTTGTAGAGATTTTTGTTCTCTTTAAAACGATCCCAAGATCATCGAAAACGGAGTCCAGAGTCAAAAGTTATTGAAGTTTTTGTGCAATGTTGTCCAACGTTTTTGCTTGAGCGGTAGTACCAGCCCAAGTTCCGGCCAAAGTTCTGGTAAATATCGTTTTTCTTCTATATCTTGTCTTTCTATTTTCCGGTAGTACCGGTGGGGCATCGGTAGTTCCGGTGGGGCACAAATCTAGCCCAAATGGGCAGATTTCTCTTGCCCTATTTAAGGGCCCCCTCTTCCCCAAAGTTTCCCCAAGTTTTGAGGTCATTTTTGCTAGCTCTTCCACTCTCTCTCCTCCATTGTTGACCTTCAAAAGCTTGCCCTCTTCCCTTCTCCCTCCCATGATTCTTGCATCTCTTTGAGGGATTTGAGAGAGGAGATCTAGATCTACAACCCCCCCCAAACCAAATCCCTTCTTTGTGAAGGAATCCTTGGGATCTTGATCTTGGAGAGTTTTTGTGTTCTCCTCTTGTGTTCTTCCTCCCTTATTTCTCTAATAGCTTTTGTAGCTTTGGTGTAATTTGAGAGTGAAGGACTTGCCTCTTGCACTTGGTGCATAGGTTTGAGTTCTCCTCGGAGATTCAGCGAGTTCAAGCACTTGGGCTTGTTTCTCTTGGGTTCTTGGAACCCTAGACGGTTGTGTGGAGTTGTGGTGTGTTCTTGGGGCTCCAATTGAGTTGTGGAGGTTCCCCAAGCTTGTTAGCCTATTGTAGCATTGTGGAGCCTTTGTGGCGTTTCTTGGGAGCCCTCCAATTGAGTTGTGAAGATTGCCCCAAGCCTTGTACGGGTTCGGTGACCGCCCTCAAGTGTCCCATAGTGGAATGTGAGTAGGCCTTTGTGGCAAGCTCACAGGAGAATAGGGTGAGCCTTTTGTGGCGTCGGTAGGTTGCGTGCCTTTGCATCTTGGGGTGAGGCCTTGTGTGGCGTTGGGTGAGCATCGAGCCACCACACCTCGAGGTGAGCCACTTGTGGCGTTCGAAGTACATTGCGCCCCCGCACCTCTCCAACGGAGACGTAGCTTCTTTGGAAGTGAACTTCGGAAAACAAATCATCGTCTCCGCGTTCATCGGTTATCTCTCAACCGAGCCCTTTACTTATGCAATTTACATTGTGATAGCCATCGTTCTTGAAGTATATTATCTTGCTATCACCTTGTTGTTTGTCTTGCTTAGCATAGGTTGTTGGTGCACTTAGTGAACATAGTGAATATATGTTTTGGCTTGATAAATCAAACGTTAAGTTTTATTCCGCATTTATTAGAGCCTAAATCGTAATAATTTTAAAACGCCTATTCACCACCCTCTAGGCGACGTCCATTTCCCTATCGGGGATGTAGGATACACCGCTAGCATAGTAGTATTATTATATGTAATTAAGATAACGTACTTCTTGTGTCATGATATGTGTAGAGAGAGCCCCATAATAAGATGTTCATGACAAGGCTCATACGAAGCCACTTTGTTGAGCCAAATGTGAGGTCACCTCTAAATAATCACCGCAATTCATGAGAGCAATCACCCATATAGGTTACCGCAATTAAGGGTTTCCCCATGGATATCGTAATTAGTTTAGGGAGTCCCTCTTAATCCTCCTTTGACTGTGTGGGTTACGAGTCGGTGTCAATCTGTCACGGGGCACTCTAGGTATGATTCCAAGACACGTCCAAAGGGTTTCTTCCTCCCTTTAGTCCTGAAGGCAAATGATATGTGCACTAGTAGAGAAAACCCTACCGCCGGCAAATAGAAAAGGCTCATCGTCGGCGCTTTGGTGCTCGCCGGCAACCACCTCGCCGGCGGTAAGTCCTCATCGTCGGCGTTTTCGTAATTCGCCGGTGGTAGTATGCATCTACCGCCAGCAAGCACCTACAAACGCCGGGGGTAGGTCCGCATCACCGGCTCATTTGTTTTTCGCCGGTGGTAATATGCTCCAGCGCCGGCACGGGGATAAGTACGCCTTCCCGGCGCCTCCAATATTCGCCGGTGGTAGTTTAGTACAGGCGAAAGTTTATTTGCGGGATAGAACATTATTTCGCCAGGGGTAACATTATCAGGAGTTAAAAAAGAAAATTGAAATACACACGGAATACACTGTAATATTGATAGAATACACAGGATAATAACAGAATACACATAGCAGATACAGGAAATACACATATGTTCAAACCATGCATTAATAACATTCAAACAGTTCACACAAGTGTAGAAAGTGACCATATATGACATAATATTACAAGTCTCTGGAGTTGCATGACACATTCAAATAGTTTCACACATTCAAACAGTTCATAGTTCACACAACAGATACTACTGGACTCCAACTAGCAAATAGACTAGAGAGGCGGCGGTGGCTGCGAGCATCATCACGACGAAGGGGGTCAACCAGCTCCTCCACATCTCCCTCCTCCGCCGTGCTAGAAACCTCGCGTAGCGAGTTTCCACCTCCTCCAAAGTGGCATAGCCCTTGTAACTATTCCTGCAGAAACGATGGACCTGCCTCCTACAATCCTCCCAGTCGTTGTAGACTTCGGGAACCCTGCCCTCGTACACGACATACCACGGCATCTGCGCACACACACACAAGAAAGAAATGTTAGTGTTGTCAGCACATATTCAGAATAGAGGTATAACATATAGGTATGCAAAAAAGAAAAAGCATCGGATATAGCTAAGTAATTCTATGACTAACATTTGCATGCAAAGATAGGTATGCAAAAAAGAAAAGCATAAAATAAACTAATCGTAATTCTATGACTAACATTTGCAGGAGACAAGTTTGTGACTCGATTAGGTTTTCTTCTGCTTCGGTGGGAAGGGATGGATGCCACCTAGCGTGGTGAATGTCCTCCCATCGGCGACCGCAGCTAAGCGGTACTCGATCTCTGCATTAGTCAGCGGGATACCGCTATAGTTGAATGTGGCACCTCTAGTCAAGACATCCCTCTTGAGTATCGTGCCAATCTCCCGCTGGATGGCACGGAACTCGGCTCTGATGTTTGCATCGGTCATTTCTGTAATGTCTCTGCCCCTTTTCTCGAGACCGGATGGCATCAAGAGTTGCTCCTCATCCTTTGTGTACTCCCTCATCTGTAGGATGGCGAACCAGGGCTCCATCCCATTGTCAGTCGATGATTGCCTAAGGCAGGGGAAATTGGTTACGTGGGAGTTCACATAGATGCCTTTGGATCTTTTCTCATACTTGAGTGGGACAACCGCGGCTCTGAAACCATTGAGGGCTTTATCAAGAGTAGACTTGACGTCGGTGTAGTCTTTCTGCACGTCTCTCCCGGAGTCGAGATAGATGACATGGGAATAATACGGTTGAAAGGCGATGAGGACGCACCCATTCTCTCTGCGCAAAACAGTTGGAATAAACCATCATCCTTGGCTATTAAGGAAATTCACAAAAGAATGTAATAGCGGGAAGTTTAGCGACCGACTACTTACTCGGGAAAGTATGGAAGGAGAAAGCAAGACTTGTCCTTATTCGACACCAAGAAATCCGTGATATAATTCGCGACAAACGCTTCTTCCTTGTCGACGGTGCCTACAGTCATGTAGAAGGGGTCCATGATAGCGAGGTGCGGGGTCTTCTCCATGATGATATCGTGCGCCATTTTTAGCGATACCAGGCAGACCATGTTTTGATCGAGTCGTAACATGTGGAAGAGCTTGAAGATGTCTTCATACGTGATGAAGAACAACTCGCCGGGGGTGGTGGTGGCGAAGCCACAGTTAGTGGGCACCCTAACCGTGAAGAGCGGGTACGAGGGATTTTTATCTTTGAGAAGCTACTGCTCTAGATACCGCACAGTCTCATGCAGGCTACGCAGGTCCAGCGACAGCGTCTTGACAATGTGGTCCGGTAGTATCCGTTCACCAAGGGAATGCATCTTCCTCCACTTGGTTGGCAGCTTGTCGAGAACCACTTTCTTGCTTGCTGCAGCGTCTTTCCCATGCTTCGGCTTCCGCTTCCTGCCGCCCTTCTTATGGAACGGAGGGGTGCCGGTTTGTCTTATCACCTCCATGGCCGTTTCACGGAGTGTCCTCGGGGTAACCTTAGCATGCGGCGGAGTGGTGAAGGCGATAGCGTCTTCCGGCTCAGGTGTTTCTTGAGAAGAGAAGAGCTTCTTCTTCGTCATGGTATCACGGGCGGGTGCCTCGGAAGGAGCAACATCGATGGGAGCCTCCAAATTAGCGATGAACGAATCGATGGGAGCCTTATCGATGTCCACCGTGTTGTCGTGCTCATGTGTCTCGGGCTCAGGAGGATCACTAGCAGGTGTAGGAGTGACCCTTTGGCTTGCCTCCGCAGGCACAGATGCTGGAGTGACCCTTTCTTGGCTTGCTGCCACAGGCACAGACGCTGGATTGACCATTTCTTGGCTTGCCACCGCAGGCACAGATATTGGAGTGACCCTTTCTTCGGCGGTCTTCAGCTGAAGTAGGGCTTTCGGCCATAGAAGGACATGATTCTTCAGTTGCCCAACCTTCAGCTCTTCTTCGGCACCCGGGCGTTAATGAGGAGGAACCAAGTGTGTGCATCTCGGGAACGACCGATCCACCTCAACCCGGTGCACGCTATCGTCCATAGGCTTGCAATGGAACGTCTGGTGTGATGGGTTCATGATGCATCCCCTCGCAACATCCTTGAGCATGTTGTCCACATACATGAGCATGGTGCAAGGAACACTTTGCTCCTGTGAAGAAACATGCATGTGTAGGTCAGAGAGGGGCGGCGACGAAGTAATTAACTTGTGTAGAGGCTCAATTAATTATCGTGAGAGTGTCGAGCTCGGCTCGCGTCGAAGGACCGGGGTCAGGCGTGCAAGTGACCGAGGGGCTGCTGGCTGCCCCCATGGCCAGTGAATCCTCCCTAGCACCAGCATTGGCGCCGGTGGGTGGAGTGACCAATATAGGCACGTATTGAGCCCGGGTAGCAGGAGGCCGCATATTGCCCGAGTTGCTGCCGTCTAGGCTGATCACCGGGAGTGGTCCCATTTGGTCGTTGGCGAAGTAAGTGGAGATCGACGCCACCATTCCAGGAATGATCTCATTGAACCGGCTCGCCACCACGCCATCGACCTTGCTGGCCACCTCTACCTGGACCCTGGTTTCTACGTCGGCTTGGAGGCGCTGGTCAAAGGTTGCTTCCAAGTTGGCCACCTTCTCCAATAGAGCCGCGTGCTCCCGGTCCTTCTTCGCCTACAGCGAGTCCTTGGTGGTGGGCACATCCAAGCCATAATCGACATGCTGGCGACCTCCTCTGGCGTGGGGGACACGCCCTCTTGCCAGCCTCTTCAACGGCGGCTGCTCCTTCATGATGTTCAAGCCCCTGATAAAAGGGTTGTCCCACGGGACTTTGCCCGTCGACGTCTGGGTCGACGCCTGGGACGAGGAGCCAGACTCGTTCGCTTCTTCTGTGAACTGCAAGAAGTAGCATGAAGAATTTTAGAGATGGAGTTGTGGTGAGCAGTATGAAACTAGTAAGCTGGTAAATTGCTTACCACTGTGTTCTCAACTTGCGACACCTTCGGGTCGGTGACCAAGACAACACCCTCCACCACTGTAGGGCTCGTGACAAGTTTCATGTCCATCTCTTTACGGTACCGGGACCTGACAAATGCCTTGAAGAGCGGGTCCTTGTACTTGGCCCAAGGGTTCTCGATGCCCTTCTCTACGTAGGTCTGGTACTCCTTCTGCCACTTGTCCGCCTTGCCGTCGTAGCCACGGCAACCGAGACGGTGGCAACCGATGTTCTTCTCCGCTAGCTCCTTTCCCCAGGCCGACTGATCCTTGGTGTAGGCTAGGACCTCGTTTTCTAGGAAGCGTGGGTAGTCCTCGGGCGTAAGCCGCGGGAAGTGGCGCTTGATCTCTTCCCATGGCTCGTCATCAGCAATCATCTCCCTTAGCATGGTTTCATAACCGCTGAGGTTCCTGGTGAACCTGCCGAGGGCAAACTTGTTCACGATGTTCTCCTTGGGATCCAGGCTCGTGAAGCCCTCGAGGAACTGGTACCGCGCGTGCAGCCGCAAGAGGAGTTGGTCCTGCAGATGCTTCTTCTTCTTCGTTCGGAGTTTCGTCTCGTTGACATTGACGACGTCTCGAAGGATAGCTCCTAGCTGGAGGTCGTACCCCCTCGCGAGATGCTTCGGCTCCATAGGGATACTAGTCTTGGGGTCCACCGCTGTGAATGTCTCCTTCGTGGCACTGACCGTGTTCGGTCGCCGCTTCTTCCGTTCCCTCTTGGCCTCGGTCGTTGTCTCCGAGCCACCCCCGGCGGCACCACTGTCGGTGGTCTCGTCGCCCCTCTCATGACGGCCATCAAGGCCATCATTGATGCCCATCTCCTCACCGCCATCATCGGTGGTCTCGTCGTCTTCTTCGCCCCCTACCTCCTCCAGCTCTATGTCCTCGGACATGAGCCTGTAGTGCTCATCTAAGTCTCGCTGGCCCCGATCGTCTTTGTTGCGGTTTTGAGAAGACGACATGGCTATACCAAGCACTACACAAGCAAAAAGAAAGGATTTTAGATACACAAATTCACGGCAAAAATCTGGCATGACCTTTGCTAAAAATGGTCATGCCTGAGTGCCAGAAATTCACCGGAACGGAAGTTAATCGACATTCCGGCAAAACATTGACACTCAATGTACCTGCACAACATTCACAGCTGCAGCAACACAGCTACAGCCACCATATTTGGCACAAAAATAGGGGCAACCGTAGCTAAACCACCATAATTCAACCACCATGCACCAAAACAAGGGGCAGCCATAGCTAAACCACCATAATTCAACCACCATGCACCAAAACAAGGGGCAGCCGTAGGTAAACCACCATAATTCAACCACCATGCACCAAAACAGGGGCAGCCGTAGCTTAAGCCACCAGAATTCATCTCACAACATCACCAAATAAAAAGGTGCTCACCGAGGGTGCCGAGCACCTGGAGCGTAGGCTTGGTGTAGCGCGTGGTCGCGGACGAAGTGGATGTGGCGGTGCTCGGGCCTCCTCCTCCACGTTCTTCTGCAAAAAGATGAATCTAGTAAGTGATTGTTATGTAGTGGCACTAATGGAATCATCCTAGGACGGACCAACTTATTCTAGGAACCAAAGTGATTGTTATGTAGTGGCACTATAGTTTTATTCAGAACTCATGCGTTACACAACAATATACCCCCTATGATTAGTAACTCATCTGCACCAGAGTACTAGATTTCAAGTTCAAATAAAAGAAAATAAAAAATCAAGCTGGTGAATTTATTTATTTTGCAGATTCTTTGGTAGTTTTAGCCAGATAATGTATTGCGCGCACCAGGCTCCTAGACATGAGCAAACTGTGGATCATTCAAATTCAAAAGTTCAGAAGAGAATCATCAGTAGCAACGAGACTATAAAATATGTTTAACTGGTAACTGAGACCGCCAACACGAATCAAGCACGGTAACCGGTTTGTTTTGCGATCTTAAAAATGAGGCGCACCCTTGATTTGATACCACCTGACAGGTTCAGAATGATTTCACACAACCTACTCTGTTCTGTGGCATGGAACTAGGGTTTTCAGGTAGGAGTTCTTTTGCAACAGATTTGTATGAAAGCCCGCCTTACCCTTCTACTACTACTCTACCTGTTTGATCAGAGTTCTCACGAACCTTTTTTGTTCAGACTCCAGTTGTGGATTATGTTGGTGGGTCTTCTTACATGCATGTTTGATGCTTCTCTTGCTTAATGAGGATCAATGTGCAGTAGTGGCTAATGGCAAGACAGACATGTAAGCGCGCGCTTCTAGGGTTTCATATTTCTGACGGCGGACGGCGGAGGATCGACGGGGTCGACGACGGGCGGACGGCGACAAATCGACGGGCAGGATGCGCAAGCTTTCGGTCGGCGTGGGGCACCCCGTGTACTCCTCGACGGCGGACTTCCAGTGGAGTGTCTAGGGTTAGGTAGTGGATGGCGAGGGGGAGAGAGGAAGGGAGGGGAGAGGGGGCGGGTGGGACTCACCTCACTTACGGCGGACGGCGGCGGATCGACGGGGTTAACGACGGGCAGACGGCGGCAAATCGATGGGCAGGATGCGCAAGCTTTCGGCCAGCGTGGGGCACCCCATGTACTCCTCGACGGCGGACTTGCAGTGGAGAGGCTAGGGTTAGGTAGTGGAGGGCGATGGGGAGAGAGGAAGGGAGGGGAGAGGGGGATGGGTGGGACTCACCTCGCTGATCGATCTATCCTCAGAGTGTGGTGACGACACACCCTTATCCCGCGGGTGGGACCCACAGTCAGAGTACCCCCGGCGTATGAGCGTAATCGTCGGTGATAACCTTAGGGTGACTGGAAGGTGGGGCCATCGCGTTGTACCCCCGGCGTATGTCCCAAATTTGCCGGCGATAAGTTTTTTTTAGGCAAATTAACACACACATTAAATGGTAACCTTAGGGTCACTGGCACGTGGGGCCAGCGCCTGGTACCCCCGATGTATGGCCCAAATTCGCCGGTGGTAAGTTTTTTTTAGGCAAGTTAACGCACATTAAATGATAACTAGGGATGTAATCAGATCGGACCGCCGGAGGCAAATACACATAAAATGATAGCAATTCCATCGCAGGCAAACACACATAAAATGATGGCTAGATTATATTAGTTGCAATTCCATCGCCATCTCCGTAGGAGTTTAATGAGTATGTAGTACACACTTATACATAAAATCCTTAATAAGAGATACACATAAAATAATGAGTGTTAATTTCTCGACCACACCAATCTTATTGTTTCTTCTTCGCACTCTGCTTCTTCTTCTTGCCCTTCTGCTTGGTCTTTTTTGACTTGACCCCGCCAGTCTCATCATCGTGACTCCTTGTGTACGGAGGAGTTGTTGTAGCTGACGACCTAGGTAGTGTGGTCCTTCTTCTTCTTTTTGTGTATGCTGCATCATCTTCATCGGGTTCTTCCATCATCGGGTCACCGACGAGTCCATCGAAGTCTTTCTCATCATCAACTCCATCCATTCCGACGAGGGCCCTTTTGCCTCTCGTCACGACGACACGGCTAGGCCTTGATGGGTCGGTAATGAAGAAGCATTGCTCGACATGCTTAGCTAGTACCCATGGCTCATTTTGTGCGGTGGGTTTCTTGGTCTTGGATTTGTTGGGCAAACGCATGGTGGTGAAATACTCGTCTTCTTTTCTGACATCTGTAGCCCATGTGACACGGAACATCGGTAGCTTCTCCTCGACGTAGTCGAGCTCCCAAATTTCCTCGATCTTCCGCGGTATCTTTTCTTCTCTTCACCCGTGTAAGATTCCATCGTCACACCTGAGTTCTGATAGTCGCTTATTTTGTCTCTCTCCTCCATGTAGAATGTGTAACCGTTGATGCCGTATGCTTGATAAGTCATGAGGTTTGGCGTGGGCCCGTAAGACAAGGCCACTGTGATTCTGTCTGCGATGCTTGTCATTGGCAGGGGATTGGCATCAATCTGGTCTTTGAACCAGCGCGCGAAAGAGGAGTTGTGCGCTCTAAATACCTCTTCTTCCATCATTGGCCTGTTAGCATTGTTCTCGATCATGGTTTTGTGTTTTTCTACCCAAGGCGTGACATCGTTTTGCCGGTGTGGTGGCCTGCTCCCTCAAACCTGCCCAGGTGCTTGTTCATGGGCAAACCAATCAGACGTGGGTTTTCCTCGTTTAGATAATTCTTGCAGAAAGAGACGCACTCCTCGGTGAGAAAGCCCTGGACGATGCTTCCATCCGGATGTGCCTTGTTATGGACGTATCCTTTGATGATCCCATTCATACTTTCTAACGCCATCATGTTGTGAAGGAACGGAGGCCCGAGATCCTCGATATCGTCCACTATATGCAGCCGCAGGTGGACCATGATGTCGAAGAATGCAGGCGGGATCTACATCTCCATCTCGGATATGATGGTGACTATCTCTTCTTGTAGCCTCCCGAGTTTCTTGACGGTTATCGACTTCCTAGTGATAACGTCGAAGAAGTTACAGAGGCTAGTCAGCGTTGCACGGACATGCGGTTCCATGATCCCTCGGATTGCAACCGGAAGTATCTGCGTCATCATGATGTGACAGTCATGAGACTTCATCCCGCTGAAGATTCCTTTTGTCGGGTCCAGCCATCTACGTATCAGCCCTGTGTAGCCTAAGGGATACTTGGTTCCGAGGAGGCAACCGATCATCTGTTTGAGCTCGTTAGGATATAGAGTGAAGCAGGAGGGATGCGGGGTTTCACTCTTCTTTGCCCTTTTTCCCTTAGGATCTTCCGTCTCCTCCTCAACCAGCTGCTTCCCTGCCCTTTTGCGCTTGCGATCGTTTGTCTCCTCCTCAACCCTAGAAGAAGACAGGGGTGAAGCTCTTCTCTGATATTTAGGGCATTTAGGTCTTGTCTTGCTTTCAACCCGTCTTTGGTCCTATCCGGCATGTTGAGAAGAGTGCCAAGCAATCTTTCGCACACGTTCTTCGTGATGCATGACATCAAGGCTATGAGGCGTACCGAGGATCTTCCAGTACGCAAGTCCCAAAACACAGACCTCCTTTTCCATACCCCCATGAGCGGGCCGTGTTCCTTTTCCTTCTTCTTATCTCCTCGCTTCCGCGTATGCTTCTTTATCTTACCCGGCGGAGGGCAGTGTTTCCAGCTTTTCAACAAAGCATTGATCTCCTCGCCGCTGCGCTTACGCGGAGGTACTTCGAGCTCATCCTTGTCGTTGAATAGATCTCCACGCTTCCTCCACGGGTCATTCTCGGGTAGCCACATCCGAGTCCTCATGTAGACGGTTTTCGAAGACCCGGGATCCTTACCCAACTGAAGAAACGGCGTCCTTTCCATGCACCTCACACAAGCCTTGTGTCTGTGGCACACGATATATCTGTATCCGAGATAGTCCTGCACCGTCGTGATCAGTGCTGCTTTGAGACGGAAAGGTTGTTGGAGGTGAGCGTCCCATGTTTCTACCCCTTCATCCCACAAGATGGCTAGCTCCTCCTTCAACAGCTCAAGATACAGGTTGATATCGCTCCCTGGCTGCGTCGGCCCTTGGATTAGCATGTTCATGTGTATGTACTTCTTCTTCAGGCATAGCCATGGGGGGAGGTTGTACATCCATACAAACACGGGCCAGGTGATGTGCTTGTTGCTCTGGTTCCCGAACGGATTGAGTCCGTCGGTGCTTGCACCCAGTCTGATGTTCCTTGGTTCTTTCCCGAAATCTTCGTACTCATCGTCTAATGCTTTCCACTGGCTTGCATCCGAAGGGTGCATCAGCACTGGGTTTTCAACCCGCACTGGATCCTTCATCACCGCCTCCTTCCTTTCCGCGTGCCAGCGCATGAGCTTCGCTTCCTTGGGGTCCGCGAAGTACCGCTGGAGACGGGGCCTAAGCGGGAAGTACCACACAACTTTTCGAGGAGCTTTTCTCGTCCCTCTCTTGTATCGAGTCTCGCCGCACCTTGGGCACGCGGTCAAGTCCTTGTGCTCGTTCTGATACATCATGTAGTCACTGATACAGGCGTGGTATTTTTCGTGCGGTAAATCGAGAGGGCACACCACTTTCTTGGCCTCCTGTAGACTACCTGCCAACGTGTTATCTTTAGTTAAGTGCTTCTTCAAGTATCGGAAGAGATTGTCTGCGCTTGCGTCGTTCCATCCGTATTTTGCCTTCATCTCTAAAAGATCGAGAGTTACTCTCAAGCGGGTCTCCTCCGGCCCACGACCTGCGTCGTACAACGGAGTTCTCGAGTCTATCTCCAGTTGATCCAGCTTCGACTTCGCTCTACCGGCGAATCTGGGGTCGGTCGATGCGTTGCCAATAACAATTTCCTGAAGATGAGGGTCGTGCATAGCCGTGGTTAGCGGGGTATTACTACTCCTGTCCTCGTCGTCCACATGTTCTTCTTCTTCCCGACCGTGTTCATCACCGTCGTCGTCATGTGCGACATCCCGTTCGTCTCCCTCCTCATCCTCTTCATTTTCGTGTTGAACGTCGTCCTCTTCCTCATGGTCATCTTCACCATCCATCCACTGAGTGTAGCCCTCCATGAAACTATACCTGAGCAGGTGCCCATTCACCGTGCGTGACAAGGGGTCAAACAATGACGATAGTTTGCATTTTCGACACGGACATTTTATTTCCATGCAGTTATTTTGATACATGTCGGCAGTCGCGCGTTCCACGTATCTATCCACGTCGCTTTCCTTCATCTCGATTACCATCATCGCCTGCACAATAAGAGAATAGATTAGAACCGTCGGCTCGGCTTTCACGGAAAAATTCGGCATGACCTTTACTAAAAATGGTCTCGCTAGAGTGCCAGAAATTCGCCGGAACGGAAGTTAATCGACATTCCGGCAAAACATTGGCAACTCATTGTACATGCACATTCCAACGGCAAAACAACACAAAAAAGGTTCACATATGCGTGCAACCACTTTTCACCATCACAAGTGACATCACCACAGGGACTTGTAGCCAACTCATGCACACATTCCACCACATTATACCTATTAGTTGACGCGAGGTCAAGAGCACTAGAGAGATGCCAAACGTCGACCAAAGAGAGTGTGTGTGTTGTCGGAACCTTATGCTCGAGATCTAGATCTACCAATAGAGAGAAGTGGAAAAGGTGGTGGATAGAGATCTAGGTTTAGATCTTGCTAGGTAGATCTAGTAATGCATGCAGGGGAGCGACATCTCCTCAAATATATCAAACTTGGTTGGTTGAAATAGCTAAAATGGGTGGGGAGAAGTGGGGGAATGAGCTAGCAAAGCTTGGGGTTGAGTTTACATGAAAAGTAAGCTAGTGGTGAGTGAGGAGGTGTTGGTAGGTGGCTGGTTCGAGCTGGTAATAAATCCCAGGTTACCACCGGCGGAAACAGCAAAGGCGCCGGTGGTAATAACACAGCCTAGTGGCCCACCCGGAGGCAAACACATCATCTCGGGCGAGCTTATAAGAATTCACCGGTGGTATGTGCACCTATCCCTGGCGCGCGCAGGCCGTTTCGCCAGCGGTAAGTGGCGGCCCATCCGGGGGGCACGTGTCCCACTCTATCCCTGGCGAGCTCGGGCCTGCTTTGTCAACGCTCCTTCTTCTAGCCCCGGCGTGCAAAGCCAGATTCGTCGGTGGTAAGTGGCGCCCCATCCGGGGGGCATGCGGCCCACCCTATCCCTAGCGTGCACGCGGCGAGTTCGTTGGCAGTACATGTCGTAGCCCCGGCGTGACAAGTGTGTTTCGCCGGTGGTAACAGTACGCAGGTTTGGAAGCCCTTACCGCTGGCGAGCACGTTCCCACTTCGCCGGCGGTAAGGGGTGCTGCTATAAGCTTTTCTCTAGTAGTGGTGGTCGACTTCACATATCATCTAAAGAGAGAAATCAAACACAAGTCATAATTATATCATAGACAAGCAAGTCATGTGGACACAAGAACAGATCATATTTGTTACAAGTTCATAGTGGTGCTAGGGTTTCTCCATCTCTCCAAGAACAAATGAACTACTCACTCATGGAAGCAATCAACAACATCATCATAATCAAATGAATGGATTAAAGTACAGGGGTAGATCTAATGCAAAGCACAATTGGATCTGGAATTACAAAGAGATCTAAGAGATGAAAGATGGAGTAATGGTGGTGATGAAGATGTAGTGGTTGATGATGAAGGGGATGATGCGTTGTCCTCCGATGATCCGTGAAGCAGACGGAATTTTACCCCAGGCAAGCTCCTCCTTCAGATCCCTCTCGAATGTGGTATTTCGTGGTTTCTGTGGCTGTGAATGTCGGATCTCCCTCCCGTCTTCGCCAGGAGAAACTATTTGACGAGGTGATCCCGATGGCGCCTGGTATGGGCGGACGGTACGGGCGGGCTTCGCCCGTACTAGTGGTCGTTATCGGTGTTGATACCTCCTCCTTGTTTGTTATTCTTCTTGGTGCGAAGGTAAATTCATAGAATGACTTTTATCACTTAGAAATACCATATAATTACACAATATGATAGCTCTTATTGATATGTTCATATATGACTCCATGATTTGGGATCCTGTTGAAACAAGAATGAAATAGTGCGTGTAGGCGCGGTGAAGTACAGAAATCCCTACTCTATTTATGCAAAAACAAGAGGTAAATATGCTTCAATTTTGGACGCACCAGCCATTGCTAAGAACTATTAAAGCTTTAATCAATTTACATGATGGGAATGTAAGAATAGGACTGCCGTCTAGAGATCCTTTTATAGTCCACTTTCCTAGGAATAAGAAGGCGAAGCCTAACAATAATGATGATGGTATAATTACATTGAAAGCCAATTACTTTGGAATGGGTGTTCCACTCATTGAACCTAAATGATCACCATCTAGGTCAAGCTAATTGACCTTAACTAGAAGCGCTTCCTGGAAGGCAACCCATGTGAAATAAAGTGTTTACTCTTGTGTTAGTTTAGTTTTGTTTGTTTTGTTTTTGTTTTTTATAATGAGTGTTCATGAAGACCTTTAGAGAGAGGAGAAGAAATAAGGTAATCCACGATGTTTTATTTGCTAACACATGGACTAAGAGGTATTGCTGATATTTATTAAATCTATTTGCTGTTATTTTGCCATTTTCTATGTGTAAGAGCACACAAAGCTACTAACCCAATTCTTTGAGTTTTTGAGCTTACTGTAAGCATAATGACCAGTCGTGGCCGGAAGCTCCTGTACCATGCGAGCGTACCACCTCAAGACTCTAGAAAATAGAAACATTAATTTTTCCTCAGGACTCAGGGGTCATAATGACCACTGGTATGACCGAAGACACCCGTTCTGAGTAGTACAATCTGATTTCAAGCAAATGTACTACACTCATAACGACCAATAGTACGGGCGTGCACGACCGTACCGCGTGCCCGTTCCGAGTGCACTGCCAGAAGGGATTCATTGATCCCAAGGTAGTGACTCGGTACGGGCGGGCTCCGGACGTACCGCCCGCCCGTACCACATACGCGTCCGCCATATCACTCAAGAGGAGGTAACCCTAAAATCCCCAAACACAAAATTTTCTCTTTCTTCTACCTCCAAACTCCAAACCACCTATATTGGATCTTCAAATTTATTCAATATTTCTTCGATTCCTCGCACTCATTCGATCTAAGGTATGTTTCTCCTCTGATCCCCAACTTATTTGTTTAAAGCTCTGCTCAATTTTTCATCATTATCAATCTAGACTTAGGTCTTGTTGTTGAGATAATCTTGATATTGAGCATGTTTAGTATTGTTTTAGAGGAGTTTTTTTTGTAACAAGTGTAGAGGATTGTTTATGTTATGTTTCTATTGGACCCAAAAAATGATTAGCAATTTTTTTAGATGAACACGAGGAGTCGTACATAGGTGATGGTCGTGGAACAAGCCGCACCACCCGTTTATACGTTGACCCCCGAGTCATTTGGTATCGAGTTCACCGAGGAGTTTCAGCTGAACCATTTCAACCATCTCAAGCTTCAAGAAATCAAGTCGACCAAGATGTCGCCACATACCGCCACTTGATGTTTGATTTTCTCTCACTATTGTTCTGAAGATAAAATTCCTAGAGTTGATCGCAACAACTTTCATCTTATGAACCATGAGTACTCCTTGACCCTCGACCAATGGGCTCAATGCTTTGGGTTTGCCAACAACAACACTGACATACGCTCCACCACTTTTTTTTAATCCTACACCTTGGGAGTACTTTAATAGAATGAGAATTCATGGAAACACACCCAAGGGGAACCAAATTGATCACCCTGTTATTCATTATTTGTTTTATGTCATTGCTAACACCTTGTTGGCATGTGATGAGTTTACTAGAATCAATGATAAGGACATCATGATCCTCGCTAAAGCTGCTATTATTAATTGTAACTTAACGCCAAATTTGGGCGCCTTTCTTTTGTTTTGCCTTAAGCATCAAGCTCTGGAGTCTCAAGATCCCATATGCGGAGGATGAGTCATAATTGTTCTTGCACGTGCACTTCACATCAACCTAGGTAACATCCAACCGTTCACGAGAAGTCACAATCTTGGTTTTTCTACTCTAAGAGCTTATGATATGATTTCTAAAACTAATGTAGATACTTCCTTGATATATTTGGAGTGGATCACTTGATCCCAACTCCTTTCCCTAATGGTCTATTCTCTATCAAGGAGGGACAGTTGCGTTATGATGCACAGGTTGAGGTCAGTCTACCCCAACAAGAAGTACCCATGGGAGAGGAAGGAGAAGATGAAGAAGTAGAACAAGAAGGACCCGAAGAAGATGTGCAACCACCAAACTACTACACCACCTATGAAGATATCTATGCGCTCGAAGGAAATATTCAAAACATGAACAACCTCTCTATCAACATTCAAGATGCTACTGTCAGCCTCACCACCCAGTTCCATGATTGGAGCAGCCAATGGAATGTGGGAGATTATCCACCACCACCACAATGAGCAATAAAAGGGCTTGCAAAAGCCTAAGCTTGGGGATGTGTTCCCCCGAAAATTTTATTTGTGTAATAATGAGGTTGTACTCTAGATCCTTGAGAGCTTTAAAACACTCGTGTTGGTTTGTTCCAACACTTTGCTTTTGCTTTTTCGTTGGCTTAGATTTTTCGTTTGCTTTTGTTTTTAGTTTGTGTTTGTTTTCGTTTCTTAGTCCCTTGCTTGGTTGCAAATTCTTTTCTACTCTTTTAATCCCTATCCTCAAAAATACAAAAAGGTTTTTCCATTTTTCCTTTTCTTGTGAATGTGGATTCGCGATATGCCTCTTTGCATTAATTTTATTATGGAGTGATTATACTTGAGTTTTGAAGGAACACATCCCTATAATAAAGAGGATTATGAAGTCACTTATGAGAGGTATATCCTATGTCTCCCACTTTTGAAGTTTAAATTGTTTATTATAGTGTTGATTTGCTAAGATGCCATGCTAGTGGGAGTGACTCAAAATAGTTAGAGTAAAACTTTTTATTGGTATGGATGAATAGTTGTGGAAGCTTTTGCTTTACATCTTTTAGCTAACCGAGTCTTGCCCTAGAAATGATATTGCCAAACAAGCACAACAAGACGAAGTCTGCAATATATGACTTGTTTGATGAATGATTGTCTTGAGAGTTTACCTTTGAAGATACTTAACCCCATAGATGTTTTGATAGACTTGACAAAACTCTTGAAAGGAGTTGTTTGATTGAAATGAAGTATAGCAGTAAGTGTGATGCATGCCAAATATAACGTTGTGGATCAAACCTTGCTAGTAAAAAAGGGGTTCTATGTTTCTCATGCACACCTTTCGATTCCAACAACTCCACTAGCCTACGAACGAGCTATGGTATAATTCCAGATTTCGGCTATGAGTTGACGACATGAGTGGCATACATGTCACTATAATGGGCAAAAGTATTGGTATTCTCAAAGGTTGTGCAAGCAATTGTAAAAGAAACACCCAATGATCCTTGAAAGAGAGGAATAAAAAATATATGAAGATCCACATAACAAGTCCTTGGCAGGGTCTCGTTACTATTTTATGAATTTTCTTGAAAGACAATGATTGGATTAGAAGTGTTTTGATAGCCTTGATTTACTGATGTGGGCGTCAATAAGACACTTCACTGTTATGCTAAAGGACATGAACTCTCATACTAAACTATGATATTAAAAATATCCTAGTGTTCCTTGGCAAGCTGAGAGTTAACTAGAAAAATTGGATTGATTGTTACACTTCTAGTTGTTTATACTTATATTAAACTCTACTTTGATTGCCTTGATTTGCTCAAACTTGTATAGTATTCTTGTCATCTCTCTAACTTTGATAAGCCTTTCAAATGGATGAAGTTCTAGACGCATATGACTACCAACCGTAAATGAATTCATATTCTCGTTGTTCCAAGTTCAAACGCTGAATTTATTATAGTTCTTTTGTTTCTTCTTGCTCGAGGGCGATCAAGGTTTGAGCTTTGGGGAGGTTGATGGCTCCAAAATAGCCATCTTCCATCATGTTTAAACATTGTTTTTAGTCAAACAATTGACAAGAAACTCTCTAGCCTTGCCACTAATGACTAATACTTGCAAAGATATGCAAACCAATAAATTGACATTGTTTGAATTGTGTTGTGTAGGAAATCACGCTTTTAATGCGAAATCAGGAGTCATAATGAAGGTTTTTGAGGAAGTCCACACGGCCAATAAATTGTGGAACAAATTCCAGGCGTCTGCAGCCATAACGACCACTAGTACGGGTAGGGCCCACCTGTACCGTCCGCCCGTACCATGTCGCGACGGTTTCATCTCACCAAACCCTACAACTTTCGTAAAGATGTCTATATATTTTGAGACTCCAGCCGCCGCGCAAGAGGCCATCATTCTCAGAATGCATCACAACACCACTTGATAAGGGGTTAACTCATCAATGCCCATCGTTGATGGACTTAGGTTCAAGGGACTGGGGAGCACTAGAGATCTCGTTCAGCTAACAGACAAGCAATGTGGGACACGATGTTTACCCAGGTTCAGGCCCCTGGAGGGAAAACCCTACTCCTGCTTGTCTACTCTTAGTTGATGATGATCCGAAGGATTACAAAGTCACCAGATGCATAGATTGGATCTGGTGTATATGTATGTTACGGGTGTTGTCTAGATCTATTGTGTTCTATTGTGGAAGATTGTAGATCAGTCTATTCGGTCCTCCACTCGTTGGACCCTCCTAGCCTTTATATATGGGGAGGCTAGGTCTCGGGTACCAATACGAGTTGGTTACAAGTTAGATTCAAACTCTAGTCTTGAGTTTTCCTTGTCTTGTAAATTGGGAGTCGGTGTCCATATGGGCCTAATATCAGCCGAACCATCACGGGCTTCATGGATCTTGATATATCTTCGAGTGGGCCTTCCGTCAGGCCGCACCAGGTAGGCCAATAGTAGGTGCCTGTAGGGCATGCTTATGTCAGTAGCCCCCGAGTGTCCATCTGAATCGTGGATTCGCATGGAGACTTAGTTGTCTTGAGCCTTGCATTAGTATGTCGGAGTCGAGAGTTATGTCGAGTGCGAAGCACTTCACCCGGAAGTTCATCGGGTCAGTCGAATTCGTAGTAGTTCATATGGATAATGGTAAACGTGCTTGGTGCACTCGACGGATTGGGACCAGTTAATTGCTCTAGGGCAAAAACAATGCTGCCTACTCAAACTCGAGTCCCCGGACTCGAATCCAAACATTGCTGGCATAGTTCGACTCATGCCGCGGAGGCCTTACTGAGCCGAACTCCAGTTCATAAGTATGTACCCAACGCGTCCGTCGGGATTTTCTTCATGTCGTAGACACAATATTTATCTGGTAGAGCGCAACAGATGTGGTTGCTAGGCCATCAGATTGTATCTGTAGGTCTTATCTTTATGCCGTAGACGCAACATCTGAAAGTTTATCACCGCGGAGGTGTTTCGGGTTGCCAAGGAGATGTTGTCTCTAAACTTGACATTGGAATATAAGTGAGCGGAGTCGCTAATGAGTTCAATTGCTATAAGCGAGTCGACATTATGGACACAGTCGACACAATGGACTATAATGTGGATCTTTTGTTTTCTATAGGGTACACGACCAGCGCTCCCTATGGGAGTAGCCCCTGAGTATCTGTTCGAGTCAAAGACTCGAGTAGAGACTCATAGTCATTGGTTACGTAGACAGAACGATCCGGAAGTACTTCGTATAATCTTGTGAATGCCATCAACACCAGCACTTTTTCGAATGCGCAACCAGCGCTCCCTATGGAAGTAACCCCCGAGTCCTTAGTCGAATCGTGGATTCGAGTGAGAATTCGGAGCGTGCCACTCGAAGATCTTGTATATGCGCGTCCAGTATTGCAGTTTGGAGTAGCCCCCGAGTGTCTAGCAGAGTCGTAGACTCGAGCAGAGACTCGAGACTTGTATATTGTAGATGCAGTTGAAAATGATGCGAGGAGAAAACACTGATCAGGAAGTGCATCGAGTCACTGTCTCATGCGTAAGGAGCCAAGAGTCGATGATGCAGTCAGAATTGACGTAGCGAAGTCATGCGGTGATTAGCCGGGTGAGTCGACGATGCGGATGGAGTCGACGCAGTCACTTCTGTCGAGTGCGCGGCCAACTTCGCGTGTGTGTAGCATCAAGCCATGCAACCATCCGAGGAGGAACTCGACTCGGGTCTTGAGTGTATGTCATAGCCAGTTGTTTTGTCAACCGTTGTTGGAGGACCCGATAGAATAGCTCGACGCAGTCGACATCCTTGTAAGTTGCATAAAACATTAAAAATTGTGAAGTATTTGTATCTTGTAAAAAATATTTGCATGTCGGTTTGTAAAGTAAAATTCTAGTGCCAATTGAGTCGACACTTTTGCACTGTACGCTGGGCCTTTTTGTTAGCCTGATTACCCTAATCTCAGTACCTTGCCGAGGCACTCGAAGTTCAAGGATTCAATGATCAGGCAGAATCGGCTACTTGGGCTGTCGCGTATGAGGTGCTCGAGTGCGTGGAGTCAACGGCACATTAGGTTACTCGAAGAGGGTGCAACCCCCGAGTGTGTCGAGTGCGAGTTAAAAAGAACCAATTGCAAACAGAGGAAAAATTAGCTTTTTTGGTTGCTGCCATGGCAAAGTTGATGCAGTAACGGGTCATACGGTGGATGGAGTCGACGCAGCGGACCAAATTCGCGTGGAAGAGGGAGGCGAAGCAACATCCGGTTGCTGAGGACAATGGCGATAGCAAGTTGCCACATCTGAAGACTGTACCGGTCAGCATAGTCGAAGACCACGACGGGTCGGTGTGGCGGAAGACCACATCGGGTCACGTGATGTAGTCAAAGACTCAGCTGGTCTGCGGAGTTGAAGACCACAGCGGGTTGCCGCAGCCAAGGCCGTACCAGGTCACAGCAGTCGAAAACCGCATCGGGTCGCCTCATCCAAAGACGGCAGAAGGTCGCTAGAGCAAAGGACATGGCGGGTCACCATAGAGGAGGGAGCCCCTGAGTCGATGGAGCCGAAGATTGCAGCGGGTCGCCGGAGTCGAAGGACGCAGCAGGTCACCTAAGCGGAGGGAGCCTCCGAGCGCCCGAATCGCTGGGGCCAAAGATCGTAGCAGATCGCCGGAGTTGGAGACTACAATGGGTCATAGTAGCTGAAGACTGAAGCAGGTCACCGCAGCTGAAGGAGTCCCCGAGTATAGATTCGATGTGGTCGATGGAGTCGAGGCCAAGTTTGAGAGCCGATGCGGTGGACCGGAGGCCGAATCCGATGGTGACAGCAGTTTGCCGCAACTCAAAATTGCAAAAGGTCGTTGTAGTCGAAGAATGCAGTAGGTCGTCAGGGTCGTAAACCGCAGTGGGTCACATGGCGGAGTTGGCGCAATCCCCGGATGTAGAACTGATATAGCGAACAGAGTCAGCGGAGTGGCGGGTCACCCACAGACGGGAGTCGACACATCAGGTGGAGTCGATAAGGCCAGCGGAACATTGTTGGCCAGGAGTCGACGTGGCCATCGGGTCGCCGGCGCCTGATGGCGGCGGTGGTTTGATACGTCTGATGTCTACGCACTTCTATTCTTGTAGACAGTTGTTGGGCCTCCAAGTGCAGAGGTTTGTAGAATAGCAACAAGTTTTCCCTTAAGTGGATCACCCAAGATTTATCGAACTCAGGGAGGAAGTGGTCAAAGGTATCCCCTCGCAAGCAACCCTGCAATCAAGATACAAGAAGTCTCTTGTGTCCCCAACACACCCAATACACTTGTCAGGTGTATAGGTGCACTAGTTCGGCAAAGTGATAGTGAAATACAAGTGGTGTGGATAATTATAAGTGGTAACGGTGCCAGAAAATAGCTTGCTGGCGTGTGGTTGACATGGGAAAAGACTAAAGGCAAACTGAAATAAAGATGGAAGCATGCAAACATGTAACAGATCTAATTGCAAACGGCATTTCATTGCTTAGAAACAAGGCATGGGGATCATACTTTCACTAATGAACACTCTCATATAAATATCTTCTCTTTATGATACTACTCTTAACTACTCTCCGGTTGGACACTCTAATCCATGGTAGGGCTATAACAGCACACCTCAAAGTTCGCCTTTCCCATCTAGATAACCCCACACTGTCACCTTGAGCACTAGATGGTTCCCACAAACACCACAATTTCGTAAAGACATCCAACTCCAAATATAACTCATAACAAGTATTTATAATCTCTAGCCTAAGTGCCACCATGGTGTGCACGCTATCACTTTCACACACATGGGGAGAGCACAGATCTATTAAAGCACTTGAGTAGCAAGGTAGATCTATAGATTACAATCTCATGATCATAATATGATCATGCATAGAGAGAGAGATGAACACATAGCGACCGGTAGAACTCTTAGCCTCGAGGAAGAACTACTCCCTCATCATCATGGGAAACAACAATAGCGATGGAGATGGTGGTGGAGATCGATGGAGATGGCTCCGGGGGCACTTCCCTATCCCTGCAGGGTGCCGGAACAGAGACTTTCTGTCCCCTGAATCTCCCCTTCGGTGGCGGTAGCACTGCGGAACTTTTCGTGGCTAGAGGCTGTTCAATTTAGGGTTTTTGCATCGGGAGGCATCTTATAGGCGAAGAGGCAAGGTAGGTGGGCGGCCAGGGGGCCCACAACACCTGGTTGCGCGGCCAGGGCTTACCCACGCCACCACATGGTGTGGCCGCCCTGTGGCCCCTCTCCGTCTCGTCTTCTGGCTCCGTGAGTCTTCCGGTAAAATATCGACTTTGGCTTTTGTCCGGTCCAATTTCGAGAATATTCATGTTCTGACTTTCCTGGAACAAAAAACAGCAGAAAACGGGCAGCTGGCACCTGTGGCTCTTGTTAATAGGTTAGTCCAAGAAATCATATGAAAAGTACTCCAAAGTGTGGACAAAACATAAGAAAGTAGATAAAACCAAGCATGGAACATCAAAAATTATGGATACGTTGGCAACGTATCAACCTCCCCAAGCTTAACTCCTGCTCTTTCTCGAGTAGGTAAGTGATAAAAAAGAATAATTTTTGAGGTGACATGCACCATCATAAACTTAATCAAAGTATTTGTAAAACATTGATAGCTGGGATCATAGTACTTCAATCATAACATGAAAGATAAAGTTCTAGCAATAAGACATAGCAACTATGTTGTAACATGAAAAGGCACAAACAAAAAGATTCATGAATAACAATGCTTTGCAAGACGTTTGTTTGTTTCACATAAAGAAAACATAGCATAGTGGCATTCAGCTTGTCCCTCATAGAGTAGCAAACATAAATGCATAGGACACCTTCAAAGTTCATAAGAGTGACTAGATACAAATAGTTCAAAACAAGCAATATCAAAGTTATGCATCAATCAACAAGTCTTGGGACAATGCACATAGAACTAAGAATGGCCACTACGCTCTCAAAATAGGTGCATAAAGATAGAAGGTGGAGACTCAACATAAAAGTAAAAGAAAGTAGGGATTCAAGTCTCATAAAGAGCTTCCAAAAATTATGGTACTTATTAGCTTTTAGCTCTCATTGCCCCTATCATAAGCATCCTGAAGTGATTAAGGTTAAAGTGAACAAAACTAAGAGAATTGATACATTGCAAATGTATCTATAATTTTTGATGTTCCATGCTTGGTTTTATCTACTTTCTTGTGTTTTGTCCACACTTTGGAGTACTTTTCATATGATTTCTTGGACTAACCTATTAACAAGTGCCAAAGTGCCAGTTGCTTGTTTTCTGCTGTTTTTGGTTCCAGGAAAGTTAGAAATCAATATTCTCGGAATTGGACCGGACAAAAGCCAAAGTTGATATTTTCCCGGAAGACTCACGGAGCCAGAAGGAGAGTCGGAGAGGGGCCACAGGGTGGCCACACCACCCCATGGCGCGGGCTAGCCCTAGACGCGCCACCAGATGGTGTGGGCCCCCTGACACTCCACCGACCTTGCCTCTTCGCCTATAAGAAGCCTCCCGATGCATAAACCCTAAATCATCAAGCCTCCAGCCACGAAAAGATCCGCAGCGCCATGCTGGCTCGTGATTAATGTAGAGCTTGTTGGGAACCCCAAGAGGAAGGTATGATGAGCACAGCAGCAAGTTTTCCCTCAGTTATGAGACCAAGGTTTAATCGAACCAGTAGGAGCAAGGAAACACCCCAAAGGTGTTACTAGCTGAGCTTTGGCAGGGCACACTACCGGTGCTAGTAGCAACGTGGAGACCTGCACAACACAACCACAGAACTTTGTCCCCAACTTGCAATGAGGTTGTCAATCTCACCGTGTTTTGCGGAAAACAAAGGATTAAACGTATCGAATGGAAAGAAGTAAAAGTTTGCAGAAAGTAAACACAAACAGTAAAAGATTGTAGATTGTATGTAAAGTAAAAGGACCGAGATCCATAGTTCACTAGAGGTGGCTCTCCTTAGATAGATAACATGCTGGGTGAACAAATTACAGCGGGGCAATTGACAAACACCGAGAAAGCAATACATGCATATACTAATCATCTTGACTCCTCTGAGACTTGATTGGGCATTACAACATAATACATAGACCGCCATCCAACTGCATCTATGACTAATAATCCACCTTCAGGTTATCATCCGAACCCCCTCCATTATTAAGTTGCAAGCAACAGATTATTGCTTTACGAACTGCGTGTAAAGTAAACAATATGATTGTTCTATGAACAAAGGATTGTTGTTTTCTCCCTAGTAGCAACAACACATCTAGTACCTTAGAGATTTCTGTCACTTCCCCAGATTACCAAAGGCATGAACCCACTATCGAGCATAAATACTAACTCTTGGAGTTGCTAGCATCTACTTGGCCAAGATAGCTACTAACAACGGAAAGCATGCAAGATCACAAATAACAAAGACATGATAGAATCAATAATTAATCTAAAATAGCATCTCAATATCCATCGGATCCCCGCAAACACAACATGTATGAATTACAAATAGATGATCTTGATCATGAACGGAGCTCACAAGATCTAAACATGAAAGCACAAAGGAGGAGAAACCAGCCATCTAGCTACTACGTGGATCCGTAGTCCAAGGATGAACTACTCACGCATCACACCGGAGGCTTGCATGGTGATGAAGAAGGCCTCCAGGGTGAATTCCCCCCTCCGGTAGGGTGCCGGGAAGAGCTTCAGATCCCTCCTGATCTAGGGATGGAGATGACGGCGGCTACAGACTCTTTCGTGGATTTTTGATCAGGTACTTAGGGTTTTCGTCCCGAGGGCAACTTATAGTCGGAAGGGGAGGCCGAGGGGGTGCCGGGAGCGGCCACACCACCCCCTGGCGCGGGCTAGGCCTAGTGGTGTGGTGGCTCCCTGGCCCTTCTCTGTCTCGTATTCTGGCACTTGATCCCTTTCAGAAAAATAGGCACTTTGACTTTTGTCCCGTCCAGTTCCGAGAATATTCATTTTCTGACTTTCCTGGAACCAAAAACAGCAGAAAACAGGCAGCTGGCACTGTGGCTCTTATTAATAGGTTAGTCCAAGAAATCATATGAAAAGTACTCCAAAGTTGGAACAAAACACAAGAAAGTGGATAAAACCAAGCATGGAACATCAAAAATTATAGATACATTTGCAATGTATCAACATCCCAAGCTTAACTCCCGCTCGTCCTCGAGTAGGTAAGTGATAAAAAGAAATAATTTTTGAGGTGACATGCACCATCAAAGACTTGATCAAAGTATTTGCAAAACTCAAAGCTGGGATCATAGTACTTCAATCATAACATGAAAGACAAAGTTCTAGCAATAAGCAAAGAAACTATGATGCAACATGAAAAGGTACAAACAAAAGATTCATGAATAACAATGCTTTGCAAGACGTTTGTTTGTTTCACATAAAGAAAACATAGCATAATAGTATTCAACTTGTCCCCCAATAGAGTAGCAAATATAAATGCATAGGACACCTTCAAAGTTCATAAGAGTGACTAGATACAATAGTTTAAAACAAGCAATAACAAGTTATGCATTAATCAACTAGTCTTGGGACAATGCACATAGAACTAAGAATGGCCACTATGCTCTCAAAGTAGGTGCATAAAGATAGAAGGTGGAGACTCAACATAATGGTGGAAGAAAGGCCTTTTGTAAAAGGAAGTAGGGACTCAAGTCTCATAAAGAGATTCCAAAAATTATGGTACTTATAGCTTTCAGCTCTCATTGCCCCTATCATAAGCATCTTGAAAATGATTAAGGTTAAAGTGACACAACTAAGAGGATATGCTTGACAAGTTATAAACCGAAATCTCATGCCCCTTACTTACGAAGACCGATCCTCATGCTACTCAAATTTAGTCACGAGTAAGCTCTTGTCATTGTAAGTATATGTGTATCATTAAGAACCGCCAACGGGATACCCCTTGCACATGATATAGGAGCTTTCCCATAATCAAAATGACAAGGCAAGCAGACAATGAGCATCTCAGCGATCTTTTTATTTGCTATTTGCATAGGTTTTTATTGAGGATCCTTCATAGAGTGCTCATTATGGTGATGCTGCAAGTTTCCACCATGATTAGGCATGGCTTAGGCTAGCGGCCCAGGCGTTTCTCTAACACACATACAAACTCCATGATCTTACAAGTTCCACATTTATTTCACACCGACGGGATCCGTAAGCAAAAGAACATGATATCAACGGGGTACAAAGTACAAGTGCAATGTTGAAAGCGTTCCCCATGAAACGTGGTTCTGCTAATTTCAACTTATAAAGTGCAAGCATATACACAACAATGAAGGACCCAATGGTTCAAGTTTATTAGAGGCAAAAAGTAAAGTGTGCCATCAAGTTCGTGAGAGCTTTAGTCACTAGTTTTCTCATAACAAGTGAAAGGTAAACAAAAGCATGAATGTACTTGGAATAGCATAAGCTAGTAGGTAGGTATGGTGGACTCTTTGGAATAACTTGGTTTAGGGAGTTGGATGCATGAGTGGAACTCATACTTTGTTATGGAGGCTAGCAAAAGACTTTGAGCGACAAACTAAGAGAGCAATAATGGCCATAATCACGTAGAGCGACAAAACATCATTGATCAAAGCATAAAGTGATACTACAAGTTGAAAACTAAAGGATCATACAGGCTATGGTGACTTGGTATAGTCATAACATGGTGTGAGCATGCGCCAAGTCAACCCAAATAAAGCATCAAAGGAGAATACCACTATACTATGCTTTAATATGCTAAAACAACGCATGATTCATCCAAGGCACATTAAGCAATCTCAATTGTTTATAACAAGCCATGCTATAGCAAGGAATACTAAGCATAAAGCCAAAACAATATCAAGCATGGCATGACAAAGCATAGGCCACAGTCAAAAACGAGCTCTTTTTACCACATAGCATGAACTTTCCTACTCTTTTCCAAACCAAACCAAACTATTTGCAAACCAAAGTATGAAAGAGGGGGTCCAACCAATTTATTCAGAACACTAAGCAAACCAAGCAAAATAATAACCAGAACGAAAACGAAAAAGAAGACGCTCCAAGAAAAACACAACTATGCATGAAACAATAAAAATGAATTGTTTGGAAGAAACCTGGGATTTTTATTGATGAAGAAGGGGATGCCTTGGGCATCCCCAAGCTTTGACGCTTGTACTTCTTGGATATTTCTTGGGGTGACACGCGTGGCATCCCCAAGCTTGAGCTTTAGTCCATCCTTCATCTCATTACACATTCCTTCCATACACCTGAAATTTTTCCTTCATACAAAACTTCACACAATCTCATTAGCAATATTAGTGCACTTAAGATAAATAAGTCTCAAGGTTCAGTTCTAACACCAAATAAACTTCCATTAGAACACTAGCTACTGTAGCACTTCCCTCAAAAAGCTCAATTCCCCAAAGGAACTCAAGAAGGAACTAACAAGAAGCAAATGCAGAAAAATGGCAGAAATCTGTCAAAACAGACCAGCAGGTAAAGACGGATTTTTTCGAAGACCTTCTGTTGCTCAAATCATAAAGTGTTGAACTAATGAAAGTTAGATAACAACCTGGGGAAGAAGCACAAAACATTACATGTCAATCCAACGTACAGAGCTCTCTCCGGAATTTTTACGGTGAAGCACAGAAATCTGTTTCGGGACAGCAACTTTCCCAATCATTACTTCTCTCTCATTAGAGATTACTCTTGGCACAAAAAGTAAATAAAAAGGATAAGGAGAGGTTATTACAGAGGTAATAACTTCCAAGACTCAACTAAAACTCTTGGGTTATCTCCCAACAAGTACTTTTATTTAACGCCATTAAGTTAGGCATAAGAAGCAAAGAAAGAATCAAGTGTTCTCAAATGAAGAAGCATTAAGACAAAATTTTGTTTTCATAGGAGAAGCAAAAGAAATATTTTCTCTCTTTTTGGGGAAGTGTTCTATACCTTTCTTAAGTGGGAGTTGATATTTAATGGTGCCTTCTTTCATATCAATGATGGCACCAACAGTTCTAAGAAAAGGTCTTCCCAAAGTAATAGGACAAGAAGCATTGTATTCAACATCCAAAACATAGAAATCAACAGGGACATAGGAATCGTTAACCATAATAAGAACATCATTGAGACTCCCCATGAGTTTCTTTTTAGCATTATCATCAAGTGGGACATTCAAATAACAATCTTCAAGAGGAGGCAAATCAAGCATATCATAAATCCTTCTAGGCATAATAGAAACACTACTATCAAGATCACACAAAGCTTTGAAATCAAAGTCATTCACTTTCATATTAATGATGGGTTCCCAACCATCCGCTTGTTTTATAGGAATAGAGGCTTTATGTTTCATCTTTTCTTCTTCAATCTTTATGAGAGCATCAGTAATGTGTTTTGTAAAAGCCATTTTAATAGCACTAGCATTAGGACTTTTAGCAAGCTTTTGTAGGAACTTAATAACTTCAGAGATATTGCAACCATCAAGATCAAAATCAAATTTATCATCTAAAGTAGTAGAACTATTACTAGCCTCAACACTAGTGGTGGTAATAGTATAAACACTAATGTTTCTAGCAATTTCATCTTCTCTTTCCCACTTAGCATGTAATTCAGCTAATAGTCTAACATTTTCATCAATTCTTACTTGTATAGCATTAGTAGCTGCAAAGGGATTATCATTAGTTTCAGGTTTAGCAACCATTTTATTCAAAGAAGATTGAGCTTTAGCCAAGGATGCTATATTTCTTTCAGCATTAGAGAGTTTTTCCTCAATAGTTTTATTGAAAGAAGTTTGTTTACTAATAAACTCTTTAAGCATAACTTCAAGTTCAGAGGGAGCACTCCTATTATTGTTGTAAGAATTTCCATAAGCATTACCATTGTTGGGAGGATATGGCTTATAATTGTTGTTACCAAAATTACTCCTATAAGCATTATTGCCAAAGTTGTTCTTTCTTATGAAGTTCACATCAACTTGCTCTTCTTGAGCAACCAAAGAAGCTAAAGGAACATTACTTGGATCAATATTGTAGCATCCCATCTGTTTAACATATGTAATGCTACATGGTCTAGTAATATGATTGCTACTCCCTACATATATTGGTTGCATCACAATTATATCATGCTCATGTCATCATGCCACCTTGCATTTGAGCATCATATAAAACCCTTTTCATTTGGCTCTTCTCTCATATGCATTAGTAATTGTATTTGGCTCTTGATATATTGTATTTGGTTCTTGATAAATGCTTGATGCCCAAGTGGAGTTGGGGGCATATCTTTTATTCAACTCCATCACTTTTCTTTGTCACCACCTTATAATTCCACCATCCTAATTATCCATGAGCTTTTACTTTTCCTTTGGCATTTAAATCTAGCTCATGTGGGTTGGGATGGATCCACTTCTACTTTCCACATGGCCTCATACTAGCATCATGTTGTTTCCACATTATTAATTTGTGGAGCCACCTTTGCATGCTTTGTGGGTGGAACCCCTTTTTCTAGCTTCCATATGGATTATTATGAATGTATGCTCATGTTGGAATATTTTTGAGACTATTAAACATCTAGTGGAATATACACACTAGCAAGTCCCAATTCTATTCAAATATGATCATCTCCATCTACTCCACATGGAACCTTCTTTCAAAATTCTTTTAGCTTGGCCTTACTCCATATTTTGGAATGCATATGTATAAATGCCATGATTATTTACTTTGTTTTCACAAGATTAAAACATGGCATTTAATGCTTTTGCATGGGCCATGCAAATCACCACCATCTTTAGCTCCTTTGGGTTCTCTTTGTTTTTGAGTGGATCTTTCTTCTGTTGAGTTCCCCTCCATCTCCCTCTCCACCATCCCCATGGGTCCAAACAAACCCTTTCACCCCATCGTGCAGATCATATCAAACCCTAAACCCTTGCTTGAACTTGTGTTGTCCATGATCAAACCCCAAAACCTAAACCCATCTACTCTACCCCTCTTTCCAACACATGCCACCCTCATGCTTGCTTTAAGATGAGAACACCCTAATCTACACCTCACCCTTCCATAAAACCTCTCTCCCTAATCTCCCTCTCTAACCCTAACCCCACCCTATCACCTCACCATGCCGAGGCACCAACCCAGCCCTAGCCTACCCCTGGCTCGACCCAACCCTGGCCAACTACTCCATGCCACCCTAACCCGAGCCTTCCCCCTCTATCCCTAGACCTAGCCTAGCCTCTCTCTCTCTCTCTCTACCAAGCCAGCCCCACACCGAGCCTGCTGCTCCTTGGCCTCGCCCTGGTCCCACCTGGCAGCCCTGGCCTTCCTACCCCTGCCCTAGCCATGCCCAGCACGTGAGGAAGGAGAGAAAGGTGGCGTGGAGAGCACCTTTTTACTCCACCGATCCCCCACGGCATCCCCCTCTTTCTCTCCCGTCCTTACCTACCCCCACGCCTTTGCCGTGCCGTCCACATCTCCCCTGGCCTCTGCGCCAACCCTCTCCTCCCCAACTACCCCCCTGCTCCACTTCTGCTCCAACTCCGACCACCTCGGCATCGGCTTCCACCAAAAGATCTAGGCGGCGGGCGTGGAGCTTTGGGTGTTGAGGAAGCCGAGGAGATCCTCTACATCGCCCCCATGCACAGCAGCGAGGAGGAGGAGGCGCAGGATCTGCTGCACACCGACGCGCCGAACCAAAACCCTAGTCGCTCGGCCTCTGCCTCGTTGTCGCCCTGCTGCTCCTCGGCCCGATCCATCACCACCGACGCCACCGCGGTGAGCCCCCAATCCTCCCTGACATCTTTGTCCTCGCCGTTGCTTCCTGTTCACGCCGGACCATCTGTCGAGCACGCTCTCCGCGCCAGCGTGCACGAGCGTTTCCTCGTCGCGGCGTCGCGTAAGCCATATCTAGCCGCCCGGCCTCCTCCTGTCAACACCCCCTCACCCACCGCATTGGTTCCACCCCGCTGCGCGCGCGCCGCAGGTCGCGGGATCGATCCCCCGCACCGCGCTCTGCCGTTGTCGAGCACCATCCCCTCGTCAGTAAATTCAGGAAGAGAAACAGTGTCGTGCGCACTTTGCGCAAACCCTCCCCAGCTTTTTACTCTCTTAACTCGTGCTCCCCTCCGACCCCACCTGTCAGCCACTGTGGTGGTTTTACAAAAAGGCACCCGCATAGTCCAGAACCCCAACCCGCAGTCCCACGGATCCGCCACGTGTCCAGCCCCGGCTGGCGCACACGCGCGGTGGGCCCGCAGTCCCCGGTCCCGCTTGTCACTCTTTGTGGCTGGGTCAACTCGCAATGCGAAAAGCTTTTGCGCGTCATTCATGCCCAGTCAGCAGCGGCCCCACCTGTCTGTGACTATGGCTAGGAGTGGCTGAGTATAAAAAGCTTTCCGTTTATCTGTTTTAATAAAACAAATTCAGAAATGTTTAAATATGAATTTAAATCTGTTTCTAATAACTTTTAAATTGTAAATCCAAATAATACAAATGATATATGTTTTGGAATCAGAAAAATGTGAGGAATTCAAATATGCCATTAAAAATATCTTTTGGGCAAATTAAATTTTCGAAAATTGTTTAAATGCAATAAAAAGGCCTTTTCATAATTAATTAATAACTTTAATTCTACAACTCCAAATTCGACAAATAATATGTCTAAATCGATCAGCGCGATGAGCCCGTTCTAACTATGCATTCCATGTTCTAAATTGCAGCATGCATCATATAAATATAAAGTATACAGCAACTTATTTGGGGTTAAAATGTGACTAAAACTCAATAAGATGCTTTATTCTTGTACCCCACACTTCACCCATGCCATGCTACATTATTGCCATGCAAATTGTGCATCATTCATCATGGAATGCTTGTTTGCTTGTCACATTTTACTCATATGCTTGTGCACTTTATTTATGTTGGCCCTTGTTTGTTTGGTTCTTCTTCGAATAGACGCCGAGCAGGGGATATATCAGGAATCCCAGGAGCACTACCCAGATCCGTCTCTCGCTTCAACTGAGTTGCTAGGCAAGCACTACCACATGCTTGCATACATATAGTACCTATTGCCTCTATCTTATTCTTGCATCATGGAGTCGCGATTGCATTAAAATGAATCCCAAGTACTGCATAGCCTTTACTTTTAAACCCCACTAAAGCTTGTTCCTCCATCCCATGAGCCATTACTATAGGAGTTGTTTGAGCCATGCGAGTCATAGAATAGCATGTGTAGGGTATGTGAGTGTCTGATGGATAACGAGGTACCTAAACAACTTAACTTGAGTAGTAATGGGATAACTAATGAAAGAGGCACCGGTGAGCAATATCTGCTATTTGGTTTTTCATACTCACTTGTGTCCCGTAGGACCCCGAGTACTTGATTCATGTTCCTTGACTATTCGCACTATCCACATCCGGGGGGCCTTATGGACCCCCCTGAGCCAGAGCTTGACTCATTTCTATTTCTTGGGGCCACAATTAGTTTGGGGCTTTATTACTATCTTGTACTTATGCCATGTTTACTGTTGTATTTAAGATTATGCGAGGAGCACATGTACTGTTTAGGGATCGCGGCACGATTTCGCGGTATCGACAAGCCCAGTCACATTTTCGCTTCCCAGTCGTTTACAGCCGTTCTCGCAAACCCTGGGTCCGTCTCGGAGTCGGCCAACTTCGTTGCGGGTAGCTTATTAGGGTGGCTCCCTGAAATATTTCGGAATCCTGCGATCGCTTTGTCGTGAATGCCTCGTTGGGTTTTCAGTTGGTTTTTCCGGGGTTGATCGAGTGTGTGTTGCTATTTGTGAACCCCTGCAGGGTAAATCTTTCTGAAAGTCGTGTCCGCGGTTATGGACGACTTGGAGCACAATTTCTCGATCATAGACAAATATAACTAAAGTACCGCTTTTAACTTGACTAAGTACCTGACTAGTAAATAGTGCAATACTCATGGAATGGTTAATAAAACTGCCAACGGATGGGTTGTTCGTCCGCTTTCTCGTTGGTAAGCGAGAAGGAGGATGGATCTGTTAATTATACTGTTATAACTGTTGTTACTAATTAACGGACATCCGTCTATCATTGGTTAGGCAGATGGTTAGCGAGTATCTATAGGCTTGTTAGTTATTATCTTTTGCTACAATTGCGTCACCCCAGGTTTATGTTCCCTTTAGAGGCATAAAGACTTGCTGAGTACCCCTAGGGTCTCACACGATAAATTGTTTGATTCAGATGAACAGGTGTACTCACAAGATGGATACTGGGTGGAGGAGACGGATGATGTTGGCAACGATCACTCGGTGTAGAGATTCCGGAGATGGGGATCCGTGAGATCTGTGGGTGGGATGTGTTTATTTATGTGGCATCTTATGCCAATTTTCTTCTTATCCGTACTCAGATCTTGTTTTCCGCTTCCGCCTAATACTCTGATGTTTGATGTATGAGGAGCTATCCTAAACCATTATCTCTATCTAAGATATTTGGATCTTGCCGTATGGCGTTGTAATATTTCTATTTCTTTTATATGGAATGGCTCTGTGAATAGTTGTATGGTGGCTTGCATACATACTCACTTGTGTATGCACTTGATCCCTTTGCCTGCCGATTACGCCGCTCGTTCTTGTCCCGATGTTCTGAAAGTGGTTAGGACGGCCGAAAGGTCTACCTGTGAGTGGCCCCTGGGCCCCACCGTACTATTTTAACCACTTTCGCTCATCCAGGCATGCAACTAAGAGCGTAATTCACCGAGGTAGTTACAAATATGGGCTTTCCCATTAACAAGCATAGACATAATAATATCAATCTTATCACTCAAGGAGGAGCTTTCCTCAACAGAATTTACCTTCCTACCTTGTGGAGCTCTCTCAGTATGCCATTCAGAATAATTAACCATCATATTGTCCAGAAGTTTTGTTGCAGCACCCAAAGTGATGGTCATAAAGGTACCTCCAGCAACAGAATCCAATAGGTTCCTTGAAGAATAGTTCAATCCTGCATAAAAAGTTTGGATGATCATCCAAGCAGTCAATCCATGAGTGGGACAATTTTTTACCAAAGATTTCATTCTTTCCCAAGCTTGAGCAACATGTTCATTATCAAGTTGTTTAAACTTCATTATTTCACTTCTCATGGATATAATCTTAGCAGGAGGATAGTATTTTCCAATAAAAGCACCTTTGCACTTAGCCCAAGAATCAATACTATTCCTAGTTAAGGAATTCAACCATTCTTTAGCTTTTCCTCTCAAAAAGAAAGGAAACAATTTCAGTTTAATAATATCACCATCTATATCCCTATGCTTTTGCATCTCACAAAGTTCAACAAAGTTATTGAGATGGGAAGCAGCATCTTCATTACCAATACCAGACAATTGTTCTCTCATAACAAGATTGAGCAAAGCAGGTTTTATCTCAAAGAAAGTATTTTCAGCCACAGGTGGAGCAATAGGTGTGCTCATAAAATCATTGTTGTTGGTGCTAGTGAAGTCACACAACTTAGTGTTTTCAAGAGTAGTCATTTCTGGGTTTTCAAATAAGAAAGCAAGCAAGTAAAACTAATTTTTTTGTGTTTTTAAAGAACAAAACAAGCAAACAAAGCAAAAAGAAACTAAGCAAAACAAAAACAACAGAGTAAAGAGATTGGTTATGAGGGACTCCCCTTGTGAAGATGTCCTTGACTCCCCGGCAACGGCGCCAGAAAAATCTTTGCTGCCTCGTGATTAATGTAGAGCTTGTTGGGAACCCCAAGAGGAAGGTATGATGAGCACAGCAGCAAGTTTTCCCTCAGTTATGAGACCAAGGTTTAATCGAACCAGTAGGAGCAAGGAAACACCCCAAAGGTGTTACTAGCTGAGCTTTGGCAGGGCGCACTACCGGTGCTAGTAGCAACGTGGAGACCTACACAACACAACCATAGAACTGTGTCCCCCACTTGCGATGAGGTTGTCAATCTCACCGTGTTTTGCGGAAAACAAAGGATTAAACGTATCGAATGGAAAGAAGTAAAAGTTTGTGGAAAGTAAACACAAAGCAGTAATAGATTGTAGATTGTATGTAAAAGAAAAGGACCGGGATCCATAGTTCACTAGAGGTGGCTCTCCTTAGATAGATAACATGCTGGGTGAACAAATTACAGCGGGGCAATTGACAAACACCGAGAAAGCAATACATGCATATACTAATCATCTTGACTCCTCTGAGACTTGATTGGGCATTACAACATAATACATAGACCGCCATCCAACTGCATATATGACTAATAATCCACCTTCAGGTTATCATTCGAACCCCCTCCAGTATTAAGTTGCAAGCAACAGATTATTGCTTTACGAACTGCGTGTAAAGTAAACAATATGATTGTTCTATGAACAAAGGATTGTTGTTTTCTCCCTAGTAGCAACAACACATCTAGTACCTTAGAGATTTCTGTCACTTCCCCAGATTACCAGAGGCATGAACCCACTATCGAGCATAAATACTAACTCTTGGAGTTGCTAGCATCTACTTGGCCAAGATAGCTACTAACAACGGAAAGCATGCAAGATCACAAATAACAAAGACATGATAGAATCAATAATCAATCTAAAATAGCATCTCAATATCCATCAGATCCCCGCAAACACAACATGTATGAATTACAAATAGATGATCTTGATCATGAACGGAGCTCACAAGATCTAAACATGAAAGCACAAAGGAGGAGAAACCAGCCATCTAGCTACTACATGGATCCGTAGTCCAAGGATGAACTACTCACGCATCACACCGGAGGCTTGCATGGTGATGAAGAAGGCCTCCAGGGTGAATTCCCCTCTCCGGCAGGGTGTCCGGAAGAGCTTCAGATCCCTCCCAATCTAGGGATGGAGATGATGGCGGCTATAGACTCTTTCGTGGATTTTTTATCGGGTACTTAGGGTTTTCGTCCCGAGGGCAACTTATAGTCGGAAGGGGAGGCCGAGGGGGTGCCGGAGTGGCCACACCACCCCCTGGCGCGGGCTAGGCCTGGCCGCGCGGCCAGGTGGTGTGGTGGCTCCCTGGCCCTTCTCTGTCTCGTATTCTGGCACTTGATCCCTTCCGAAAAAATAGGCACTTTGACTTTTGTCCCGTCCAGTTCCGAGAATATTCATTTTCTGACTTTCCTGGAACCAAAAACAGCAGAAAACAGGCAGCTGGCACTGTGGCTCTTGTTAATAGGTTAGTCCAAGAAATCATATGAAAAGTACTCCAAAGTTGGAACAAAACACAAGAAAGTGGATAAAACCAAGCATGGAACATCAAAAATTATAGATACATTTGCAATGTATCACGCCGCCGCCACCGAAGGGGAGATTCGGGGGACAGAAAGTCTCTGTTCCGGCACCCTGCCGGGATGGGGAAGTGCCCCCGGATACATCTCCATCGATCTCCACCACCATCTCCATCACTGTTGCTGATTCCCATGATGAGGAGGGAGTAGTTCTCTCTCGAGGCTAAGGGTTCTACCGGTAGCTATGTGTTCATCTCTCTCTCTATGCATGATCATATTGTGATCATGAGCTTATAATCTATAGATCTACCTTGCTACTCAAATGCTTTAATGAATCTCTGCTCTCCCCATGTGTGTGAAAGTGACAGCGCGCTCACCATGGTAGCACTTAGGCTAGAGATTACAAATACTTGTTATGAGTTATATTTGGAGTTGGATGTCTTTATGAAATTGTGGTGTTTGTGGGACTCATCTAGTACTCAAGGTGACAGTGTGGGGTTATCTAGATGGGAAAGGCTTACTTTGAGGTGTGTTGTTATATCCCTACCATCGATTAGAGTATTCAACCGGAGAGTAGTTAAGAGTAGTATCATAAAGAGAGGATATATTTATATGAGAGCATTCAGTAGCGAAAGTATGATCCCTAGGCCTTGTTTCTAAGCATTGATCCACCGTTTGCATTTAGATCTGTTACATGTTTGCTTGCTTCCATCTTTATTTCAGTTTACCTTTAGTCTTTTCCATGCCATCAAGCTATTTTATGTCACCGTTACCACTTATAATTATCCATACCACTTGTATTTCACTATCTCTTGGCCGAACTAGTGCACCTATACACCTGACAAGTGTATTGGGTGTGTTGGGGACACAAGAGACTTCTTGTATCTTGATTGCAGGGTTGCTTGAGAGGGGATACCTTTGACCACTTCCTCCCTGAGTTCGATAAACCTTGGGTGATCCACTTAAGGGAAAACTTGCTGCTGTTCTAGAAACCTCTGCACTTGGAGGCCCAACAACTATCTACAAGAATAGGTCTTTTAGGTTCAGTTCCAACACCAATAAAACTTCCATTAAAACACTAGCTACTATAGCACTTCCCTCAAAAAGCTCAATTCCCCAAAAGAACTCAAAAAGGAACCAACAAGAAACAAATGCAGAAAACGGCAGAAATCTATGAAAACAGACCAGCAGGTAAAGACGAATTTTTTCGAAGACCTTCTGTTGCTCAAATCAAAAAGTGTTTAACTAACTAAAGTGAGATAACAACCTGGGGCAGACGCACAAAGTCACGCCTCAAAAGGACGTATGGAGATTTTACATGAATTTTTACGGTGAAGCACAGAAATCTGTTTCGGGACAACCACTTTCCCAATCATTACTTCTCTCTCATTAGAGGTTACTCTTGGCACAAAAAGCAAATAAAAAGGATAAGGAGTGGTTATTACAGAAGTAATAACTTCCAAGACTCAACTAAAACTTTTGGGTTATCTCCCAATAAGTACTTTTCTTTAATGCCTTTAAGTTAGGCATGATAGTTTGAGAAGATGCTCACATAAGAAATATGAATTGAAGTAAAAGAGAGCATCAAGAAGCAAATTCAAAACACATTTAGGTCTAACCCACTTCCTATGCATAGGAATCTTGTAAAGAAACAAGTCATGAAAGCACAAAACAACAAACATAGGAAAGCAAAACAAGTGCAACTTCAAAAAATTCAACATAAAGAGGGGAAACTTAATATTGTTGAGATACATAAAACCATGTTTCCCTCTCTCATAATAACTTTCAGTAGCATCATGAATAAAATTAACAATATAACTATCACAAGAAACAGTCTTAACATTAGCCACATGCATAAAAGAATTAATACTCCCCACATAAACATAGTCATTCTTATTAATTGTAGTGGGAGCAAATTCAACAAAATAGCTATCATTATTATTTTCATCACCATAATCATCAAATATAGGAGGCATATTGTAATCATAATTAATTTCCTCCTCAATAGTAGGTGGACTGAAAAATATCATATTCATCATTGCAATCATCATATATTGGAGGTATAGTATCATCATAAGCAATAGAATAGTTATCTTCCAAAGTGTGTTCATTTGTAAACATATCATCATTGAAAGGAACATGGATAGCACTAATCGTACAAAAATTATTAATATCATCATTTTCAGAATTGGTACCAAAGAGATTTTTAATATCAAAAGAAGTGTGCTTTTCCCAATCATGATCACTACTATAGGTAACAGGCATAGGAACATCATCGAGTTCAGACTCATCAAAAACTATAATAGGAGCAACATGCTTAGGGGAAAATACTGTTTCCTCTCTCCTTTTACTCCTCCTCTTCTTCTTTTTCTTCTTCTCTTTAGGAGGGAGAGGCTTGAAAGGAAGCTTCTCCATATACCCTGGTTCATTGTTAGAGACAATAGAAGAAACTTTGGAGGATTCCTCCTTTTCATTAATAAGACCAAAACACATATTAGTCAGGTCATATTTTGGTAAGATCTCATCTTTTAGGATATTTTGTATGTAAGTATTTGTGTGGCAATTATCAACACAATAAATATGACAACCATGTAGGACGCTATTTATATCAAAAGCACTCATATCTACCAAAGAGGTTTTTCTTGATAACTCTTCACACCCCAAAAATAATGTAAGTTGATCATGCTGATTAGGAGTGATCATGTCATCACAATACAAACTTGCAGTACTCATTGGATTAGAAGGGCTATTATAATGGCCTAAGCATTGAAAATTGAAATGACCCACTTCAAAGCAAAGTTCACAAATAAAAGGATAGAGGGCACAAACTTATTTACCAAGATCATTTAGAGCCCTATACCATGTTCCAGTTCTTTCATTCCTATGGGTGATACAATATTCTTCTTCAATTTGATTATTCTCACAAGTTCTATGTATTCCACAAAAATTAACATGCTTTTAAGAAGTAGTACTTTCAGAGGTTTGAGCATGTTTATTGCTATCATTAATAATAATTTCATTTTCCCTGCAAGTGTCTTTAAAAGGCTCATGATACATGTCCCATTTTTCTTTAGGAGCATTAATATGAGAAGCAAAGGTTCTAAAACAATCAATAATAATTTGAGGATCAAGACCATATTTAGCACTAAGCTCTTGAAAATCAGCAGTTTCAGCGAAAGACTTAATGCAATCATACTCATAGTTTATACCTGGTTCTTTACCTTTATTGTTATCCCAATCTTCGGTATTGCTTTGAATTGTTTCAAGAAGATCCCTCTTAGCTTTGACCTCCTTACTTGTGAAGGATCCCTCTAAACATGTATCTAGATAGTCCTTGTAATGTCCTGAAAGCTTTGCATAAAAATTATTAATAACAATATTACTGGGGAGCTCATGAATGGGACATTTGAGCATTAGTGACTTCAATCTCCCCCATGCTTGGGCAATGTTTTCTCCATCATGTGGATGAAAATTATAAATGTAATTCCTATCTTTATGAATTTTTATGACAAGGATAAAATTTAGAATAAAAGAGAGATTCCAGTTCCTTCCACTCCAAATGATGAGGATCATCTAGTAGCTCACACCACTCCCTTGCTTTGCCCTTAAGTGATAAAGAGAATAGCTTCCTCTTAACTTGGTTCATTGAAATACTTGCACACTTGAACAACCCGCATAATTCATGTATAAAGAGTAAATGATCACCAGGATGGACAGTTCCATCTCCAAAATAAGAGTTATTCATAACACGTTCAACAATTTTTATAGGTATTTTAAAAGGGATTCTTTCAGTATGTGGATTTAAAATATCACAAGTATCATTAGAATTACCCATATGGGAGATAAAGTATCATCAGAGCAAATTTTCTTCCTTCAAACTGGGGAACTAAAAAGATCATTTTCATAAGAACAAACTTCCCCAAGCTTAGACGTTTCCATAGCATTAGTAACAAAGGTGTTCAGAAGATTCATACTAATAACATTGCTATTAGCATGCAAAGAAAGTTCCATGGGTTTTTTAATTTTCTTTTCAGACAATTCATGTTCTAACTTAGGAAAAATACTAAAAAGCTCTCTAATTTTGTTGTTATTTTCCATTAAGCCTAACTAGTGAAAACAAGAAACAAAAGACACAATTGCAGAATCTAAAGGAAATAACTTCGAGCACTCACACACTAGCAACCGTACTAGAAGATAACTTAGTAGCCAGAAGATGTGAGAACCTTTTACCTTACCTCCCGGCAACGGCGCTAGAAAATAGCTTGATGTCTACGCACTTCTGTTCTTGTAGACAGTTGTTGGGCCTCCAAGTGCAGAGGTTTGTAGAACAACATCAAGTTTTCCCTTAAGTGGATCACCCAAGGTTTATCAAACTCAGGGAGGAAGTGGGTCAAAGGTATCCCCTCTCAAGCAACCCTGCAATCAAGATACAAGAAGTCTCTTGTGTCCCTAACACACCCAATACACTTGTCAGGTGTATAGGTGCACTAGTTCGGTGAAGAGATAGTGAAATACAAGTGGTATGGATAATTATAAGTGGTAACGGTGCCAGAAAATAGCTTGCTGGCATGTGGTGGACGTGGAAAAGACTAAAGGTAAACTGAAATAAAGATGGAAGCAAGCAAACATGTAACAGATCTAATTGCAAACGGTGTTTCAATGCTTAGAAACAAGGCCTGGGGATCATACTTTCACTAGTGAACACTCTCATATAAATATCTTCTCTTTATGATACTACTCTTAACTACTCTCTGGTTGGACACTCTAATCTATGGTAGGGCTAGAACAGCACACCTCAAAGTTCGCCTTTCCCATCTAGATAACCCCACACTGTCACCTTGAGCACTAGATGGTTCCAACAAACACCACAATTTCATAAAGACAACCAACTCCAAATTTAACTCATAACAAGTATTTGTAATCTCTAGCCTAAGTGCCACCATGGTGTGCACGCTGTCACTTTCACACACATGGGGAGAGCAGAGATCTGTTAAAGCACTTGAGTAGCAAGGTAGATCTATAGATTACAAGCTCATGATCACAATATGAACATGCATAGAGAGAGAGATGAACACATAGCTATCGGTAGAACCCTTAGCCTCGAGGAAGAACTACTCCCTCATCACCATGGGAATCAGCAACATCGATGGAGATGGTGGTGGAGATCGATGGAGATGGCTCCGGGGGCACTTCCCCATCCCGGAAGGGTGCCGGAACAGAGACTTTCTGTCTCCCGAATCTCCCCTTTAGTGGCGGCAGCGTTGCGGAACTTTTCGTGGCTGGAGGTTATTCAAATTAGGGTTTTTGCATCGGGAGGCATCTTATAGGCGAAGAGGCAAGGTAGGTGGGCGGCCAGGGGGCCCACACCACCTGGTGGCGCGGACAGGCCTGACCCACGCCACCACATGGTGTGGCCGCCCTGTGGCCCCTCTCCGTCTCGTCTTCTAGCTCCGTGAGTCTTCCGGTAAAATATCGACTTTGGCTTTTGTCCGGTCCAATTCTGAGAATATTCATTTTCTGACTTTCCTGGAACCAAAAACAGCAGAAAACAGGCAGCTGGCACTGTGGCTCTTGTTAATAGGTTAGTCCAAGAAATCATATGAAAAGTACTCCAAAGTGTGGGCAAAACATAAGAAAGTAGATAAAACCAAGCATGGAACATCAAAAATTATGGATAAGTTGGCAACGTATCAACGCCATAAACGTATCTATAATTTTTGGTGTTCCATGCTTGTTTATATCTACTTTCTTATGTTTTGTCCACACTTTGGAGTATTTTTACACATTTTCTGGAACTAACCTATTAACAACATGTCGCAGTGCCAGTTGCATGTTTTCTGCTGTTTTTGGTTTTAGAAAAGCTAGTAAGGAAATATTCTCAGAATTGGACCGGACAAAAGCCAAAGTCAAATTTTACCCGAAGCAACACATAGTCCAGAGGGGAGACAAAGTGGCGCACCAGGGCGGCCACACCTGATGGCGACACGTCATGGGGAGGCGCGCCACCAGGGGGTGTGGCCCCCTTGTGCTCCACCGATCTAGCCCTTCCGCCTATAAAAGCCTCCTAGGACGAAACCCTAAGGACCCAATCGAAATTCCACGAAAGAGTCTGTAGCCGCCGTCATCTCCATCCCTAGATCAGGAGGGATCTGAAGCTCTTCCCGGCACCCTGCCAGAGGGGAGAGATCACCCTGGAGGCCTTCTTCATCACCATGCCTGCCTCCGGTGTGATGCGTGAGTAGTTCATCCCTGGACTACGGGTCCATGTAGTATCTAGATGGTTGGTTCTCCTCCTTTGTGCTATCATGTTTAGATCTTGTGAGCTCCATTCATGATCAAGATCATCTATTTGTAATCCTACATGTTGTGTTTGCGGGGATCCAATGGATATTGAGATGCTATTTCAGATTGATTATTGATTCTATCATGTCTATGTTATTTGTGATCTTGCATGCTTTCCATTGTTAGTAGCTATCTTGGCCAAGTAGATGCTAGCAACTCCAAGAGGGAGTATTTATGCTCGATAGTGGGTTCATGCCTCTAGTAATCTGGGGAAGTGACATGAATCTCTAAGGTACTAGATGTGTTGTTGCTACTAGTATTGTTTACTTTACACACTTTGCTTAATGCAATTATCTGTTGGTTGCAACTTAATACTGGAGGGGGTTCGGATGATAACCTGAAGGTGGATTATTAGTCATAGATGAAGTTGGATTACGGTCTATGTATAATGTTGTAATGCCTAATCAAACCTCATAGGAGTCAAGATGATTAGTATATGCATGTATGCTTTCTCGATGTCTGTCAATTGCCCCGCTGTAATTTGTTCACCCAACATGTCATCTATATTAAGGAGAATCACCTCTATTAAACTATGGACCCCAGTCCATTCTTTTACCATCAATCTACCATATATTTACTATTTACTGTTTACTTTCTGCAAGCAATTACTATCTTCCACACAATACGTTTAATCCTTTGTTTTTAGTAGAACCGATGAGATTGACAACCTCACTGTAAGTTGGAGCAAAGTTCTTTGGTTGTGTTGTGCAGGATTCCAAGTTGGAGACAACACCTTGGGGTTGTTTCCTTGCTCCTACGGGTTCGATAACCTTGGTTTCATAACTGAGGGAAAACTTGCTGCTGTGCTCATCATACCTTCCTCTTAGGGTTCCCAATGAGCTCGATATATTTTGAGCCATCAAGCCTATTTTCTAGCGCCGTTGCCGAGGAGTTAAGGACAACTTCACAAGGGGAGTCTCTCACAACCAATCCCTTTACTTTTTTTTTGCTTAGTTTATTTTTGCTTTGTTTGCTTGTTTCTTTTTATAAAAAATACAAAAAAATAGTTCCTACTATAGTTGTTATTTTCGTTAGTCTGTTATTGTCTTGCTTTATCATTCTTTCTATCAATGGTTGGTTTCTTTGAAACTAGATCTTATTGGCAAAGTGGGTTCACGGAAGAACAAAAATATTATTATAAGGAACACCACTTGTCACAAAAAGGGAAACACTTATGGGAACAAATTGATAAATTGTATACCATTCCTAGAAACGTGTGCTCTACTTATAATGTTACTTATTGCTTTGATAAATCTTGTTGCTGTAGGAGGTATAAACACCTCCCTTTTCAATGCGAGTATAATGATGATGTTACCATATCTTCTTATGTTAAGGGAAATTATGACTTTTATGATGTGGAACAAATTGAAGAATTTATTGCTTGGAAGGGTGCATTCGAACTTGCTTATTTGCTTGAAAATACTGATGATGCACCTTATAAATATGAGGTTTATGATATACTTAAATTTTTCTTTGATAATTACAAGTAAGAAAATGGCTATATTCTTAAATATCTTAATAGATGCTCTCCACCAACGGAAGAGACTAATGCCTTGTAGGAGCCTATGGAAGAAGAAATTGTTGAAACGGGAAGCTCATTGGATGAAGAGAGGAGGAGAGTGATGATCAAGAGGAGGAAGAATGGAGCAGCTACCCATGTCTACCTCCCAATAAGAGTAACTCTTTAACTAATACCTTATTTAATCGCCCTCCATGCTTCCCAAAGGAGGATGAGTGTGATATTTATATTGTTGAGTTTGTCCATGATGCTACTTAAAATCATTATGAGAGAGGAAAATATGGTTGTTGGAATTCTCATGTTACTAAAACACCTCTCTTTATATTGAAAGTTCTAAAGTTGCTCTTGTTTTATCTACCCATTCTTGTTACTATGTGCTTCTTTGATTTATTTTCTTACAATATTCCTATGCATAGGAAGTGGGTTAGACTTAAATGTGTATCATATTTTCTCCTTGATGCTATCTTTTGCTTCAATTCATATTTCTTATGTGAGCATCTTCTTAAATTACTGAGCCTAGCTCAAAGGCGTTAAAGAAAAGTACTTATTGGGAGATAACCGAAATTTTTAGTCAATAATTTTTTCTTTTGTTGAGTCTTGGAAGTTATTACCTCTGTAATAACTTCTCCTTATACTTTTTGTGTGGTTTTTGTGCCAAGAGTAACCTCTAATGAGAGAGAAGTAAGACTTGCGATAGTTGTTGTCCCGAAACAGATTTTTGTGCTTTGCTGTAAAAATTCGTGAAAAATCTCTGTACGTCGGATTGAGCTGTAATTGTTTGTGCTTCTGCCCCAGGTTGTTATCCAACTTTCGTTAGTTTAACACTTTTCGATTTGAGCAACAGAAGGTTTTCGAAAAAATTGTTTTTACCTGCTGGTCTGTTTTGACAGATTCTGCCATTATTTGCATTTGCCTCTTAATCTCTTTCTCTTTGAGTTCTCTTTGATCACTTCAACTTCTAAAAGGAATTGCTACAGAAGCTTGTGTTTTAATGTAAGTTTTACTTGTGTTGAAACTGAACCTAAAGACTTATTATCTTGAGTACACTAATGTTGCTAATGAAGATTGTGTGAAGTTTTGTATGAAGGAAATTTTAAAGTATAGGAAAGAACAATGTGATAAGATGAAGTATGGACAAAATCTCAAGCTTGGGGATGCCACCCGTGTCACCCCAAGAAATATTCAAGAAGTATAAGCGTCAAAGCTTGGGGATGCCCAAGGCATCCCCTTCTTCATCAATAAAAATCTCAGGTTTACTTCCAAACACTTCATTTTTATTGTTTTATGCACGATTGTGTTGTTCTTGGAGTGTCTTCATTTTAGTTTTTAGTTTTCGTTTGCTTAAATAAATTGGTTGGACCCCCGCATTCGTACATAGTTTCAAATAAATTGATTTGGATTGGAAAGAGTAGGAAAGTTAATGCTTATAAGTGGTATAAAAGGAGCTTGTTTTTGACTGTGACTTAGACTTTATCATGTCATGCTTGATATTTCTTTGACTCTATGCTTAGTGATTATTGTTGTAGCATGACTTGTTACAAACAATTGAGATTTCTTAATGTGTCTTAAAAGAATCATGCGTTGTTTTAGCATATAAAAGCATAATATTGTGATATTCTCCTTAGATGCTTTATTTGGGTTGACTTGGCGCATGCTCACACCATGTTAAGACTATACCAAGTCACCATAGCCTCTATGATCATTTAGTTTTCGACTTGTAATATCACTTTATGCTTTAATTAATAATGTTTTGTAGCTTTGCATGATTATGGCCATTATTACTCTCTTAGTTGGTCGCTCCTAGTCTTTTGCTAGCCTCCACATGTATCAAGTATGAGTTCCACTCATGCATCCAACTCCAAATAAAACCAATTTATTCCAAAGAGTCCACCATACCTACCTATTAGCATTATTGCTATTCCAAGTATATTCATGTTTTTATCTACCTTCCAAATTAAACTTGTTATGTGAAAATTAGTGATTAAAGCTCTCACGAGCTTGATGGCACATTTTACTTTCTTGCACTTAATAAACTTGAACCATTGTGCCCATCTATGTTGCGTATATGCTTGCACTTTGTAAGTTTTGAATTAGCAGAACCATGTATCATGGGGAACGCTTTCAACATTGCACTTTATTTAGTTGATATCATGTAATTTTGCTTATGGATCCCAACGGTGTGAAATGAAAGGGGAGATCGTAAGGCTCATGGAGTTCGTATATGTGTTAGAGAAAAGTCTGGGCGGCTGGTCTAAGCCATGCCTAATCATGGTGGAAACCTGCAGCATAACCATAGTGATCAATCTGTGAAGCATTTAAAAAAAGAATAAAGGGGAAAACCCTATGCAAATAGCATACAAAAAGATTGCTGAGATGCTCATTGTCTGCTTGCCTTGTCATTTTGATATGAGAAAGCTTCTGTATCATCGGGCAAGGGGTACCCCGTTGGCGGTTCTCTATGATACACATGTACTTACAATGACAAGAACTTACCTGTGACTAGAGTTGAGTAGCATGAGGAACGGTACTCGTAAGCAAGGGGCATGAGATTTTCAGCTTATAACTTGTCAAACATATCCTCATATTTGTTCACTTTAACCTTAATCACCTAAAGATGCTTATGATAGAGGCAATGAGAGCTGAAAGCTAATAAGTACCATAATTTTTGGAAGCTCTTTATGAAACTTGAATCCTTGTTTCCTTCTATGAAGGGCCTTTCTTTTACTTTTATGTTGAGTCTCCATCTTCTATCTTTATGCATCTATTGAGAGAGAATAGTGGTCATTCTTAGTTTAATGTGCATTGTCCCAAAACTTATTGATTGATTCATAACTTTGATATTGCTTGTTCTTAAACTATTTGTATCTAGTCACCCTTATGAACTTTGAAGGTGTCCTATGCATTTATGTTTTGCTACACTATGAGGGACAAGTTGAATACCATTATCATTATGTTTTCTATATGAGAAACAAACAAACGTCTTTCAAAGCATTGTTATTCATGAATATTTTGTTTGTACATCTTCATGTTATAACATAGTTGCTATGTCTTATTGTTAGAACTATATCTTTCATGCTATGTTAAAGTACTATGACCCAAGCTATCATTGTTTTACAAATACCTTGATCAAGATTGTGTTGGTGCATGTCACCTCAAAAATTATTCTTTTTTATCACTTACCTACTTGAGGACGAGCAGGAGTTAAGCTTGGGGATGTTGATACGTCATAAACGTATCTATAATTTTTGATGTTACATACTTGTTTTATATCTACTTTCTTATATTTTGTCCACACTTTGGAGTATTTTTACACATTTTCTGGAACTAACCTATTAACAAGATGTCGCGGTGCCAGTTGCCTATTTTATGCTATTTTTGGTTTTAGAAAAGCTAGTAAAGAAATATTCTCGGAATTGGACCAGACAAAAGCCAAAGTCAATATTTTACCTGAAGCAACACGGAGTCTGGAGGGGAGACGAAGTGGCGCACCAGGGCGGCCACACCTGGTGGCGGCGCGGCCTGGAGGGCGCGCCACCAGGGGGTGTGGGCCCTCTGGTGCTCCACCGACATAGCCCTTCCACCTATAAAAGCCTCCTAGGACGAAAACCCTAAGGACCCAATCAAAATTCCACGAAAGAGTCTTTAGCCGCCGTCATCTCCATCCCTAGATCAGGAGAGATCTGAAGCTCTTCCCGGCACCCTGCCGTAGGGGAGAGATCACCCTAGAGGCCTTCTTCATCACCATGCCTGCCTCCGGTGTGATGCGTGAGTAGTTCATCCCTGGACTACGGGTCCATGTAGTAGCTAGATGGTTGGTTCTCCTCCTTTGTGCTATCATGTTTAGATCTTGTGAGCTCCATTCATGATCAAGATCGTCTATTTGTAATCCTACATGTTGTGTTTGCGGGGATCCGATGGATATTGAGATGCTATTTCAGATTGATTATTGATTCTATCATGTCTATGTTATTTGTGATCTTACATGCTTTCCGTTGTTAGTAGCTACCTTGGCCAAGTAGGTGCTAACAACTCCAAGAGGGAGTATTTATGCTCGATAGTGGGTTCATGCTTCTAGTAATATGGGGAAGTGATAGGAATCTCTAAGGTACTAGATGTGTTGTTGCTAATAGGGAGAAAACATCAATCCTTTGTTCATGGGACAATCGTATTGTTACTTTACACACTTTGCTTAATGCAATTATCTGTTACTTGCAACTTAAGACGAGAGGGAGTTCGGATGGTAACCTGAAGGTGGATTATTAGTCATAGATGCAGTTAGATTACGGTCTATGTATAATATTGTAATTCCCAATCAAATCTCATAAGAGTCAAGATGATTAGTATATGCATGTATGCTTTCTTGGTGTCTATCAATTGCCCCGTTGTAATTTGTTCACCCAACATGTCATCTATCTTAAGGAGAATCACCTCTAGTGAACTATGGATCCCGATCCATTCTTTTACCATCAATCTACCATCTATTTACTGTTTACTTTCTGCAAGAAATTACTATCTTCCACACAATACGTTTAATCCTTTGTTTTCAGCAAAACCGGTGAGATTGACAACCTCACTTTAAGTTGGAGCAAAGTTCTGTGGTTGTGTTGTGCAGGATTCCAAGTTAGAGACAACAGCTTGGGGTTGTTTCCTTGCTCCTATGGGTTTGATAACCTTGGTTTCATAACTGAGGGAAAACTTGTTGTTGTGCTCATCATACCTTCCTCTTGGGATTCCCAACAAGCTTGATATATTTTGAGCCTTCATGGTTCGCCGCATCCGAAGGCTGCAATAGGCCGCACGGCGGAGTCGGCACACCGGCCAGTCGCGTGGTGGAAGGAGTCAAAGCGATATCGATTTGCCGGGGGCCGATGGCGGTTGCGATTGCCGTATCCGAAGACCGCCACATCCGAAGAATGCAGCGGATCGCCACAGTCAAGGGAGCCCCCGAGTCACTGGAGTCTGAGACCGTATCGGGTCACTAGAGCCGAAGAAGTCCCTAGGTCGCCGGAGCCAAAAATCGCAGCGAGTCACGCGGTGGAGTCTGCGCAACCCCCGAGCATAGAATCAACGTGATCAGACAGAGCCGACGACGGATGTGTAGTCAAGGTCGGCGGAGTTGCACGATGGACGTAGTCAACATGGCGGAGTCATCAAATATTTGTTGGATGGAATTGACGTAGAAGGTGCGTACTAACACAGCGGACTAGTAGTCGACACGGCGGTCGGGAGTTTGACACTGTAGCGGGTTGGCGCAACCCCCGGACGCAGTCTTTTGCTCTAGGCTGTGTATGTGCGCGGACGCCATTTTTTTAGTTGCGTTGGCCTACTCGTTGACGTTGTCGACTCGCCATAAATTTTGTTTTGGTTCACTGAGACTTGAGCAGACGAATAGACATGCACTCTGTAACCGAGACGGAGTACGTCCACGTATCTTTTCTCTTCCCTTTTCCTCTTCCCAAAACAGGAGAAAAAAGAGCACGATTCTATGGCATCTCTCCAGATTTTTTTCTTCTTCTAGGATTTGATGCCGCGATATCGAGTCCTTGCTTGATGCGGTCGTGAGTTGCCTGGTCAAATCGGATGCTTATTCCTTTTTTTCACTTCACGTGGAGTCCTTGCTTCATCTTGGAAACCCAACATATGGTATGAACTAGTCCTACGTGCTATTGCGGCTTGACATGGTGCAAACAACAGACATGCTGACGGTTGTCGCATGGCTTCGATCTAGTCGAGAACTTTCTTCTTCTGCTAAGGTAAAATAACCATGGCTTGTGTTGATCTACTACCTGCGCCAGAGCAAAGTTATGAAGGTAGGTCGACTTGTTGGCGACTGTTGTTGGATGATGATATTCATAGAATGCTTCTGAAAAATCAAGATCTTGTAGATTCCATTAGCCGCGAGCGAGGGTGACGCTAATGTCAAGCCAGGAGACCGTGGATAGAACTTTCTCGTCGTATTAGTTGAGCTTGATGTAGATGTTGACGGTGAGGAATCCAATCCAGATGATGACGCGTGGGAGCCGAAATAGATCCAGGTTCAGCGAGAACCGATGAATCGTGGATTGCTAATGATGAGGCCGTCAAGATTGCAACATCAGCACGCCCAGTTCTCACAGACGGCGCCAATTGACGAGGGGTTAACTAATCAATGTCCATCGTTAATGGACTTAGGTTCGAGGGATTGGGGGCACCGGAGATCTCGTTTGGCTAACAGACAAGTAACACGGGACACGATGTTTACCTAGGTTCAGGCCACCGGAGGGAAAATCCTACTCCTGCTTGTCTGCTCTTGATTGATGATGATCCGAAGGATTACAAAGTCGCCAGATGCATATATTGGATCTGGTGTATATGTATGCTACATGTGTTGTCTAGATCTATTGTGTTCTATTGTGGGATATCGTAGATCAATCTATTTGGTCCTCCACTCGTTGGACCCTCCTAATTTTTATATATGGAGAGACTAGGTCTCAGGTACCAATACGAGTTGGTTATAAGTTAGATTTAAACTCTACTCTTGAGCTTTCCTTGTCTTGTACGTTAGGAGTCGATGTCCATATGGGCCTAATATCAGCAAAACCATCACGGGCTTCATGGATCTTGATATACCTTCGAGTGGGCCTTCCGTCGGGCCGGACTAGGTGGCCAATAGTAGGTGCCTGTAGGGCATGTCTATGTCACCACCAAAAAAGACCCACACCATAGTTCATCCCTTCCATCTGACATCCCCTCCATTAGCCATAGGCATTACTTTGTACTTGAGATCTCTTTGTGATTTTGTATCATTGTAAGAATATTTGATTTCAATCTAAGTATTTTGTATAATGTTTTCTATCTTTGATCTTATTGTTATGAGTGAGTAGTCCTCACAGGTTGCGGGTTAGGGAGAAACCTCGCAGCGATTAGTGCATCTAATCTATGGGAGCATTGTGAATTGTTTGAAAGCGGAGTTTGTATCTTTTGTTCCTTTGTCTCTTGTCTTGATCTTTAGACTTGTAGATACCCAATGCCCGGAGATTGATAAAGAATTAATGTGATATACTTGGCTAGCAGTGATCTCATAGGAACCCCCATGACAGAAAGGGTAGTATGGTCTTCGCTTTAGCAACCTATTCGATATCACAACAACATCACCACTTAATGCTTCGATCTGTGTTTTACACTCAATAATCGTTTGTAGCCTGTGACTTCGTGGTGCACTCGGTTGGATCAAAATAATATTGCTATGCCTGCTGCATCACAGGGACTCTAGTTTATTAGGATGTGTTGCCCACAAGAGATTATCCCTATTGAAACATTACACATGACTATGCTTATTATTATCTTTTATCCCATATGATGTGCAGCTACATATGGATCTTTAGCCCTGGCCTCTCTCCATCCATTGAATCAACCTATTATAAAAGTAAACTAGATTGATCCGGTAAACAAAGGAAAAACAAAAAAAACAAAGTCATAAAACGAAAAAACAAAGTCATAAAACGAAAAACAAAGTCTTGTAGGCATGTCCTTTTTATTTCCTTTTAGCATTGCTTTCCAAGGCTCGATTAAACCTAGGTCTACTAAGGAAAAATGTATTATACTATATACGTGAATCCGGATCAAAGGTATCAGCTAGTCAGGATATTTTGGTTTTCTGCTACGAGCCCTTTCAATACGGTGACAAGATAAAAATCCTTCTTAGTCAACAAGTCACGATATACTTCCTGTACACGACCCCTGATGATGATGTCCAACAATAAGTTAGTTACTACATATCTAGCTAGACTGTATTATGTTTGATATTCGATGAAGCGTGCTACTTAACTTTCTATGCTAGGTATGATTATATCGATGAAGCGTGCGACAATTTTGCTCAATCGATGTTGTGGTGCATAGACAAGAAGTGTTGGAATTTTGCCTAATAAAGGCCCAGCCCATTTATATTATTCAACAATTCCTGAAATCCTAGAGGCCCACTTGGCCCATTCATGCAAGGCAAAGAGGTGGGACAAGAGTTTAGTCCCACATTGCTAGTTAAGTGGAAGTTGGACCAGCTTAAAAGGAGAGCTCTTCCACCACTTGTACGAGCTTGAGAAGAGAAGACATATACACGCGCGCTCCTCCTCCTCCGCCGCTCGCCTCGCCACGCCTCGCCTCGTCACGACGCGCGCGCGCGCCGCGGGTTGCCGGAATGCCTCGAGCCGAGAGCTTCTCTTTCTTTTTGCCACGCATAAATAGATAATAATTTGAACAGTCTGCGTGAGTGTATTTTTAATACGCACGAACTCAGTGGAGATTTAATTCGAGCTTAGTGGAGGCTGTTCGGCTTCGGTCGATGCCTGTTCGTTTCCTCTCCCGACGCCAACTGTTCGCCTGCCTACCCGTGCCTATAAGAGTGAGAGGTCGCTCCTCTCCTCAAACACACAAACGCACACACCCTGCGCCTCCAGTTTTAGAGCATTGCGCTGCTTAGATCTTCCCCATCCCATCTTGCGGCGTGCACCGCGAGCTGGGACAGTAGGCTTCCGAGACCCCGCTGCTTCGAGTCCTGTACGGGAGAAGGGCGATAAGGTTTTTGGGAAGCGCTACCAGCACGACTACTGGCTTCATCACGGACTCCTTCACGGATAGCGACTGCAACGACGTCTTCCCCGACGACGACTTCTTCCCCGACATCAACAACCTTTTCCTCGACAACATGGTTGACGACAGTGCCAACGCTAACGGGAACACCGGCGGTTCCTCTACCGTGATGTATATCATCTTTTGGTCATTTTCTATTTTTCTGCCTATGCTTTATCTGCCTTTTATTTTGGTTAAATCTCTTGGAAAATTGCTCTATTTCTCAACAATCCAAAAACCTTATTATAGGCAATTTGCTCCAAGTGGTTTCGTTGCTTCTGTGAAGCCACCTGTTTTTGAGGGTACGCATTATAACAGGTGGCGCGTGAGAGCAGTTCTCTGGTTTCAGAACATGAACTGCTATGACGCCACTCTTGGCAAGCCTGAGGGAGAGCTTACTCCTGCTCAGGAATAAGTTTTTCGGAAAACTGATACCCTGTTCAAGGCTGCTTTGCTGTCTATTCTAGGGGATAACATTGTTGAACCCTATATGTCATTTGATAATGGCAAGGACATGTGGGCTGCGCTCGAGGCCAAGTTTGGGGTCTCGGACGCTGGCAGTGAACTGTATGTCATGGAACAACTCTATGACTACAAGATGACTGATGACCGCTCCGTGGTTGAGCAGGCTCATGAAATACAGTCACTGGCCAAAGAGCTTGAGCACTTCCCTTGTGTTTTACCGGACAAGTTCATTGCCGGGGGCATTATTGCCAAACTCCCCCCTTCGTGGAGGAACTTTGCTACTTCCCTAAAACACAAGAGACAAGAGTTTTCCGTTTCGGATCTCATTGGTACTCTTGATGTGGAAGAGAAGGCGAGAGCAAAAGACACACGTGCTCGAGGTGCTGAGGGAGGTTCAAGTGCCAATCTGGTACAGAAAAAGAACTTCCAGTCACACAAGTCCAAGAACAAGGGAAAGTTTGATGGAAAAGGAAAGTTCGATGGAAAGAAGCCTCACAGTCTACTAGCTTCAAGAAGAAGACTGATAAGAAGAAAGGTGCTTGTCACGTGTGCGGTGATCCTGATCATTGGGCTCCTGCTTGCCCCAACCGCTTTGACAAGCGCCAACATGGAAAAGGCAGCAAGACTGCTAATATTGTCATGGGCGACGTTGAGATGAAAGATGTTGGGTATATTACCTACTGTTCTTTCATTATGTTATTCTCCTGATTGGTGGATTGACACGGGCGCTAATGTACATGTTTGTTCTGATGTTTCCATGTTTTCTTCATATCAGGTCAGAGGGGCTCAGTCCGTGCTAATGGGGAACGGCTCGCATGCTTCTGTTCATGGTGTTGGTACGGTCGATCTGAAGTTCACTTCGGGAAAGACTGTGCGCCTAAAGAACGTGCATCATGTTCCCTCAATAAATAAGAATCTTGTTAGTGGATCACTTCTATGTCGTGATGGCTACAAGATTATGTTTGAGTCCAATAAATTTGTACTGTCTAAGTTTGGAACATTTATTGGTAAAGGCTATGAGTGTGGATGTTTGTTCCGCCTGTCACTGTCAGATGTGTGTAATAAAGTCGTGAATCATGTTTCATCTGATCTTGTGTCAAATGTCTGGCATTCACGTCTTTGTCATGTTAATTTTGGTTGCATGACGCGGTTAGCTAAAATGAATATAATCCCAAAATTCACTACTGTGAAGGGATCTAAATGCCAAACTTGTGTGCAAGCAAAGCAACCTCGCAAGTCACATACGACTACATAGGTGAGAGATTTGGCGCCACTAGAGCTCATACATTCAGATCTTTGTGAGATGAATGGTGTGTTAACAAAAGGTGGAAATAAATATTTTATGACATTGATCGATGACTCTACGAGATATTGTCATGTGTATCTTCTAAAATCAAAAGATGAGGCTTTGAGTTACTTCAAAATCTATAAAGCTGAAGCGGAAAACCAACTTGATCGAAAGATTAAGAGGCTTAGGTCTGATCGTGGTGGAGAGTATTTTTCCAATGAGTTTGATTCTTTTTGTGCGGAACATGGTATAATCCATGAGAGGACGCCTCCCTACTCGCCCCAGTCAAACGGGGTAGCCGAAAGAAAGAACTGTACTCTAACAGATTTGGTTAACGTCATGTTAGACACATCGGGTCTCTCCAAGGAATGGTGGGGGGAGGCATTACTGACTGCATGTCATGTCCTAAACCGAGTTCCCACTAAGAACAAAGAGATTACTCCATTTGAAGAATGGGAAAAGAAAAGATTAAATCTTTCTTACTTGCGAACTTGGGGCTATCTGGCAAAGGTTCATGTGCCAATCCCAAAGAAGCACAAACTTGGACCAAAAACCGTGGACTGTGTTTTTCTGGGATATGCTTTTCATAGCATTGGCTATAGATTCTTGATAGTAAAACCTGGAGTACCAGACATGCATGTTGGTACAATCATGGAGTCAAATGATGTGACTTTCTTTGAGGATATATTTCCCATGAAGGATATACCTAGCTCATCAAATCAGGAGATACCTAACTCACTGAATCAGGAAATACCCACAATTCCTGAACATACCATTCCTATTGAACACTCGAAAAAACCTGAGGAGGATGATAATGAAATTCCTAAGAGGAGTAAGAGACAGAGGACTGTAAAATCCTTTGGTAATGATTTCATTGTGTACCTTGTGGATGATACTCCTACCTCTATTTCAGAAGCCTATGCATCTCCTGATGCTGACTACTGGAAGGAAGCCGTTCGTAGTGAGATGGATTCCATCTTAGCGAATGGAACATGGGAGATCACCGATCGTCCTTATGGGTGCAAACCCGTAGGATGCAAATGGGTGTTTAAGAAGAAACTTAGGCCTGATGGTACTATTGAGAAGTACAAGGCAAGACTTGTAGCCAAGGGTTATACCCAAAAAGAAGGTGAGGACTTCTTTGATACTTACTCACTCGTAGCCAGATTGACCACCATTCGCGTACTACTATCTTTGGCTGCCTCACATGGTCTTCTCATCAAATGGACGTTAAGACGGCTTTCCTAAATGGAGAGTTGGACGAGGAAATTTATATGGATCAGCCAGATGGATTTGTAGTGAGTGGTCAAGAAGGAAAAGTGTGTAAGTTGTTGAAGTCTTTATATGGCCTTAAACAAGCACCTAAGCAGTGGCACGAGAAGTTTGAGAGAACCCTAACCACTGCAGGTTTTGCTGTAAACGAAGCTGACAAATGTGTATACTATTGCTATGGTGGGAGCGAGGGAGTAATTCTTTGTTTGTATGTTGATGACATACTGATTTTTGGGACCAATCTTAATGTGATTAAGGAAGTCAAGGATTTCTTATCTCGGTCTTTTGAGATGAAGGATCTAGGAGTAATTGATGTTATTTTGAACATCAAGCTATTGAGAGATGATAATGGTGGGATCACACTGCTTCAGTCTCACTATGTGGAAAAGATCTTGAGTCACTTTGGGTATAGCAACTGCAAGTCTTCTCCAACACCGTATGATCCTAGTGTGTTACTTCGAAAGAATAGAGGCACTACTAGAGATCAATTGACATATTCTCAGATTATTGGGTCGCTTATGTATTTAGCTAGCGCTACGAGGCCTGACATCGCTTTTGCTGTAAGCAAACTCAGTCGGTTTGTTTCAAATCCTGGAGATGATCATTGGCAAGCTCTTGAGAGAGTCATGCGCTATCTAAATGGCACTGCGAGCTACGACATTCACTATACTGGGTACCCAAGGGTGCTGGAGGGATATAGTGATTCAAATTGGATATTTGATGCTGATGAGATAAAGGCCACGAGTGGATATATATTTACACTTGGTGGTGGTGCTGTTTCTTGGAAGTCTTGCAAGCAGACCATCTTAACGAGCTCAACTATGGAAGCAGAACTCGTAGCATTAGACACAGCCACTATCGAAGCAGAGTGGCTTCGAGAACTCTTGATGGACTTACCTATGGTTGAGAAACCTATACGCGCAATCCCAATGAACTGTGATAATCAAACTGTGATTGTTAAAGTTAACAGTTCTAAGGATAATATGAAGTCCTCGAGACATGTGAAGAGGAGATTGAAATCTGTCAGGAAAATGAGAAACTCGAGAGTTATTGTATTGGATTATATCCAAACATCTAAGAATCTGGCAGATCCCTTCACAAAGGGTCTATCACGTAACGTGATAGAAAATGCATCAAAGGAGATGGGTATGAGACCCACAATATAAGTTTTCCACAGTGGTAAACCACTCTATGTGATCGGAGATCCCGTGAATTAGAATTGGGAGACAAGTTGTTGGTTAACTGAGAGGAAAGTATCCCTACTTTAAAACACCACTCCGTGATGATGCAATACTTTCCTATTCTGCATGGCAGGTTGATTTATCTTAATGTGTTCTAAGTGGCTTAGTTTAAGTAGAGATGTTGTCCTGCAGAACATCTTTTGAAGAACACACCTATATGAGTCTGATTGTTAAACGTTGCAGTCTATGAGAGTTGGGTGCTTTCTAATAAACTCATGAAAGGCTATGGAGTATGACGCATAAGCTCCACTCAAGGGGAAGTCCCACGGCAGCCCAGTATTGGTCAAGGCTTTGTGTAAAGCTAGAATGCAGCAAACTTGCAGTTCAAGGCATAGTCCACTGTACAAGTTGCAAACTAGTGTAGCATAGAGTTCTAGGTGGAAGTTCAACTTAACAGTCTCCACTAGTACCAGTATATAAACAATGTTTTGGAACCATAGGCAAATTTATGTGTGCCTCTGGGATCTGGTGGGGAATTGTTGGAATTTTGCCTAATAAAGGCCCATCCCATTTATATTATTCAACAATTCCTGAAATCCTAGAGGCCCACTTGGCCCATTCATGCAAGGCAAAGAGGTGGGACAAGAGTTTAGTCCCACATTGCTAGTTGAGTGGAAGTTGGACCAGCTTATAAGGAGAGCTCTTCCACCACTTGTACGAGCTTGAGAAGAGAAGACATATACACGCGCGTTCCTCCTCCTCCGCCGCCCTCCTCGCCACGCCTCGCCTCGCCTCGCCTCGTCACGACGCGCGCGCGCCGCGGATTGCAGGAATGCCTCGAGCCGAGAGCTTCTCTTTCTTTTTGCCACGCATAAATGGATAATAATTTGAACAGTCTGCGTGAGTGTATTTTTAATACGCACGAACTCAGTGGAGATTTAATTCGAACTTAGTGGAGGCTGTTCGGCTTCGGTCGATGCCTGTTCGTTTCCTCTGCCTATAAGAGTGAGAGGTCGCTCCTCTCCTCAGACACACGAACGCACACACCCTGCGCCTCCAGTTTCAGAGCATTGCGCTGCTTAGATCTTCCCCATCCCGTCTTGCGGCGTGCACCGCGAGCTGGGACAGTAGGCCTCCAAGACCCCGTTGCTTTGAGTCCTGTACGGGAGAAGGGCGATAAGGTTTTTGGGGAGCGCTACCAGCGCGACTACTGGCTTAATCACGGACTCCTTCAGGGATAGCGACTGCAGCGACGTCTTCCCCGACGACGACTTCTTCCCCGACATCAACAACCTTTTCCTCGACAACATGGCTGACGACAGTGCCAACGCTAACGGGAACACCGGCGGTTCCTCTACCATGATGTATATCATCTTTTGGTCATTTTCTATTTTTCTGCCTATGCTTTATCTGCCTTTTATTTTGGTTAAATCTCTTGGAAAATTGCTTTATTTCTCAACAAGAAGTTCCACATAGATCCCCCCCTGGATTTTAATGTTAGGACGATATGTTTTCTGAAATTCATATGTTTGCAATCTAACTATATGTACAATGAAAATAAAACTAGTTGTTGTTTCTTCTGATTTTACTTAGTCAGTCCCGTGCGGTGCATAACGTGACTTCATGAACCATGTCTACGGAAGTATGAATGACCTTGCAGTGTTTGAGGTCACTTTGACATCGCACGCTAAACCCAACAAGAAATATGTGGTTACAGTCACCAACAAGGTGATACAAACATATTTTAGTGGGCCGGGCTGGACAAACTTGCTCACTGAACACAACTTTTTTACAACACGTAGACAAGTTAAAACCCTTCTTGATTATCATCATGTCATTATCTACTTCACATAGACCTTCTCCGAATCACCTGACAAAGCCAGTAAACTCTAGATAGCTAGCTACTATATCAAGTTGATTGACTTTAATAATGTGCTACTATCTAGTTGATTGATTGATTTTAATAATGTGCTATTATCTCTTGTGAATTGCATGTGAACGTTATTTGTACTGTTTCTGAATATATAATACTCTCTCCGTCTAAAAATAACTGGCCTGAGTTTGTCTAGATTTGAATGTATTTATACATTAAAGTACGTCTAGATACATTCGAATCTAGACAAAACCAAGTCAGTTATTTCTGGACGAAGGGAGTATATGTTGTTGCTAAATTGCTGCTATCGCATATTTTTTAATTTTCAAAAATATTCTGGTAACATTTAAAAACGCAACAGATGTAACAATAGTGCTGGTGGTTATAACGCACATCACTAGTATGAACTTTACAGCTTGAACGCCACCAATACAGTTTTTATTGTGGCGTTCCAGCCACACGCTACCGGTAGCAGTTACCAATGGCGTGAGATTAACGATATATGGGTTGAACGTCACTAACCCCGTTCTCCGAACGCTACCAATAAGCTTTTTCCTACTAGTGTATGATAGCGGTATTTACTTCTAGCTCTAGGTAATATGCTTTCTAGAACATCCTCTGCTGGGTATGTTAGAAGGTTTAACAAAGTTTAATTGGCATTTGTTTGTTCTTCTGGTTACTAATAAAAAGTGTATGATTTTACTTGACAATTTTAAGGTATACTACAATCAAATCATAATCCAAACTTTCGAATATCAAATTTGACAACTATTGCAACAAGAGAGCAGCTTGTAGCAGCCGCGAGTAGTAATTTCGATATTTCTCGGCGACATATTCTTCCTTCCGTGCGAAGTGGAGTTTAATTAAACGTAAATTCAATAAAGTGAAAAATGCTTGTAACTCAATGCTTACTTGACAAAGTGCTATGTATTCTTCAAAATATTTTTGCTTGGTGATGACGTGCTCTGCGCGTGCCATCGTTACTAGCAATTAACTAGATAATCAATCAATTAGATACAACATGCTTATTTATTGCTAGATCAACTTGGAACGAAGTATTTACTGTTAATCAGTCAGTAAACAACTTCTTATCTCTTTAGAGGTGTTACAAATATTTATCCTCACAACCATAGTTCAGACGGCTAATTGACAAATGACTTCAAGACTTTCTCACAACGTACAACCCACAATTGCTTTTCAATAGCACACATCCCACAACTGCTTTCGGATAGGCCACAATCTTAACCGAATACACCCACCCTACCTAAGAGATGACTTGACCGTGTTTTTTTGAGTCTAATTATAAGCTAAGATCCGAAAAACAGATTTAAATCCAACCAAACAGCTAGTTGCAAATGTCTTCAAAGTTTTTCTCATGGTTGTCGTGAGGAGGATTATCCTCGTAATATTTGTCCTGCTATGTCTTCGATAATGGGAGGTTTGTGCTCTAGGCTTCCCTTCGACGTCGACCAGACTTTTCAGTTTCTTTTTCCTGAAGTAGTGGTGGTACTCTTACCGATGTTTGCTGATTATTCTAATGTTGTGTGTGCACGTAGTCTCGGTATTGTGACTCAAATTTAAACGTGGGAGATCCCTCATTGGTACTCACGTGAATGCGGTTTCACATCCATGTCGTATTTATCCGTCTGTCTTTAATCCATGTTGTATTTATCCGTCTGTCTTTAGAAAAGTACAAGATCGTGTTATGATAGGAGAAAAATTTGAAAACCTTTAAGATTTGCTGGTTTCTTTTAGACTTTATTTTTTAATCACTGAAGAGAATTTATTTTTAAACTCAGTGGAGAGAATTTATATATCCCTTTTATTGTTTGCTAATGTAAAAAAAGGGTTTACCCGAAAAAAAAAGAAGAGCTGGTTAGTCTTAAACGAGATTCGTTGTCCGCACCTAGCCCCAAGGGATGACTTGGCGGGCCCGATAAGGTACCAGCGAAAACCCTCGCGAGCTCTTCCCTTTGCACGCGGCGTGGGAGCGTATTTATTCTCGAACAATGCGGGCACTCGCGGCAGCAGCAACAGCAGTGGCGGCGCCTTACCCCGCGCGACTTCTCCTCGTCTCCGCCCGCCCGCGATTCGGTGGGTCCTCGATTCTTCCTTCCCCGATCCCGTCCGGTAAAGTTCCGCCTCTGCTCCGGTAGCTCGTAGCGCTGCGCCGTCGCCTTGTCGCCCGGAGTCGCGAGGTTCGATTTGGCCGCAGGACTCCGGGGGTTTAGATTTTGTGCCTGCGTGCTCTGGAGATTTAGAGGGAATGGCGGACTATCTAGTCTAGTGTACTTGTTGCGGGATTCAGAGTTTAGGAGGCTATGCTTGAATATAGTTTCCCCTGGTTCGGGTTTATACCCCTCTAAACCAAATTTGTTCTGCGCGAATCTTAGGTAATCCTTTCGCGGCAGGTCGATTTGAGCGCTAGGAGCCTGCGAAGTACACAACTTTTGGAATTCGGGTGGGTGGGTGAAAAAGGCTGCTGTTTATTCTCTGCTGTGTTTAATTTGACCTATGAACACGATTAGGTTTAGGTTGTAGCTAGTGGATTCATACAGCCTTTTGGTTAGTGAATTTAGTTTAGTTTGCTAATTTTTGTGCTGCCTATCTAGCTAGGTCATTGTAGAGCATCTTCCTCCGCAAGGCTACTGAGGAGCTCCTGCTACGCTTCCACCACCATGGGAGACGAGACCTCCATTTCCGCCTCTGCCCAGGCGCAGGAGCCAGCACCGCTGGTGAGTATTGTATTGAATTGCTGATTCTGGACATGATAGTGCTGATTGTGTTTTGCCCGTGCCCACTCGATTGAGATTGTGACGAGTCAAACCATATTGCTAGGCTGTGCAGGGAGCTGGGAGTGTCAAGCAACAGATCTCCAACTTAGCGGCTTTGTCACTCCGTGCGACGGTGCCTGAAGTGGATGTAGAACCAGTGGTTGAAGTTTGCACAACAAAGTTCGGCGACTACCAGTGGTATGTTGTTGGTTCCTTGCCTTGCCTGCTGTGTCTCTTCAATATGCTCAAATGACCATATGTAAACCATATGCAGCAATAACGCAATGGGGCTGTGGTCAAAAGTTAAAGGATCTGGGACAAGTTTCAAAAATCCCAATGCAATTGGACAGGTTAGAATGATCCTATCTTTTTTAGTGCTGATGGTTTACTTCAAGATCTCATGGAGTAGGAGAGTTCTTTCATAGGAGCAGTTACCATTATTTCCTTGTCTGTTCATTTTTCTTTTCTCATACACGCTGAAATTTTCACAGGCCATTGCCAAGAACCTGCCTGCCTGTGATGTTATTGAATCAACCTCTGTTGCTGGTCCTGGTTTTGTGAACATTTCATTATCCAACAGCTGGGTTGCAAAGGTCTGGTTTAGATGTTTTACCTGCAAGTTCTGCATCTATTGGTACTACAATTCTTTCACGCTAAGTGCCAATGAACTACAATTTTGCAGAGAATACAAGATATGCTTGTAAATGGTATCAAAACTTGGGCACCAGTTCTTCCAGTTAAGAGGCTAGTGCTTGATTTTTCATCCCCTAATATTGCAAAGGAAATGCATGTTGGGCATCTGAGGTCAACAATCATTGGAGATACCCTAGCACGCATGTTTGAGTTCTCAAACGTCGACGTTCTCCGACGCAATCATGTTGGAGACTGGGGTACACAGGTAACAGACTTAGTTGATGCTTCTTGCTTCTGAAATTTCTGGTGCAAACGTATGATCTGCGTACCCCTTTTTTTCATAGACAATTTGGTTATGCACACCAACTCATCCTTCTTTTTCCTCGGGGTTACCCTTTCCTTGGCCTGCATCTGTTACCTCATCTACCTTTATTTTTGGGGCACATCAATGCAGTATCTAGGCTTTCATTTCTACTCCCTCCGTTTTAAAATATAAGATGTTTTAGCTTTGTGGAATGAGCGTATCTAGACCCCTTTTAATGTGTAGATTCATATAGATTGGAATGAACCTACACACTAAAAGGAGTCTAGATACATTCCTTTCACAAACCTAAAACATCTTATATTTTGAAACGGAGGGAGTACCATTTTATACAGCAAAAACTGAAAGTTCACTTGTGCTGTGCTGGAGAAAGTGGTGCCTTGAATAGTGCATTAGCAGGAATATTTACTTCTGCTTGTTCTGTAGGCATTAGTAATTGCTAAACTGTTTGTCGATATTGAGGCCTTATAAGTTAAACGTTTTTTTTTGCTTCGCGTACTAAACTATGTTTGCCTTTGTCCATGCAGTTTGGAATGCTCATTGAATTTCTGTTTGAAAAGTTTCCGGAATGGGAGGAACTTGGCAGCCAGGCCATCGGTGACCTCCAGGTAAGGTGTTGTTCCATGCATTGATGGTACTATTGTAGTATAATGTGGCATAAAAGGCACATAAACACAATTCTGTAGGTATTATTGACATATTCAATTAGGCATATAAGCATGAGTTTGTTACTAGATATCCATGTAAAAAGCTGCATGGTTGAAAGAAAACTGAATTACAAGTTAAGTTACAGGGTAATTTGTTGCAGTAAGAACAAATCATACTATTTTTTTGTGTGTTTTTCTTGGTAACATTCATATACGCTTTTATGCTCAGATGGCTGTATCACTTGTGGTATCCGTAATTTCTTAATCTATGCATTGGTATTATCACTGTAGTGGTTTATGCTTTAACCAATTCCAGTAACGTATAGATGATTTTAGCCAGGCATGTAATGCTATTGTTTTGGATGCTATGTTTAACTGGATTGACTTTTTTATCGCCTAGCTTGAGCAGTAAGGGCAATGATGTTTGATTTCATATCACTGCATATTGGATTTTCCTCTTGGTTGCTTTTTCTCAGCTACCCACTTACCTGCTAACCTTCTTCAAAGTCCCTCAAAGTACATTTCTGAAATTTAAATAATTGGAGTCATTAGCATACTGCATGGCATACAGTCAGGATGAAATGACTAAATAATATAAAGAACATATTATCTAGATATGGTTGCATCTAGATGTATATGCATGCATGCTTCCGATTGATCTATATATTGCGAAGGTCAAAAGAAGTGCTTATTTTGCTCCATGTTAGAATTTCTGATTCGGTAAACAAATGATCATGTTTAATTTTGGTTATTTGGTGCAGCTGTTCTATAAAGCATCCAAGGAAAAATTCGATAATGATGCAGAATTTAAAGATAAGGCTCAACAAGCTGTCGTTCGCTTACAGGTAAGCTGACCTTTCTTATATGTGGAGTCTAGGAAGATTGCAGTTTTCTCTCATTCTCTTCTAAGCAATATATACTATGTAGGGAGGGGAGGAGAAATATCGTTCTGCTTGGAAAAAGATATGTGAAATCAGCAGGAACGAATTTGATCAAGTTTACAAGCTCTTAGATGTACAACTTGAAGAAAAGGTAGTATCACTTTCTACTGATATTTGACTTACTATTCTATGTTAACCAGCAAAAGTATCAACAGAATATATCTGCAATTTGAAAAGAATTATGTTAATTGGACTTTAGATGAACACAAACAAGTATTTTTCTATAATGTTTGCCCTCTTGCCCACAGTGGGGGTATCATTGGTGGTATTATGCATTCCATGCATGCAAAAAGCTGACATGTCACTGCAATCAATGACGAGAGAGATGATAGTAGTATCATAGGTAGATACCGTATCATAGCACGTATAACTAGAAAATTTAATGTCAAACAAATCTTGTACACAATTTTGCATTGAGATTCTACAAATCAATAAATATCATGAGACTGATAGTACTATGCATGATACCATGCATTATAGAGATAGTATCATACAGTAGTATCATATGCATGGTACTAGTGTATGATACCACTCACTGTGACCAGTCTAAGCAAAATGTATTCCCTCCGTCCTAAATTAATTGACCCAGCTTTGCCTAGATACACATGTATCTAGACACACTAAAACGTGTCTAGATACATGTGTATCTAGACAAAGCCGAGTCAGTTAATTTGAGACGGAGGGAGTACTATTGTACTTTGTAAAACTGAAATCTGTGCAATGTTTGTTGACTGGCGATTTTCGCTCAAAGGCTTTGGTCTTTCTTTCTCTCATTTGAGTTGATTCACACTGTGTATTTTCTCATTGTCCTATGAAGTCTCAAAGATCGAAAATTTTATGACTGCTACCAAATTTTACAATTAGCTTCACTTATTAATTGATATGCATTAATTTCCCAGAGAAGTGTATTGAACTCCTGATTTATTGAGCTTTTCATATTACCCGCTAATATTTTGTGGAGAAATTCACAAAATTCAGAAATATCTTTCTCTTAATGGGATTCATTTTTGTACTTCTTTAATGTCTTGTAGTTCATCTGAAATCATTCTGATCAAAGCATCTGTAATTTGTCATTGAATCCTTACATACATGTTATCTGTCTCTTCCCCGGAAGCAACTCAAGAAGGTTATTGGTTTTATGTTTACGGTGAGAATCAAAGCTAATTTCTCACCTAGTTACTCACCTTTCAGGGGGAGAGCTTTTATAATCCTTATATTCCACAAGTTTTGGAGGGATTGAGTAACCAAGGTTTCATCAAGGAAAGTGAGGGTGCTCGGGTAATTTTCGTTGAAGGTCATAAAATCCCTTTGATTGTGGTTAAAAGAGATGGTGGCTTCAACTATGCCTCAACAGACTTAGCTGCTCTTTGGTTAGTTTCTGAATAATAATTGACTTGTTTTTTCTATACCTCATCTTTCTGGGTTCTTATTTAGCTGTTGTCTCTGTAATCTAAGACAATCTGTTTCATATTTGATGTAGTCTGGTTTCTTGCAGTGATAAGAGTTTGTGTACTTACACCTTTCCTTTTGTCTTTGCCTTTATGAAGGTACCGGTTAAATGTTGAGAAAGCTGAATGGATAATATATGTAACAGATGTCGGTCAGCAGCAGCACTTTGATATGTTTTTCAAGGTAAGTACAAAGTATCATTTATCTTTACAAGCAATATGTTATTGTGATATTGGTACTAGTTCATTCTTAATATCAAGAGAACCATTTAGATCCTTATTGCTTATCCTAAAAAATAAATCTGTATTTGCATTGATGGGATTTCATTTTGTCTTGCGTTGCAGGCTGCCAGGATGGCTGGTTGGCTCCCAGATCCAAAGGAGAAGAAGTTTCCGAAAACAAGTCATGTTGGGTTTGGCCTTGTTCTTGGGGCAGATGGCAAGCGCTTCAGAACTCGCAGTACTGAAGTTGTTCGGTTGGGAGACCTACTTGATGAGGCCAAGTCACGAAGTAAATCAGAACTTGTCCAGCGTCTCAAGGACAATGGTAAGCGATACAATTGTGGATTTTAGTTTGCTTCTTCTAATAACCTTTCTGGTTAAATATGATATGGTTTTTAAAGGTAAAATTGTTGACTGGACTGAAGAGGAATTGGAGAAAACTTCAAAAGCAGTAGGATATGGTGCTGTCAAGTATGTAATTTTCTTCTTTGAAGACAAATTTATTGGACTGAAATTAAATAACTAAGCCTTTTAAATCCTAATCTGATAAGTATTCTACCTTCAATATAGGTATGCAGATCTGAAGAACAATAGACTGACTAATTACACATTTAGCTTTGATCAGATGCTAAGTGATAAGGTACTTCCAAACTCCAGTACTCCCTCCGTTTCAAAATATAAGATGTTTTAGCTTTATGAAGCAAATGTGTCTAGACTTTTTTTTAGTATGTAGGTTCACTCAGGTTTGAAGTGAATCTATACACTAAAAGAAGTCTAGATACATTTTCTTCACAAACCTAAAACATCTTATATTTTGAAAAGGGGGGAGTATATATTTACTCTATTATTCGGCAATCTTGGCATTCTTAACCATTTATCTGTTCTCAACTGTTCAAATACCATATTTGTATACACTACATGCTCCGTCTTCAATCTTGTACTGATTTGTTTTGTGTTTTCTGTTACTGGCATAACTTTATGATCATCCTCTTGCATGAATGGAAATTTATTTTCTGAGCCATTCATCTTTTTTGCCTACTCTCATTAATTGTTATTTACATCCTAATTTGCTTTTGAACAGGGAAATACTGCTGTCTATCTTCAGTATGCTCATGCTCGTATTTGCTCCATTATACGAAAATCTAACATGGATGTAGAAGAGCTAAAGATGGTAATACTTCTTAAATTTATGTGCTAATGCTATCCATACTATAAAGTTCACCGTGAAAGATTTTTGACATCAGGCACGTATTAAAATTGTTATCTTTCTTGTTCTCAGAATGGGAACATTTCTCTTGGCCATCCAGATGAGCGTGTCTTGGGACTGTATCTTATCCGGTTTGCAGAGGTATAATTGACACTGTTAACTATTTTTATTCATTTTGCAGTGTACCTGAAAACACTTCTGCACTACCGGGATATCCGGTATCTGCTAGAGATGCTCTGACCCAGAATCAGCTCAAAACTGTAATGTGGCATATTGTGAGCAGTTAGTAACCATAATGATTAGCAAACATTTTGGTTGTGAGCAGTTAGAGCATCTCCACTCGGGTCCCCAGAAGGCTGATCCTAGGGCGAAATTTTCATCCAGACGGCGAAAAACGGCCCAGTCGTGTTCCCAATGCGTCGATTTGGTCCGGATCTGGCCAACTTTCATCCTCCCGCCTCGGCTCCCGCGCCAGACCGCCGGGCAATAACTTCCCGTCTCGTCGGCCACACGTCGCCGTAATGGCGCGCCACCGCTGGCTCGCCTTCCTGCCGTTTCCTTTTCCCGCCCTCGCTGCTACACCCCTCCCGCCTTCGCCGCCCATTTCGGCTATAGAAGCCGGTGCCATCGCCGGCTCGCAACGCACACTCTCAACCTCCCCCATTTCCCACGAACTACACCTCCGGCGAGAAGAAACTTCGGTGATGGCGGAGAGGTACCCAGGCGACCCCGTGGCGGCGAACGGCTTCGGCCGGCGTACGCTGCAGCCGTGGGAGGCCCGCATGCTACACGACGCCGGCTACATGGTGCCGTCAGACTTCCGGTGTCCGCCCGGCTGAAAGCTCAGCGCTGGCGGCGTGCAGGTGCCGCCGGTGCCCGAGGACGAAGAGATGATGGAGGAGATCTAGGCCGCCATCGCGGCTATGCCGGATCCGGAGCTCGCCGAAGACCCCGGTAACCTCGTTTACTAGGAACAGTTCTTCGCCAAGCACCGGAACGCCGAGCTCGCCGCCCACGAAGGCCCGCCCGGCACGCCGCCGAAACGCAACAACGCGGTGGGGCGCCGTCGCTGGTGGAGTGCGCCGGGAAGCACGCTCAATTATGTTCTGGAGCACATCCACGCCAGCAACCGCCCGAGGCTGGGTTTTCCGCGCTCGCCGGTCCCCGCGGCGAGGGTGAGGCGCGCCCCTCTGGCGAACTGGCTGCCCAAGAGGATGGACAACCGTAGTTCCTCCGGCTCGGCCACAGCCACCTTGGCCTCGCGCTCGTTCGCATCGGCCTTGTGTTCGCCGCCGTGCACTGTGAAACGGGAGGCCTCGTCGCCTACGTGCTCGCCGCCACAGCCACCTCGCCGCCTACGCGTTCGCATCGGCCTACGCGCTCGCCGCCGAGGACGAGGTCGCAGTCATCAACGAGCCCTGCGTGCTGTCGCCGTCGACCGAACGTCTTCGCCTGCGCCAGCCAAAGCTGGAGCCATCGGAATGGGTGTTCCCCGTCGACGAGGACGCCTTCGCATGAGGATGGCGATGGAGCAGTCTCTACGGGACGTCTCGCCGATGCCGGAGCCGGATGCCCTCACCTGGTCTCGCGCTGATTGGGAGCAGGAGGAGGCCTCCCGAATTCGGCACCTCCAGTAGGCCTCGCCGCTGGCGCGCCTATCAGGGCGCGCCGCTCATCGATGACGATGACGAAGCCGGCCCGTCATCCCAGCCGTGGTGGTGCGGCGACCTTGGCCGGGGCAGCTCGTGCCGCCGAGCGACGACGACGGCAAGGCCGACCCCGACTACACGGTGTTCTATTGCAACTTCGGGTATACGTCCGAATTTGGCCAACTATGTATGAACTTGACGCTGTTTAATTAAAATCGCCTATATTCGCCTAAATTTCGCCGAGTTTTATCAAAATTTGGCCAAACGTGGGAACTTGGCCTGGGACCACGAGTGGGAAAAAGGCCGTTCCCAGGCCGAAAGTTACATCCGTCTGGCGCTAAATAGCGCCGGATTTCGGCCTGGGAACGCCCAACGAGTGGGGATGCTCTTAGCATCATAATAAGTGTCGCTGATTTAATACAACTGCAGTCATCTTATCTGAACCCAGAAAGTTGCTCAAAATACTACTTCCTCCGATACATAATAAGTGTCACTGATTTAGGGTTCAGATAAGATGTCTGTCACTTGATATGACGCTGTCTGTATTCAAGTTAAACAAACAAGTTTACATTTTCATTTGTTAACCGTGCAACCTGCTGCTCCCATCAGTCACCAAGTAAAAGCATTGTGGCACTTTATTGTATTTCTAAGGCAATTCTTGCATGACATTGTACATGAAGAATTAACACATCAGGGATGAGTATGGCTTAATTTGGAGGGATCTCGTCCTCCCTTTGTATTGATTTATGTGCTGCTATCTGTTTCAGGTTGTTGAAGACGCGTGCACTAATCTCCTTCCCAATGTTCTGTGTGAATACCTATACAACTTATCTGAAATGTTCACAAGGTTCTACACCAATTGTCAGGTACGCTCGTCTCTGTTTCCATCGTTTAGTTCATTTGGACTGAGAAGATGGCAACACTTTTCACACGTACTAGGCGCTAAGCTTGCCACCCGCCTAGCCCATGAGATTTAACCGCTGTACTCCACAGGTGGTAGGATCACCGGAGGAGCCAAGCCGGCTGCTGCTCTGCGAAGCGACTGCTGTCGTCATGCGTCAGTGCTTCCAACTGCTCGGGATCACACCGGTTTACAAGCTGTGATGGGCCAATGTTTTTGATATTTACATCATACATCAGTTTTCATCCTTGTGACCTCTATTAAATCTGTTCCATAATGTAGAACGTTTCTACATTATGGAACGGAGGTAGGAGTTTGAATCGCTAACACACTGAATTGATTGCAACATTTGAGGACTCAAGCATATTGAAACCCTGTAGCGCGAAGGATAGTTGAAGCATATTTATTTTGTGGTGCCCCTTGCCTCATTGTCTGCTACTATGCCTGCCTTTGCTGCCTTCCATATTTGTTTTGCGGCAGCTTCTTGGTCGCTGCTGGTCAGCGCAGCAGCGTTGTCGACCTTGCCATGGTACACGCCCCCGTTGGGCTATTTCTGTGATGCTCGTGTTGGATTTTCCCTTGCTGGGCTGGCGAGGCATGGCCGAAATAGTGCTATGGTGGTGTGCTCAGGTTTGGCCTAACTCAGACGCCCCTCCATCGGCCTAACCAGCGTTACCGAAGTGAAGCAAGCTGGAGCTCCCAAAGCCGCCTACCTTATTGGGGCACGTGTTACTGTGAGCCTGGTTCCCATGTTGAGCACGTGTGGTCTTGCTGTTTCCCGGTTTGCAATGACATAAAATGCACGTGCCGCCCGCCTGACACGGCTTCGATTCTAGCTGCTCCGGCTGTCGATCGAACACTACGTATATACGGGCGCGCTAGCTGCCTTTGCGCTTCATTCTTTCACGCCTCGCCACTCGATATGCTCTTCACTGTTGTTCCTGTCATCCTGTGAGAGATTCTCAGCTCTGCTCCTGCGAGAGAGATGGCAGCGACGATGAGAGGCGTGAGGATGCCGCCGCCGGCGCCCTCCCCGGCAGCAGGGAGGAAGAACAAGCTCCGGAAGCCGTACACGATCACGCGGCCGCGGGAGAGGTGGACCGACGAGGAGCACGAGCGTTTCCTCCACGCCCTCTACCTGTGAGTCGCCGTCTCACCGCTCACCTGCTCTGCTCGCACTCACTCGGAACTCTCACTCAACTGACGATCTCTCTTTGGACTTGGACTGCAGGTTCGGTCGCGACTGGAAGATGATCGAGGCGTTAGTGTCGACAAAGACGAGCGTGCAGATCCGCAGCCACGCGCAGAAGCACTTCCTCAAGGCCGAGAAGCTCGGCCTCGCGGCGTGCCTGCCGCCGCCGCTCCACCCTCGCCGCGCCGCCCTCCTCCGCCAGCAGCAGCAGCCGCCGCCGCCGTCAGTCCACCCCGACGCCGACATGATGGTGCCGAGCATGCACTGGCCGTACGCGTCTCCTGACGACCCTTGCGTCCCGGACCTTCACCTCGAGGACGCGCAAGCCGGAGCATGGCCGGATCACGGGAGCGCTTCCCAGGACGAACAAGTAACCATCGAGCTCCCGCTGTCTCCTCTCGACCTGCGCTTCGCCCAGGTCTACCGGTTCGTCGGCGACGTCTTCGCCTCCTCCGACGCGGCTGTCCCGGTGGAGGCGCGTCTCCAGAGGCTGCAACTGCAGGGCGTGGATCCCCTCGTACTGGACACGGTAAGCACTTCGGCGCGCGGCTCCCACATTGCGAGCCGTATTCTAGCTATCATCACTTTGCCGACCCGATGTCTTCTGTTCCATCTTATCTAACTTCGTCTTTTCTCGTGCTTAATTTGAACAGATCGTACTGGTGCTAAGGAATCTGGAAGCGAACATGTGTGCTTAGGGCCCGTCGATAGCATGGTGTACTAACAGTTGTGAGTGTGGGGCTCAAGAGTTGAACAAATGAACATACAGTTTCGTAGGCTATGCTAATTCCTAGTTTTTCGTTGAATTGGTTCGTTTATAATTGTACGAAAATAATTCGTGATGGAAAAAGATGCCCATGTTCATGTATACTCCCTACGTTTTCAATAGAGCATGCAAACAGCCTGGCGCTCTAGTGGATACCGTAAAAGTGGTGGGCCCTTAATTTCTTTTGCGGGCGACGGAGAAATCCCCCCATCGACCTCTACATTCTTTTTTAGATAGTAGGCACCAGTGCCCTGCTTTAAATTAATAAAACACACATGTTCACAGACAGTTATTGCATCATGCTGCGGCATACAGCTTAGCCAACGAAAAAGCAAGGTTCTCCTAAGAAGATCAGAGAAGCTACGGGGTCGGCCTTCCCCAAGACAGACCGATAGCTGAAACTATCGTGGTTGGGTGCCAACTGTAAGTACATCAGCCTTATCTCATTTGCCATCCACGCCAGCCCTTCCTTGTCCCGCGCCTTTGAGTTTAGTTTCCACAGCTGCAAGTTGATCACAATTTTATACAGAATGTCAGCTGGGTGACGAAACACCTTGGATTCGATAGATAACTTATTTCGAGTAAGCCACAGAGTCCATGATTGGGCAATGAAAAATATCCAAAGCAAGCGCCTAGGCTGGCCCGAGTAGCCCGAGAGAATAGCATAAAACTGTTCAAAATTAAGGGGTTGCCACGAACATCCAAGGATCTGGCGCAACACTCCCCAAGCAAGCCTTGCCAAGGAACAAGTAAAAAAAGATATGGGAGGCGTCCTCCGCTGCTCCGCACTGCGCACATCTGCCATCAGACGGCCCATGTCGGAAGGCGATCATCATCTTAGAGGGGAGGCGGTTCAGGACAAGTTGCCAAGAGAAGATCTTGTTTTTGAGGGGTATTTTTGCAGCCCAAATGTCACGGAAGTGCGCAAATTGTCACCCCTTGTGACAGTTTATTGTACATTGATCTTACCGTGAATTCCCCCTGCTTCTAGGTGCCAATAAACTCTATCAGGGCCAGTGCGTAGGGTGACAGTCTTCCAGCTCTTCCAACAGGGAAAGCCAGTGTTGTGCTCCTTCTTGGTCGAGCGAGTGCCTAAACTGGACCATGATGGCGTGGTCGGGGCAAGCTTCCTTCACCGAGATCAGCTGGTTTTCACATATCGCAAACAACGGTGGGTAGGTGTCCTTTAAGGGGCCCTCCCCGTGCCACCAGTCAAGCCAAAACAAGGTATCATGCGCCATCCAAGACCTCGTGCTTTGCCCCAGCTTTAAATAAGTGTTTGATCTTACGGAGGCTCTTCCAGAACTGTGACCCTCCCTGGCCAGACCTAGAGAAGATGTCTTTGGCGTATGGGTATTTTGCCCTAATAAGTTGTGCCCAGATGGAGTCGTCATCTTGGTACAATTTCCAGATCCACTTTAGAAGGAGAGCCATGTTCATGAGCTTGGTATTGGTGAGGCTGAGCCCCCTTGCTCCCTAGGTTTACACACCACTGGCCAGTTAACTAGGTGGTACTTGCGCTTTAGACCAGGACCAGACATAGTCGAATTTCTCGTGGATACCATCTTGGAGAAAAAACAAGCCCATAGAAAATAAGGGAAGTCTATCTAGGCAGGAGTTTGTTAGGATTAATCTACCCCCCGAGGATAGAAATCTGCTAAGCCAAGGTTCAATCCTGCCGGCGAGCTTCCTGACTAAGAACAACCACTGATCGATTGTGAGTATATGGTCCGAGATGGGTAGACCCAGGTAAGTGATCAGGAACGCTCCCAATTTCCAGTTGAGCATTCTAGCAACCCTTTGTTGTTCCTCTAGCGGTTGTCCCATCACGATGACCTCACTTTTGTGGTAGTTGATTTTTAGGCCAGACATCTCCTCAAAGCACATGAGTAGAAACTTGAGGTTGGCAATCTAGCGGTCGTTTTGTTGGATCAAGATTAATGTGTCGTCCGCATATTGTAAGTGAGTTATTCCCCCTGGAATTAGGTAAGGCACCACGCCACTAATGTGGTCCTTCCCATTGGTTGCGGACAGAATTGCCGACAAAGCCTCCCCTATGGAGTTGAATAGGAGAGGCGAGAGTGGGTCTCCCTGCCGCACACCTCGTTTGTTACAAAAGAAAGGTCTAATTTCCCTATTAATAGAGATCGCAGTTTTGCCACCTGATACCAGTTACGAGATTCTGTGGATAAAGCCAGCGTCAAACCCTTTGCATTTCAAGACTTCGAGGAGGAAGTCCCAGTTTACACGGCCATATGCCTTTTCGAAGTCCAGCTTAAGGAGAACCCCTCCTAGCTTATTTTTGCGGAGCTCGTGGATGATTTCCATAAGGGCGAGGGAACCATCAAGGATGAAACAGCCCTCGATAAAGGCAGTTTGATTAGGGCTAATGATTCTTTTTGCAATGGGATCTAGACACATCGCAAAGGCTTTCGAGATGATTTTGAAGATTACATTAATGAGCGGGCGGTACTGAGCTATGGATTCGGCCTAGGCACTATGGGAATCAGCGAAAGGACCCTAGAGTTCAGACGAGACATCAATTCTTCCCAAGATGAAGTCGTTCAAGATGTGCAACACTCCATGTTTGAGCAACGGCCAAAAGGATTTGAAGAAAGGTACCGGGAACCCATCCGGCCCTGGGGCAGTGTCCGATTTCATGTCTAACGAGGGTTTAACTCGTCAATGCCCATTGTTATGGACTTGGATTTTGGAGAAGGAGGGAGCGCTGGAGACATCTATCGGCTAGCAAACAAGCACACATGGGACAAAGATTTACCCAGGTTCAGGCCTTGTAGAGGTCCCTACTCCTGCTTGTCTGCTCGTGGAATTATCGAAGGAATCGAAGATTACAATGGTGCGCAGATGCAATCTGGCGAGGGTGGTGGAAACTAGGGTTGCGTGTGTCCTCCTCGCCGCCCCCCTCCTAGCCTTTATATAGATAGGCTAGGTCCCGGGTAGCAGGTCGAGTCGGTTACAAATTAGGGTTTTCCTCTTCAAATTTTCTATATTTAACTTCTTCTTGTTCTTCAAGCAATCGAGAGTCCATAGGTTACTCGAGTCTTTCGTTTGGGCCTTGGCGACACCGTGGGCCTGTACGTATTTAGACCGTATATACCAAGCTCGAGTACCTGTAGGGTATACCCATGCCAGTAGCCCCCGAGTGTCCAGTGGAATCGCAGATTCGACTGGGGACTTTTTGAAGTCTTTCGAGTGCCTGAACGAGTGTATTTCGACTGCTTTATTTGTGTCATAGGGATTGTTGATGTACGTGCCTGATATAACCGAAGTATCGGTATTAGTTAACCACCTTAGGGTAAAACAACGCAATCTACTCGAACTCGAGTCCCCGGACTCGAATCCGGAAAAGTGCTGGCGTAATTCGACTCAAGCCGCGGAGGTCTTACAGGAGTCAAATTCTAGTTATATGGGTGTGAGCACTCGGCGCATCCATCGAGGCATGTTCATCGTACCTGTAGGCACGGATATATTTCTGATAGTGCGCAGCTAATGCGTTGCCAAGCCTTATTCAGGTCTTACCTTCACGCTGTAAGCGCGGCATCCGAATTTTGCCATCGCGGAGACGATTTGTGCGACCCAGGAGACGCAGTCTCTTTGTAGGAGGAAATTATGAGGCGGTGTCGCCATGAGTTTCGAGTGCGGATGTTATCAGCGCACAACTTTTTGTATAAATAATCATAGGGTGCGCGACCAGCGCTCCCTATGGGAGTAGCCCCCGAGTGCCTGGTTGAGTCGAAGACTCATGCAGGGACTAAAGAACTTTTGCGAGTTGTCATCTTTTGTTTGCTTGTTTCAGTCGAATTTGTTTCCGGCGCTCCCTATGGGAGTAACCCATGTCCTCAGTCGAGTGGTTGGGTTTGCTTGTGATTGTCCGTATTCCTGTAAAAAGAAAAGAAAAATCATAGGGTGCGCGACCAACGCTCCCTATGGGAGTAGCCCCCGAGTGCTTGGTGGAGTCGAAGACTCGATCAAGGACTCAAATAGTCGAAGTTTTCCGCTGCGTAGCTTTGATGACGTCAGTGCTTACGCTTTCGTGACCTCAGTTGCCCGCATGAGCGAGTTTGATGGGACGTGACGAGCAGTGGGTCCCACTTTCTGACTTTGATTTGACTGGGCGTGCGTAATCTTTATTTTAACTGCGTCTCCTCGATTTCCGTGTGTAATGGGAGTAGTGGAGGGACGGTTCGCGCTTCCACTCCTCCACGTGTCCAGCACGATGTTTGCCACGCGTCCAGTAGGTTTTTTTTGAGCCGTTGGATTGCATCTTCCAGGGGTTAAGTAGCGGCGCTACGACGGTAATTTTCTCATCTGTTCTCATTCATCCTTGCTGTCATCACCATTGTCGCTGCTCCTCTGCTTTTCTCTGTGCTCGTTTCCTCCACGACGATGGACCAGCTCCGCTCGTTTCCAAGCTACTTTCTTCGCTCGCATCACCGTCACGCAATGGGGAAGAAGAAGGGAGGCGCTGCTGCTAATTCCGTGGCCACCGTTGCCGCGGCGAAGAAGAAGGGCGACTCCGCCGCTGTGGGCACCAGCACCGCCGCCGGCGGGAAGAAGAAGGTCGCGGGCACCCGCATCACGAATGGTGCGTGGCGCCCCTCCATCATCAAGGCGTCTGATCTCCGTCTCCTTCGCCAAGACGGAGTACTATTTGCCGCAGTCGCCGACGCGCGCGTCCCCAGCGGTGAGACAATTCCTGCTCCCCCGCTGGTTTTCGAGTGATGTTTCTAGCATTCATCATTCACGGTCTCTCCTTGCCCCTTCACCCCTTTTTTTAGGGGTCTCCTTTGTTTCTACGGGCTTTAGCTCCATCAGCTGTCCCCGAATTCTATCCTCCACATCTCTTGCTTCATCACTCTCTGCGAGTGCTGGCTCGGAATCGAGCCACACTTAGGCCTCTTCAAGCGCCTCTTCAAACTGAAGCGCCAATCCGCATCTGGCTCTTTAGTCTATGATGTAGGTGGTTGCAGAATTCATGTCGACCCATCCGCCACCTACTTCGACATCAAGCTCATGGTGTCCGTCCAAGGATGGAGGGACAAATGGTTCTATATCCGTGATGAGAAGGCTAACGGTGAGCTCTTTGGACTCACGCCCTTCGATCCCATGACGCCATGCAGGAGGATGCGCTCCTGGAAGAACGTAGTCATGCCCGACGAGTCCGCGGAGACAGAAGCGCTGTACAGGCGTGTCTGCGATCTCGAGAATCGCATAGGCAAAGAGGAGGGAGGTTGCACTCTCATCCGCACTTGGCTGCACCGTCGCGTCCAGCTCCTGCAAGCCAGAATCCACCCCACGTTTCAGTGGGCTGGCGCTGATGATGCCACTCGCGTGTCTGCCGATGGCATGTCCGCGAGTGAGGTGGACAAGAGGGTTCGACTGGTCACCAAGTACACCATCAAGGATGTACTCCCCAGTGAGCCAGTTGTTCCTCCATTTGATGCTGCGAACCCTCCTCCTGAGGTATAGTCGTGCTACTCAGTAGCTGAATTTGTCGATTTCTTTTCTGTTGCTTACTTGCTTTTTGCTGAATTTTGTTGTCTGCATGCAGGATTGGGCGGTGTCGCCTTGTATGCCCCCTCTTCCTGAGGGGATTATTCCTCGCGAAGGTTTGGAGGAGGACGAGTTAGAGTCGACTGTCCCTTCAGATGTGGAGGAGGAAGCCCCCGAGTCCGATAGTCCGAATACTCGCAAGCGTTCGCGCAGCGAGGATTCCGATGCGTCGTCTCCTTCGACTCCAGAAGGTACGGGCGTTGGTGCGGAGTCGCCAATTCCTGCCGTTCCTGTGAGTGCTGTGGCACCATCTTCTCGGAAGAAGATGCGATTGCCCAAGAAGTCTTCGTCGGAGTCGGTGGAGGCCACATTTGATTTTGACAAGTTTGACTGGTAAGTTTTCTAGCTTAATTGTCCTTTTCTGTTTTGCCCTTGTTGGCTTGTCTCTGGGTTTGCCATTTGTTGATACGGTTTTTGCCTTGCAGTCAAGAGGCGTCGTCATCTTCTGGCGACGTCCAAATATTTGAAGGAATCAGGAGTCGCGACCTCGAGGGCCAAGAAAGAAGTCGAGCGCGCTCCTTCCCCTCCATTGGCGGCCCACTCTGGGCACAACTCTTCCAGCTCTCCTCATGCAGGGGAGCATCGAATGGTTGCTCGGATGATGGTACAACAAACATCTTCGGAGTCATTGGAGGACCATGTAAGTGTAGTTTTTTCTCCTTTGTAGTGTTGCAGTCGATGTTATCTACTGCCTCTGATGGTTCCTTGTTGTACGATAGCTCCTTGTGAAGGAAGCCGCGCACTTGGCAGAACAAGTGATGGCGATGGGCCGCCAGCATGCAATGCTGGAGACACGTTACCGCGTGGTTGAAAGTGAGTGTTCTACACTTATTCTTCTTCGTCTTCTCCTTTTGATATAGTCGACTGATAGTCAACTTTTGTTTGTCGTGTAGCTGAGCATAATGCCCTATTGTGTGACGCTGCCACCTTGGAGAAGACACTTGCTGCGGCTGTGAGGGGGCGCGACGCGGCAATCGCAGCGCGTGACGAGGCGCGGAAGCGTGAAGAGGATCTGTGTGCCTCCTTCGCGGCCAGGGAGAAGTTGTTCGAAGAACAACTATTCTCAATTGCCAAGGCCCTCTCAGGTACTTTGCTTGTGTATATTGTTACCCTTCTCTGCTTCGAATGCTTTTGCCGGTGGCGCTGATGTTTTGGTCCATGTGTGAATTTATGTACAGATGCTGGTGATTTGAGCTTCGACCCGCAGGCCCTTCGTCGTGATGACGCTCTGGCGGGTGCATTGTCAGCAGTGGAAGACCGCAGCACCGCCGTGCAGGACACACTCTCCAAGGCTAAAAGCGTGCTTAGTCGCCTTCGCGAGGAGCTGATGCCCAAGGCGGAGCTGGTCGAGAATATTGATGAGCTGGTGGAGTCACTCGCGGGAGGTGTGCCTTCCAGCTTCAAGAACTCACTCCGTGCGGCCGGCGCGTCCATGTCGCTTGCCATGGTGCAAGCCCACGGAGTCGAGATCGATCCTGCCGTGGTGTCAAAGGCGATGCCTGTTAGCGCGGACGACCAACATGTAGTCTTTGCTCCCTTCGCGACTGCTTGTGGCAAATATGGGCATCATCTGATAAATACTGTTGCGAAGTACTCTGAGGAGCTCCAACGTGCCAAGAAGGCAGTGAAAGCTTCGGCCTCAGGGGCCGGCGGAAAGTCAGTGGCGTCTGATACTGCCACGGACTTGATGAAGCCCCCGAAGCCGTCGAAGTCGAAGAAGCCAGCTGCTCCTTAGTTAACTTTGTAATAGTTAATTAGTTTATGTCCTTTTGTTTAAGAACATGCCTGCTGGCGAGTGTATCTGCCGATACTTTTGCTAGTCTTGAATGCATCTGATCCTTTTGTCTTTGTGTTGGTTAGGTCATCTTATTTGCTTCTATCTTGACTTGTGGTAGGGTACATCAAGTGATCCTTTGAGGGAAACTTAGGACTCACCGATTCTTGATGATACCGTGGCACTGCCACGCTCCAGGGTAGATGAGCTGTCGTTGCTTTCGCGACTGCGTGACCGTGTGAAGCAGCTGGAGCGTGAGTTGCCCGTGCTCCGTGGAAACGCGGATGTGTGGAAGTCGAAGGCGGAGAAAGCCGCCGCCTGAGAGCAGTATCTGATTGGGGATGTGACACAGCTGAGCGGCCAATTCAAGTGTTAGTTTGCTTGTTCTCATCTTTTCCTTTTAGTCACTCGCAGTGGTACGTTGTACTCATGTTGCTGTTGCTGCTTCGTGTAGTTGTCAGCGTGCGTCATCCGAAGGAGGAGAAGGATAGAATTGTCGTTCGCCTGCATGATCTTACCCAGGAGCAACTTCAAGAGAGTGGATACTTCTGGGTAGATCATGATCGTGCGACTGCGCTGGCGACCCTGTAGGATCGTGCGCCGCGAGTGCTGCTCTTTCTGAAGAAGTCGCAGTCATGCTTGAGGAACATTTATCGGGCGATGTTCCCGCTGGATGATACTCCATCAAGCTTGCTGGCCCTCCTTGCGAAGTTTCAAGATCTGTCCGCGGTTCGCGAATGCGTGAGGCAACAGTTGGTGGCCGGTGCCAAGGCTGCTCTGTCAATGGTGCGATTGCACAGGCCTGACGTAGATGTTGTAGCAATTGCGTCTGGGCCGCCTGCACCACCAGAAGGTTCTTCTTGGAATATGGTGCCGCACTACCAGGCGGTGGATCGCCCAGCAGAAGAGATCGTTGACTTCTTTGAGGAACAAACCAACGTTCTCCTGCTGCAGTAGTAGCCTAATTTGTATCCTGCACATAAGTGTACTTGTGTTGTAAAGTTCGTATAAATGTTGTAGATAATTTATTGTCAAATGTGTATAAAGAGCTTTGTTAGCATGAAGTGCGTTGCACTATGCGAGTCCTTTTCGTTTGCCTGGCCATGTTTTATATCAGTCCCTTGTGAACCTGTCAGGTGCGTTGCAGCTAGGTTGAGGTTGTGTTAAGGGTTTCGATTGATGTACCAGCTACTCAGGATATCGCGTTTTGGTTTGAAGAACAGATGTGTATAGGGTGGCGCAGCCCCCGAGTACATAAATTGACAAAGTAAAGGAGAACACGGAGTTTTGGGGCACTTAGCTTTTATTTATTCGAAGAACAGTGCGAGGTACAATATGTGGCTAAGTAGCCTTGGCTGAGTAGCCGTGTTTGCGATGTAAAAGTAAAAAGCGACTAGGGGTAGAAGGGTCGTAGTTGTGCGACGTTCCAGGGGTTGGAGTATGCGACTCCTGTCTCTAAAGCTTGAAGGCGATAGGCGCCACCTGGGATTACTTTTGTAATCACGTACGGTTCTTTCCAGGGGGACTCGAGCTTGAGATGCCCCTGCTGCTTCAGTCGCAGGACCAGGTCACCTTCGACGAAGGATCTGGGGCGAAGCCTCCTACTGTGGTAGTTGCGCAGGTTCTGCTGGTAGATCGTTGATCTTTCCGCGGAGATTTCCCTTGCTTCGTCAAGGAGGTCGACGGAGTCTTCGAGTGCGAGGGATGACTCTTGTTCGCTGTAAGCGGCCACGCGCGGCGCCTTGTACCGTACCTCGGCGGGTAGCACTGCCTCTGCTCCGTGCACCATAAAGAATGGCGTGTAGCCCGTGACGCTATTTGGAGTTGTACGTAGGCTCCAGAGTACGGATTGCAGTTCGTCCGGCCAGCAACCCACGGCTTGTTCGAGTGGCCGGAGGAGTCGTTTCTTGATGCCGCCGCAGACGAGCCTGTTTGCTTTTTCCACCTGACCGTTGGTCTACGGATGCGCTACCGAGGCGTAGCTGATGTTAATCCCCAGGTTCTCGCAGAATTCTTGGAACTCCTTGGATGTGAAGTTCGTCCCGTTGTTGGTGATGATGCTATGTGGCACTCCGAAGCGGTAGACGATGGACTCAAAGAATTTAACCGCGCTGTGCCCTAATTGGTTGGTTAGTGGCATGGCCTCAATCCACTTGGTGAATTTTTCTACTGCGACCAAGAGGTAGACGTAGCCTCCTCACGAGGACCTTGGAAGTTTGGCGACCATGTCGATCCCCCATTGCGCAAAGGGCCAGGCCAATGGGATTGGCTGTAGCTCTGCGCCCGGTGCGTGCGGCTTGTCCATGAATCGCTGGCAAGCGTTGCATTTTTGGACGATGTCCTTGGCATCGCGCATGGCCATAGACCAGTAGAATCCAGCTCGTAGAGCTTTGGCAACAAGGGCGCGACTGCCGGCGTGGTGCCCGCAGGTCCCTTCATGGATGTCGAGGAGCACTGCTTTTCCATCGGCCATGGAGACGCATCATTGGAGTACTCCTGTGATGCCGCGTTTATACAGTTCGCCGTTGATAACAGCGAATGTCTTGGATCGCTGCGCGATGTGCCGTGCATCTGTCGGATCGTCCGGTAGCCTTTTGCTGAGGAGGTACGTGATGTACGGCTGCGTCCAGGATTGTTCGATCATCATGACGCTCATTGGTCCTTCGAGTCCGGTGTCCAGCTCCAAGTCATCGAGTGCCATTGGCTCATTGGGTGGCGTAGCGCCCGAGCCCGTTGCTGTGCTTGTTTTCTTCTCTGCGGCCTTTGGCTTGGTGGAGCGTTCGCAGATGCGCTCGAGAAATACCCCAGGTGGTATGGGGGCGCAGGTAGAGCCTATGTTGGCGAGTGCGTCCGCCTCTTCGTTGCTTTCGCGACCTACGTGCCGCAGCTCGCAACCGTCGAAGTCTCCTTCGAGTGTGTCGTAGAGGTCGCGGTACGCGATCATGTTGTCATTCAGCGCGTCGCACTCGTGCATCGTTTGGTTGACGACCAACTTAGAGTCGCCATATATGATGAGCCTCTTAGCGCCGCAGGCTTTTGCCATCCTCATCCTGTGCAATAGGGCCTCGTATTCAGCCTCATTGTTGGAGGTTGTGAACTGCATTCGCAGAATATATTTTAATTTGTCCCCTTAGGGTGATGTCAGTATGACACCTGCGCCTGCTCCGTCTTTCCGCTTGGACCCATCAAAGTGCATTTTCAAGAGGTAGGACATATCTGGCTTGTCCGGGAGCTGGTTCTCCATCCAGTGCACGAGGAAGTCAGGGAGAACTTGCGACTTGATTGCGTCGCGCTTTTCGTATGTGATGTCTCGTGGAGATAGTTCTATTCCCTAAAGCGCGACTCGTCCCGTGGCGTCGGGGTTGTTGAGGATATGCCCCAACGGGGCGTCATTGACCACCACGATTGGGTGTTCCTGGAAGTAATGGCGCAGTCGCCGGGCGGTCATGAAGACGCCGTACGCCAGCTTCTGGTAGTGTGGGTACCGCTGTTTTGTTGGCGTGAGGACCTCGCTGAGGTAGTATACTGGGCGTTGTACGCCGTGGACCTTGTTTTCCTCAGCTCGCTCGATGACGAGCACTGTGCTGACCACCTGGTTGGTGGTGGATATGTATAGCAACAGTGGTTCCCTTTCTCGTGGAGTCACCAGTACTGGCGAAGTGGATAGCAGGCGCTTGAGGTCTTCGAATGCTTCTTGCGCTTTAGTGGTCCACTCGAATTTTTCAGTTTTGCGGAGGAGTTGGTAGAAGGGCAGCGTCTTTTCACCCATTCGACTGATGAATCGACTGAGGGCCGCGATTCGTCCAGCCAGCTGCTGAACACCCCTTATGTTTTGCGGCTTCTCCATGGCCAGTATGGCTTTTATCTTCTTCGGGTTCGCCTCGATTCCCCTTGCGGAGATGAGATACCCGAGTAGCTGCCCAGATGGTACGCCGAAGGCGCATTTGTCCGGATTGAGCTTGATCCGGTAGCGGTCGAGGTTGGCGAAGGTTTCGCACAAATCATCGATTAGAGAGGCTTCCTCCTTGGTCTTGATTACTATGTCGTCGACATAGACTTGGATGTTGCGACCCAGTTGTTCCTTGAGGCAAGCCTGCATGCACCGCTGGTAGGTGGCTCCCGCGTTCTTTAGCCCGAAGGGCATTGTGTTGTAGCAGAACACACCGAAGGGCGTTGTAAATGTTGTTTTCTCTCGATCTTCCTCCTTCATTCAAATTTGATTATAGCCTAAGTAGGCGTCGAGGAAGCAGAGGCGCTCGCATCCCACGGTGGAGTCGATGATCTGGTCGATCCGTGGCAACAGGAAGTGATCCTTTGGGCAGTGCTTGTTCAGAGAGGTGAAGTCCACGCACATCCGCATGATATCCGTGTCCTTTTTTGGTACCAGCACCGTGTTGGCGAGCCAAGTACTTTCCTTGATCTCGCGTATGAACTTGGCTTCAAGGAGTCTGTTGATCTCCATTCCAACTGCCTGCGCTCGTGGCTCAGACAATCGCTGAATTGTTTGCTTGACTGGCCTTGCGTCGGGGTTGACATTGAGTGCGTGCTCGGCGAATTCCCTGGGAACTCCTGGCATGTCCGCAGGACACCAGGCGAAAATTTCCCAGTGCTCACGGAGGAATTCGACGAGCGCGAGTTCCTATGCGGGACTCAAGTTGTTGGCGATGAGGGCCGTCTTGGCGGGATCCGATGGGTGGACCTGCACTTTCTTTGTGTGCACCGATGAGTCAAAGGAGAGATCAGGTGAGCTTGGCCTGCTCAGAGGAGGCAGACTGTTGTCTGTCGTCTCCTTCATTCCCGCTAGTTCCTCCTGCATGCCCAAGGACTGGGATATTCCGTTGAATTCCCTGTCGCAGCTGTCAGATCGCTCGAAGCTCCCCTTGACCGTGATGACGCCATTGGGAGCTGGCATTTTCATCTACAGGTAGGCGTAGTGGGGCACTGCCATGAACCTAGCGAACGTGACGCGCCCGAGGATGTAGTGGTACTGTTTGGGCTAGTCGACAACCTCAAAGTCAATGCGCTCGCGCCGGAAGTTCTTCGGCGTGCCGAAGATGACGTCGAGGTTGATTTTGCCCAGGGGGTATACGCCTTTCCCTGGGACGATGCCGTGGAACGTTGTGTCCGAGGCCTCCAGGCAAGTTAGAGGGATCCTCATTGCTCGCAAGGTTCTCGTGAATATAAGGTTGATGCCGCTTCTGCCATCCATGAAGGCGCGGCTCATGTCGAAGCCTCCGATTTGTGCCTCGAGTACGAGGGGACAATGGCCTGGACGGGGTATCTGAGGCGGGTGGTCTCGTTTGTCGAAGGTGATGCAGGACTCTCTTCCACTGAGGTACTCAGTGGTAGATGGTGGTGAGTGCATGGACAAGTTGACTTGGCGAGTGATGGCCTTCTGCACCCTATTGGAGGGGCGTCCCTTTTGGATCATCATGGTGCCCATGGCTCATGGGTACGGTTCGCCTCCATGGTGCTGATCCGGTGCAGCCGCATTCGGTGGTGGCCCAGGTGGTGGTGGCGGTGCGCCATGTGCCACGGCGCCTGGAGCGGCTCCGTAGCCTCTTTCGACTGCGTTGCGGTTCATCCGAACTAATCCCTCATGTAGCTTGAGGAACTCGCGGCAGTCGTTGAGGAGGTGGCTGGACTTCCTCTTGCCATCATGCTTGTCGATGTAGAAGTGCACCGTGCAAGGCTCGGACAATTTGTCCTCAATGGAGTTCGCGGGTGCCTCATCGCGAGTGCGGCGTTGCCACACCTGTGTGGTTTTCCCGGAGTCGCGGTATCCGCCGCCATGGTATCCGTTGTTGCGGTTATCGTCGCATCTATCGGCGTAGCCAGCTGTGACCATGTTGATGTCGTCGCGGTCATCGTAGATGCGCATGTGGCGCTTGCCTCGGCGGTCGCGTCTGCGTTCGAGTTCCGCCTCTTCATCGGAGTGATCGCGATTTTTGACTGAGTCTTCTCCATCGGCCCACCGATTCGCGATCTCCATCAGGTGGTCGATGGTCTGGGGCTTTGAGCGGCCCAGATCCTCCCTGAGTTCTAGGCGGCGGACGCCACCGTTGAATGCGTCAATCGCGCGATCTTCCGAGATGTTCTCTGCGGAGTTCTTGATGATGGACCACCTTTGGATGTAGGAGCGCAGCGATTTGCCAGATATTTGCTGGCAACATCTCAGCTCTTCGATTGATGTAGGCCACTTGTATGTGCCCTTAAAGTTGCGCACGAAGCTGTAAACCAGCTCATCCCAACTGCGAATGGATCCGCGTGGGAGGTTATTGAGCCATGCTCGAGCGGCGCCCTGCAGCTGTAGCTGCAAACATTGCATGGCCGTGCTCCGACCGCCTCCGTGGACTCTGACGGAGGAGATGTGGTCCTCCAGCCAGATCTTTGGGTCCTGTAGGCCATCAAACTTCGGGTTCTCCGACGGGAGTTTAAACCCTTTAGGCATTCACTTCTGCCTAATGGATCTGCTGAAGCATCTGGCGCCGCAGAGCTCCCCATCTTCTTCTTCTGTGTCAGTCGACTGAGCATGTCGTGCCCTTGATTTGTCGATCTTGCGCTGCGTGAGGTCGTTGCGCGCATCGTAGTCACGGTCATGTCGCCGTGAGCGGGGACATCGAGACAGGTCGTGACTGTCAACGCTGGACGAGGACGAGGAGTAGCGCTTTGCCCTTCTTTGGGTCTGGTGTTGGCTCCTTGTCGAGGGCGGCCTCGATTAATCCCAAGCCCGCGATCGTAGATCGATGCATGGCGGTTCAGGGATCTCCAGCTGGCGGCTGGTTGTTGAGGAGGTACACGGTGGCCACTGTCACCGCAGCCTGCGGCGTCCTGGGGACCACGTTGCCTCGCGTGTCGACTGTCATAGAGCCGAAGTCGAGGACTTTTGCGGCTTCTATGCGTTCTTGCTCGGTGAGATGGGCCATCCGCGATTGCCTCTTCTTGGGGAGGTACTTGTTGCCCCTTGAGGAGGATCCTCCGTAGGAGGAGAGCCCAACGCGACGAAGGCTTGATTCGTCCGCTGCCTTTTTACGCGCTTCGAGTTGCGCGATTGTTTGTAGTTGGCACTTGAATTCTTCCTTAAGGAGCCAGTGGTAGCCCATCAGCAGTTCTTGCGGTGATGCGAAGGGTAGAGGAGCGCCTCGTAGGGCCTCGCGGCAGCGAGCCCATTCTTGCTCGTTGAGCTTGATTACGACGCGTTCGCCGGTTTGCTCATTTATTATGGATGGAGGTTCGACTGCTCCTCCATTATCGACGGGGGTGCGATTGCCACCGTTACCGCCGTTGCCACCGTTGCCAGCGTTAGGCAGATCGGTCCCGTTACCGGGATTACCACCGTTGTCGCGATTGGCAGAGGTATCGCCTGCGTTGATGTCGGCGCACATGAAGTGATTGGGGAAGCTATTGCTTCCACAACTCTCAGATCCGAAACCGTAGGTTCCATCTTCAGTGGCCAGATCGCTTAGATCGGAGTCGCGACTACTGTCGCTGACCGTGTTCTCGACTGCTGGCGGTGCGTTGAGCTCGCTGAGGGTTCCGATCGATGGAGGGAACCACGATGTTGGGGCAATCGCCGGTGCTGTTGGCTGATCAGGCATGCGAAGCGTGCCCATCTGGCCAACTTGGAAGCGGAAGCTCCCAATCGCCAGGCTGATTCCGTCGCCCACAGACTCGAAGGCCAGACGAGTGCCCGGCGTGTGGACGGTGAAGTCGAACGCTCCGAAGAGCTGGCGGATCTCCGCTGTTACGGAGTTATAGATCGCAGTTGATGGGGCCGAAGAAGCCACAATATCAGCACTCCCAATTCACACAGACGGCGCCAATTGACGAGGGTTTAACTCGTCAATGCCCATTGTTATGGACTTGGGTTTTGGAGAAGGAGGGAGCGCTGGAGACATCTATCGGCTAGCAAACAAGCACACAGGGGACAAAGATTTACCCAGGTTCAGGCCTCGTAGAGGTCCCTACTCCTGCTTGTCTGCTCGTGGAATTATTGAAGGAATCGAAGATTACAATGGTGCGCAGATGCAATCTGGCGAGGGTGGTGGAAACTAGGGTTGCGTGTGTCCTCCTCGCCGCCCCTCCTAGCCTTTATATAGATAGCCTAGGTCCCGGGTAGCTGGCCGAGTCGGTTACAAATTAGGGTTTTCCCCTTCAAACTTTCTATCTTTAACTTCTTCTTGTTCTTCAAGCAATCGAGAGTCCGCAGGTTACTCGAGTCCTTCGTTTGGGCCTTGGCGACACCGTGGGCCTGTACGTATTTAGACCGTATATACCAAGCTCGAGTACCTGTAGGGTATACCCATGTTAATGTCCTGAATCACTCTTTCAAGCTCCTGATCAGTGAGGGTGAGGGCGAGTTGCGTGTTTTCTTCCTCATTAACCCTCGACCCAGAATCCCACGTAAGCAGGGAGAGACCACAAGATCTATCCGAGGAGGCTCCCAATAGCTCCTGGTAGAAATCGTAGATGTGTGCTTGGATCACTTTACCATCCGTAATGGTACCCAGTGGTGAGGAAAGGGACGTGATATTGCACTTTTTGCGCCTCCCGTTGGCCACGGCATGGAAGTAACCCGTGTTGGTGTCTCCCTTGAGCGCCCATTTCACCCGCTCTCGCTGGCGATCGACCTCTACATTCCTGGGGCAGGAGGCCGAACCGAGCGTGAACTCTATTCTCCCGCGAGCGTTGGCGTGCTGATATTTCCCCTCCCTCGTGCCCTTCCGCCCGTTGCTGCCACCATCTGTCGACCACCGCCCCATCCTTGTCGGCTTCCTCCCCGCCACACTGGACGTAGGTGAATAGATCCAGCCACCACTGCTGCATCCGTTCGTTTCGTCGCTGCCAAAATTGACCGAATTGACCTGGCCCTCAGTAAGATCTGGTTCCATCTCTACTGCCACCGCAGTCGACCAAATCGATCGCGCCCACCACCATCTTGACGTTCCTGCGTGTTTGATGCAGATGTGTTCAGAGCTGAGCGAGAGCGAGCAATTCTATTTCGACGACTCGTCCTCCTCCAACGATTCCGACATCGACGAGCTGCTCCACGACGATGACACCGAACAGTTTGCCATCATCCTCGTTGTCAAGGAGATTGAGGATAGGTGGAATCTCATGAATCGGCGACGCGACTCGGTGCCCGGCCGTATTTGCCTCCCGCGCAACCGCTTGCTCGGCCACCACTCTCTCAAGCAAGATTACTTCATTGAGGTACCAACATACCCCCCGCATCTCTTCCGTAGGAGGTTTCGAATGCGCTGAGAATTGTTTGTCAAAATTGTAGAAACTTGCAAGGCCAACAATACATACTTTAAGCGCCATTGAGATGCAACAGGGGTTCTTGGGTTCAGCGCTTACCAGAAAATCTCCATAGACATGCGTGTGCTTGCAGATGGCATTCCCACAGATTATTCGATGAGTATCTTCGCATTGGTGAAGATACAACCATTGAATTTTTGTGCGGAGGTTTCACAGGTTGGTGATCCGCCTGTTTGGTGAAGTGTACTTTCGAGCTCCCAACTAAGAAGACACCATACGTGTAACATCCCAAAATCTTCCTAATTTTGGAATGTTAAAATAAATAAAATAAATTGATTAAATTTTTGATCTTGTTGAAACTTTTGTTTGAAAAGAATCTTTTTAGGAATTGTTCAAAACTTTCCTAAGCCACATTAAAATAGTGGATTAACATGACTATCATTGGTTAGGAAGTTGAACAAATCCAAAGTATTGTGCTTGCCTTGCATTCATGATCCTTAAATCATTGTATTCATGCAAATTCTTATTAAAACCCCATTTACAAAACCCTAGTTTGAATTACCAAAATACTCCTACAAGGGTACAAACAAGGATTTACAAATCCATTTATTTTTAAATGAAAACTATTTTCAAAAAAAGATCCTATGATGATCTACTATTTTTTTAGAAAAATTTAGAAATAAAATTGAGCTCATTTTGAGTTGTATTACTAAATCTACAAAGGAAATAGTAAATCAGAAAAAATAAAAGAAAATGGGAAAAATAGCTAAGCCTAACCTAGACGGCCAGTCGGAGCCAGCCCGTGCCCTATCCGTCGCGCGCTCAGCCAAGCGAGCGATGCCCAGCGCATGCAAGAGTGGGCCGGCCCAAAGGAAGCACATCAGCCATTCTAGCCTACGCCTGCGCCCCGCCACTGCCACCGACAGGTGGGGATCACACCACCATCTTCCTCCTTAGGTTGTTAGAGACCGGGATGAACACGGGTTGATCCCAATCGAATCTCCGCAGTTTTCGCCCGATGCTGCTCAGCCTTTGCCCCATCCGCACGCTAGAACACACATAAATATCCCTTCCTTATCTCTCATTCATTTTTTTGTCGAATCCCAAACCCCAACAGCCCAAGCACAAGCTTCTAAAACCGTCGGCACCGGAGCTCCAGATTGACAGTTTGAACCCGAATGTTTCTGTCGCCCCTCTCCCTCTTATCAACATAATCGAGTTCCACTTGCTTTTTATCGTCATCTCATCCTCCCCTCCTGTAGCACGCCACATCACAACGGATTTCTTGCCGGAGTACCATCAGGTCCGAGAGGAGCACACGGACCTCTTCGCCATACCAAGAAGAAATAGTCGCCACCGAGAACATCATTGTACTCCCTGTCCCCTACCGCATCTCGTCGGAGTATTCCCAGTCACCGGGGAGCACTAGAAGCCCTGCCACCATCACCACCTAGAGCCGCACTACCGCCCATCGTCGAAGTTGAGCAGGATTTGTTCAACGACCGTCGGATTCGATCTGGACATCCTAGATTAGATCACCCTTCCAAAGCGATACCAGCTAATGCGGTCACGCCACGCCATCGTCCAACCAGCACGTCGCGTCACCGCTGCATCATCGCCAGGTCAGCGCCATGCCAGCTTTTTGCTGACTCTAGCAAGCTCGGTCAGCAACAGTCAGCACAGTCAACGCCTATATTGTTAGAATAGAATTAAAAAGACAGAATGTTGGGGATATACTTTCCGGGTATCCTCACAGTTCCTCACTGACCAGGGTGGCCCACTTCGGGTTAGAGCTTTGCTTCACGAGCGGCCCAGTCGGGAGAGAAGACAGAGTCCAATCCGGCTACAGGAAGGCCCAGAAGACTTACCGACTTAGGCCCATAATGTTACTTGTAGTACAAGATGTACTCTGTAACCAACTCTTAGTCGTAGCCGGATTGATCTGTCCTGTAAACCCTAGGCCAGATATCTATATAAGCCATCCTAGGGAGAGCCTTTAGGGCACACCCAATACTTTAGACCCTCAACTCGCACAGGCGATACCATTGTAACCCATATTCCGGCTCTGCCGTATTACTAGATTGCTAGCAGGAGTAGGATCTGTCCAAAGCCGGCGGATTCGAACCTGGGTAAACTTGTGTGCTCACCGTCCCGAAATACCGTACGTCTCACCCCCCCTCTCTTCCGCATGCCTTGAGGACCCCCTCATAGCGTATTTGTCATCAATCCGATGACAGTTGGCGCCCACCGTGGGGCAAGTGAGCTTCGGATCTGCGTTCTGAGCGGAATCTGCAAGAATCGGAATCGGCGAGACCATCGTCGTCGGTCGCATCCTCTACGCCAGCGACGTCCCTCTCATCGTTCTCGACGAGACTTGGATTCCGGCTAGGGAAGCCGTGACTTCCTATACAATCATGTCTTTTGGCGAGATTGATGTTTACATCGGTTAAGCTGAAACTGCCCAACCCACCCCAGCGGTGATGATAGAGGCAGAAGAATCTTCTGGGTCCCCTTTGTCCGCGGAGGCGGTAGAGTTCCGGATCTCAGAAAACCCTAATCCCACCCAGCCCGTACCAGTTGCGGAGATAGTGGAGAAATCCGAGCCTGAAGAAGACCTCACGGTCCAAGTCGAATCTGGAGTGGATCTCCCTGGAGAAGCCGGATCCCAGATCGACCCACCCGTGGAAGTCGAAATCCAGGAGGAGCATATCAACGACACTAATTCCGACTCTGACGATGCCGGGACAGACATGCCTTTCCTCAGGTACACACTAAGACGTATGATACTGCAAGGCGCTAGCGCAGATGCAATCCTCGAAACCATTAAAAGTTTCGATATGGCTGATCGCGAAAGCCGTAGGTACCTCAGGAAGCACGCATCACACTTCATCGGATATGTTGGATCTAGATCCGGCTCTGTCGATGCTGGAGAAAACACCGACTCGGTGCTGGAGGCAATTGGAACAAACGCCGACGTTCCCGCATCCTCGGATGAATCTATGACATCGACAGATTTCCGAAAGTTCTCCGTGGAATATGAAGAGGAGTACAACTCGAAAGCTGCAGAAGAAGGAGAAGCCATGGATGAAGGATCCGGGGAACACTCTCCCAAAGCGCAGGATGACATGGACGTCGGATATAATCCTGAGGTCCAGATGTCCGAAAGTACCGATCAGAGCTCGACTCCGGGAAACGGACCCAAAGCCGTCTTTGCTACCGGCGCTGCCAAGAAGGCAAAGAAGAAGAACAAGACCCCGGCAAAATACCCTCTGACAGAGGAAGTGATTGCCGAGGAATACGAGGAAGACTCGGATGGAGCACTTATCCCAGACGAGCCGAAAAAAGAAGCATCGGTGGATGGACACGTGATCACTGAAGGTGCGCGTAAACTCATCGATGCCGCCTTAACCACACTTATCCCTACAGCTGCAGAACTTACTGCAGATGAGCTGGACAAAAGGGCCCAGGCCCTAGAAGCACGTCGTCATCAACTCCTTGATGAAGCCAAAAACATCGAGGTGGAGAAGAAGCGCATGTCAACCAAGGAGTACATGTCCCTTCTACATCAGAAGACACGGAAGCGTCACATAGATGACAACCAATTCCCACGTGTCCGTGCCGTCCTTTTCGGAGATGAGATGGGGAAGCCACAAAAGGATAGCAACGGAGAATGGCTATACCCAACACCAGTGCAAAATACCGTGGCAGCTCGTGAAATTCTATCAGCTAATCCAGGTCCAGAGGAGATACGCTTGGGTATCAAGCTACTCAACAAGGGACTGGAGCAGTAGAAGGTCGCCCTGTCCGGAAGTCAAAAACTGGTCTTGGATTCTGACCAATGTCGCACAGATCCGGCATGGGCTGACGCAAGATCCCATTACGTTCAGGCGCAGTACCATCACCCGAACACAGGGAAGACAATTATTCAAGAACCGGATCGTCGGGACAGCATCACAGAGCTACACATAACTGGAGCAATGTCGCTCCAGCAGCCGAGAAAGACGCGATCCCTGCACTGAATCCGAGGAATCCTCCCCGACGAGAATTCAACGATCGAAAGGGAGAAGATAAGGAGAAACGTCGGGAGGAGGATCGTCAGAGAATGCCACCTCCTAGAAATGAGAGCCGTCCGGCTGAGCCTCACCATGGTGGGAACGACGGACGAAGGAACGACGGAAACCACGCTGGGACAAGCTGGCGGGGGCTCGTCATAGTCAAGAACCTCCCCAGAACCGGAATAAAGATGCTACAGACGGAGGCCAGCGATCAGCCGGAAACTATCCAGCTGCACCACCCTCTCCACCACACAGTTATCACAACGGCCCTCAAGGAGGTCAAGGAGGACGACATGGCGGAGGAGGTGGTGGCAGAAGCCGAAGTCCGGCTCCAAGGCACCACAGCCACAGCCGACATTCGGGACGATCTCTATCCCCAAACGATGCAAGGCACAGGATCAACTCCAACATAGAGGCTCGGCGCTATGAAAACGATGACGTGTACGTGGGCCCAAAGTGCTTCGGACCACGCATCAGAGCTACAAAATTCCCGGAAGGATTTGCTATCTCAAGACATATCCAAGCCTACGACGGCATTGCTCGGCCAGACACCTGGTTACAGGATTTCTTCCAAGCTTGCTGCATCACTAAAGGCGGAAACAGCCTGGTCGCAACCCGATATCTCCCACTTATGTTGCGGAAGATGGCACGATCATGGCTCAATGAACTTCCGGCAAACACCATCCACAACTGGTATGACTTGCAAAGTGCGTTCTTTCGGAATTTCGAAGGCACATATCGGAGGCCCTGTACGGTTGGAGACCTACATCGTTGCACCCAGAAAGCCGGAGAAACTTGCCGGGATTATCTTGGACGATGGATCGACACAAAAAACTCCTCCGAAGGAGTAAACGATCAAACTGCGATTGAAGCTTTCATCGCAGGTCTCCCAATTGGTTTACTGCGCCATCGCTTGAAGTGTGACAAGGTTACTGATCTAGGAGAGATGATAGAAACAGTGAGCAAGTATGCAGATGTTGACGACGATGCAGAGGGATTACTCAATGCCCTGGCTGTGCCTCAGTCGGCAAAACAACCAAAGCAACAAGCTCAGAAGCACAAAAATACCTCGGAAGAAAAACCCAACGCGGAGACAGCAGTGGTCACTACTGTTTCTAGGTCTAGAGGACGAGGAGGACGTGGCAGAGGCTGCGGGCGTGGCCGTGGGACGTCAAGGGTCCAAGGCAGAGGAGAGCAACAACCAGGCAAAACCTACACTTGGGCCAACATTGCGAATAACCCATGTGTGCATCATTTAGACGCCAATGGGGGCTCGTCCCACATCAACTCTGAATGTCGTTTTAATGACGACATCAAGAGAGATGATACCGTGGGCTACAAAGCTAAGTGGAAGAAGGGAAAGGAAAATCCCGAAAAAGACAAGGAGACCAAGGAAGATTCCGACATGGAGGAAGCTGATGCTTCAAATCCCAAGTCGGAAGGGAAGAAGACTTTTCCCACAAAAAGGACACTTACATCACCTTCCTTAGATCTCAACCAGCAAAGGTCAAGAAAGCAGTTCTCCACGAGCTCAATGCAACAGTTCCGGCTGTCCCTCAGTATCTGGACTGGTCGGAAGTGGCAATCACGTTTAATCGCGCTGATCATCCGCCTAAACTACACAGGCGAGGAAAATACGCCTTAATCGTCAATCCACTTATTGACGGTTATGGTTTCTCCAAGACCCTCATGGATGGAGGTAGCAGCATCAATATTCTCTATGTCGAAACGCTACACCGGATGAAGATCTCGGAAACACAGCTGAACCATAGCTCTGTGATCTTTCACGGAGTTGTCCCAGGAAGACAAGCTAATTCCCTGGGAGAGATCACTTTGGATGTTACTTTTGGAACTCCAAAGAATTATCGGACGGAGGCACTTTCCTTCGAAGTGGTCCTGTTCAAGAGCGCATACCACGCTATATTTGGACGTCCGGCTTACTGGGCTTTTATGGCTCGTCCATGTTACATTTACAATATGATGAAAATTCCAGGTCCCAATGGCGTGATCACCATCAGGGGAGACCCGAAGAAGGCGCGAGAGTGCGAAGATGGAAACGCCGCCTTTGTCAAAGCCGTGCTGCACGCCCAGGAGTACCAGGAGATCAAGAAAAGCATAGATCCGTCTGAGATGCCCGCAACGAAGAAGGAGGTCACAAAGCCAAATCCGGAGTTCAAGGCATCATAAGAGACGAAGACGACACCGTTGAAGGATGATGACCCCTCCAAGGTGACCCAGATAGGCGTAGGCCCAAGTAGTGCATAGGAAAGCGCGCTCGTCAAGTTCCTCCAAGCAAATCAAGATATCTTCGCATGGCAGCCATCTGACATGACTGGAGTACCTAGGGAACTTGTCGAGCACTCTCTAAATGTAAACCCGAATGCTAAACCCGTCAAACAGTCCTTACGACGGTTTGGCGATGAAAAGCGTAAGGCAATAGCTAAGGAACTTGCGCGGCTCGAGTTAGCCGGATTCATAGAAGAGGTCATCCATACTGATTGGTCGGCCAACCCTGTAATGATCCCTAAAAAGGACACCACTGATTTAAGGATGTGTGTTGATTATACTGCCTTGAACAAGGCTTGTCCAAAAGATCCGTTCGCTCTGCCTAGAATTGATCAAGTTATCGATTCTACGGCAGGCTCGGAACTCCTCTGTTTTCTCGACGCATATTCCGGTTATCACCAAATCCGGATGAAGGAATCTGACAAAGTCAAAACTTCATTCATAACCCCCTTCGGAACCTTCTATTTTGTTACAATGCCCTTTGAGTTGAAGAACGCAGGAGCTACGTACCAGCGCACGATGCAGCGTTGCCTCCATGATCAACTCGGACGCAATGTACATGCATACATGGATGATATCGCGGTCATGTCCAAAAAGAAGGAAACGTTGATTTCCGACTTGGAGGAAACATTCGCTAATCTACGAAAATACAACATCATGCTTAACCCAAAGTAATGCTTCTTTGGAATACCAGCCGGAAAATTGTTAGGTTTCATCGTGTCTCAAAGAGGCATGGAGGTGAACCGCGACAAGATCAAGGCTATTCTCAATATTTCCAGGCCAACTCGCCTGAAGGACGTACAAAGATTAACTGGTTGCATTACTGCGGTCAGTCGATTTGTAAGCCGGCTTGGTGAAAGAGCCGCACCATTATACAAACTCCTGAAGAAGACCAAGGATTTTGTCTGGACTGACAAAGCTGAAGTTGCACTACAAGACTTGAAGAAAGTACTCTCATCTGCTCCTATCCTTGCAGCGCTGGAACCTCAGGAACCGATGTTGCTCTACATTGCTGCGACAAATAAGGTTGTCAGTATCGTTATGGTAGTGGAGAGACCAGAAGAAAATCAGGAACACCTGGTGCAGCGTCCGACGTACTTTGTCAGCGAGGTCCTGATAGAATCAAAACAGCGGTATCCGCACTATCAAAAGTTGGCTTACGGTGTTTTTCTAGCATCTCGTAAGGTACGACAATATTTTCAGGAGCATCCAATTACCGTGGTGAGCAAAGCTCCCATGAGAGATATAATCAACAATAGCGATGTCACAGGACGCGTCGCCAAATGGGGTATAAAGCTTGCAGCTTTCGATATTGAGTACAAACCCCGGACAGCAATCAAATCCCAGATCCTTGCTGACTTTGTCGCTGATTGGACAGAGACCAAGGAGAACATGGTCCTTCCTGAGTCGGAATATTGGACCCTCTTTTTCGATGGGTCTAAGGCTCGAGGGGGCTCGGGGGCTGGTGTGGTGCTCAAATCACCCCAAGGAGATAAACTTTTATACGTGTTGCAGATCCACTTCATAGCGACAAACAACATTGCCGAGTATGAAGCACTACTGCATGGAATCCGGATTTCTAAGGATATTGTCATCCGATGTTTGATGTGTTACAGAGATTCGGATCTTGTTGCTCAGCAAGTCTCGGAAATTTGTAATGCAAATAAGCACATGGTGGCATATAAAGCTATCGTGGATGATCTATCTAAATCGTTCGAGGGGTTTGAAGTTCAACACATCCCTCGAGCAGAAAATGAGGAAGCAGATGCACTATCTCGAATAGGCTCTACGCGGAAAGAGGTCCCGGATGGCGCATTTTTAGAGCACCTCAAAGTTCCGTCGATAAAGGGAGTAGATGAGGAATATCCGACCAAATCTGACTCACCTTTGATAGCAGTTCTGGCTATAATGCCTAGCTAGACTCAACCCTACCTCGATTATTTGGTAGATGGCAAATTATCCGAAGACGAGGTACTGAGCTGACAGATTATCCGACGAGCAAAAGCCTATACTATGGTTAAAGGTGAGCTCCATAAACGGAGTGTTTCTGGGGTTTTTCAGCGATGTGTATCTCCGGAAGAAGGAGTGGAAATCTTAAGGGAAATCCACTAGGCGAGTGTGGTCACCACGCTGCAGCCAAATCTTTAGTGGCAAAATCTTTTCGACATGGATTTTTCTAGCTTACAGCTCAGGCAGATGCCGAACGATTAGTCAAGACATGCAAAGGCTGCCAAAACTACGCCAAGCAAGCTCATGTTCCGGCTGATCAGCTGCGAACAATACCTATAACATGGCCCTTTGTGGTCTGGGGGCTTGATATGGTAGGACCTTTTAAACGAGCCCCAAGTGGATTCACTCACCTCTTAGTGATGGTGGACAAATTCACAAAGTGGATCGAGGCTAAACCTGTCACTAGTTGTGATGGAGCAACAGCCAAAAGATTTGTCGAGGGTGTTATAATCCGGTATGGTTATCCGCATAGTATTATCACGGACAATGGGAGTAACTTTTCCATGGGAGAATTGGCTGAATTCTGCGATGAGCAAAATATCCGGCTTGACATTGCGTCAGTCGCACATCCACAGGCTAACGGACAAGTCGAAAGAGCAAATGGTTTAGTTCTACAAGGCTTGAAACCAAGACTCAAAGCACCACTACGACGTGCTGCGGGGGCTTGGGTAGAGGAATTACCCTTTGTAATTTGGAGTTTACGGACAACTCCGAACAGGTCAACAGGATACACACCTTTCTTCTTGGTCTATGGTGCAGAAGAAGTTCTTCCTAGCGATTTAATTCATACTTCTCCTAGAGTGGCCGCGTATATCGAAGAGGATGCCGAGATTTCTCGACAAAATGATCTCGACTTAGTCGAAGAAGTTCGCGTCGTTGCTGAAATGAGATCTATAGCCTATCAGCAGAAGTTACGCAAGTATCATAGCCAGAGAGTCCGAACTAGATCTTCCAATAAAGGTGATTTGGTTCTCCGACTTGTGCAACAAAGAAAGCACAAACTTTCCCCATTATGGAAAGGGCCCTTTTTAGTTAGTCGAGTATTACACAAAAGATCGTAGTACTTAACTGACATGAGGCCAGTCAAAGAAAGACCTGCTACTAAGAAGAGAAGGAGAGCTGGAGGCAGTACAAATCCAGATGAGTTAGACAGACCATGGAATATTGCTCAGCTATGTCCCTTTTATTCTTAGTTTATCCTTCTTTGTAATCATACATATGTACATGTTCTGTGAGAAATAAAAGTCTTGGTTACCTCAAAGTTTTTCTGAGAAGTTTTTACCATCTTATTTCCTAAATGATCATGTCATAGTCGAAAATCCCAGAATGCTTCAAAGTACTTTATGCTCACGTTCGTTCTGGTTTAGATTTCCGATTCTAAAACTGCTACCTTTGGGTATAACTCTAAAAAATTCTAGTCTTTACTTGGGTTATTTGTCTGATTGCTGGATGCGGGTATCTTCCGAGTAGTGAATTGTTGGTACTGGAAGCCGGCTTTGTTTCCGAGTTTAAACTGGTTTAGCAATTGAGCTCCGTTGCTCGGCAAAGTTTCCGGCTGAAGGTTTAGCCGGCTCACGAAAGGGACGAGGCGGAAAGCCAGATAAACGATATGTAGAGACGGAAAATTTCAAGTGCTTATGTGAACATTTCAGGCACGCAAAAATTTCAAAAGCCAAAAGTGCTGAATAGATAAAAAGCTTAGCACTAGCAAAAGTCAATAGTACTTAATATTTACAAAACGCATCATGTCTTTCCAGAATAATACATAGTTTTCTGATCTATGATGCAGGAGGAGATGAAGTAGCTGCCGGCTCGCTGGTTATTCCGCCTTGATATCGTTCCGAGATGTCCGGATCCGAGGTGGTCCGTTCATCGTCGAAAACTTCTTCGGTTTCTTCTAGAGGAGGCGGCGGAGTATCTACGCGGGTGAAGAAGGGGATCTCGTAGCTGGTCAGATCAGCTACGTGGCACCCATATCCGGCGCAGGAATGCATGATGGCTTGAAGGTCTTGCTCCTGGCCGTCTTCGTCTACCTTGCAGTACCCTCTGGTCACTTGCCATATCTCCATGTTTCCATGGTGGCTCATGACCATGGTGAGAGCGTTCTGTGCAGCAGTCCGCGCGTAGGACATGTTCCAGTCCCGAACAAGCTGCGACATCTCCTTGGCCTTGTCCCGCACCTGAAAATCCGACATGCCTGGCATGTCCGGAATCCTGAGAGACTCGCCAATGTCTTCAATAGACTAGCGGAAGTCATGCAGAAGATCATCGACTTGGGTAAGCCAGTGGGTGCGGGGCTCGGAGGAGGAAGAGTCCGTCAAGTTCAGAGGACCTATACACAAAACAAGTCAAGAAAAATCCGACATTGATGAAAGTCGAAGAAATGATAAGTCAGAAAGATGGAACGTACCAAGAATGACGTCGTCAATCTTGGTCTTCTCCTCCCGAAGACACTGGAGTTCATCCCGGAGCGCCTCGGAGATATCCTTCTCTCTGCCAAGCTCATTCTTAAGGTCCAAGATAATTTTATCTTGAGCAGCGATCTTGCGATCACGCTCTTCGGTGGCCATGGAGGAGGATTCCAGGACTTGAGCTATGCTCCTTTCATGATCCGCCTTGAGCTTATCCAGCTCTTGGCGGAGTCCCTTGTTCTCCACCACTAGGGTCTTGAGGTTCTCGGCCTCTTCAATCATAGCGATAGATTGTTTCACCAACGCTGTAAGTCAAAAAGAACAACAGTTCAGAAAAATCGACATTAAAAAAGCAAAAGACAAGGTTTGAATCTCGAAATGATTTACCTTCGGCTTCATCCTTAGCTACTTTGAGCTCAGCATTTTTAAGCCGGAGAGCTTTGATCTCTCTCCGCTTATCGCAAACATTGGATAATAATTCCTGGTTATAGGAACATACTTTCTGTAAGTCAAAATACCCAAAGTCAGAAAGCTACTTAAGACTCGGGCTAATATTTTTTGCTAAATATCAGCACGAGCCTTGGGGGCTACACTAGTTCATTCTTTGGCATCCGAATGAAGCACAAACTCGGATTCTATATCCTACTTCATGCTTGGGGGCTAGAGGATATGATATAACATAATGTAAAAGCAAGAGTTGGAATTCCGACTTACATATTGCTCGCGGGTGAGTTTGTCTAAACCCGCGTTCACTTCAGCTGCCACCTTCTCGGCGAGGGTAAGAGGGATTACTGGGGCTGTTGGAAGCTTGCTAGTCCTGATCCTCTCATTGCGAAGGCGGACTTGAGCGAGAAGGTCAGAGAACTTGACGTCCTCTGCTTCTTGCGCTTCCTCCTCGAGGGATAGATGGCTTTTGTCCAGGACTTGCCTGGCCAGCCGCTGGATTTCCTCTGCAGATTTCCGGGATAGGCCAAACTTGGCAAGTCCCGGATTGCTGAGGAGGTTTTCGGCGAAGACTTCAGCCGAGGGATCATTACCCGAAGAGGGTTCACCCTTATCTTCAGCTGACGCACCCACGGTGACATCAGTCTGCGACCCAAGGATCACGGGCTCCATTGCAGGAGCCGGATCTTCTGCGCCCACCGGAGAAGGAATGATCGCCGGAGTTGTAGAAGGTTGAGGGGCAGGATTTGGAGGAGCCACGGCAGGAGAAGCTATGGTGAGCTTCGTCTGTCGCAGGGGCTTCGCAGGAATCCCTTTCCCCTTACCCTTGATGAGAGGCTTTGCTCTAAGAATGTTGTAAAGTCGGAAACATTACATCTCAGAAAGAAATTCGAGAAAGGTACAAAGGCGGAAATTGTGAATGAAAGTTACCTCTTCACAACAGGCACTTCCTTTGTGCCAATAGCCACTGTCGGAGCTTTGCGCTTCTTGAGCGCAAGGTCCGGCAATGGGACCACTTCAGTCTCCTGAGAAAACTCAGGAGAATATCCTTCGAGTGGAGCAAGCTCCGACTCGGGGAGATCAGCAAGCTGAAAACAAGAAAACATATCAGCATTGCAGTATATAACTTAGAGATTGAAACACATAAAAGGTGTATTGATGGAAGCTTACCGGCACCACGGGGTTTTCCGCTGTGTACATATCCAGAGAAATCTCCGGAATCCTCCTCTCGATCCGCTCCTTGATCAGCCACTTGATCTGGCTGATGTAGCCTTGAGTGGTGTAGGATTTGGGGCTGATGCAGAGGGAGTCTTTTTTGGAAGACGTGATGGAATGCATCAGTCTATCCCCGTGGTACTGAAGTGGCTGGATCCGACGTGAGACCCAGCACTGGACCAAGTCGGATCCCTTCAGACCCATGTGCTTGATCAGATATTCGATCCGCCTCTTAGCGAGGATCAGATCGTCGGTGAGAGCCGGAGCAGCCTCGTCCCAGGAAGGCTGGGCCGTGGCAGCTCCGTCAAAAGCCGGCAAAGCGGTAGCTTTGTCGGGAGCCGGAATATCCCTATGATAGAAGAAAGTGGCTGGCCATTGTTTGATCGAGTCATTGGCAGAAATTTTGGGATATGACCAGTCTCGTCTAACAGAAAAGCTAATGGTGCCGGTGATGTAAGGAACACCGACAGTGATGGAATTTCTCCGGACATGAAAATAGGACCGGAAGAGAAGCAAACTCGGCCTAATGCCGAGAAATCCCTCGCAAAGCGCAACATATGCGCTCATTTCTAGAAGACAATTGGGAGGAAGATTGTGGAGTTGAACTCCATAGTGATCTATCACCTCGGAGAAGAACTCCGAGGGAGGAAAAGACAGACCTCGGTCCAGATGGGTGCCGAAGTGGACACGCTTGCCCTCGCGCGGGTTAGGGATGGTTTTGTTGGAGCCGCTCCGCCAGTTGCCGGCGGCGAGAAGCCCCTCCTTCTCCACGTTCTTGAGGCCGTCTTCGTCAAGGGCACAGGGGATCCAGATTCCCCGGAAGCTCTCCTTCTCCGCAGCTGCTTTCGCCGACGCCGCCGCTGCTGCCGCCGCCAAACCAGAGGAAGAAGATGATGAAGCCATTTTTCTCCGGTGAGAAAGTGACCTAAAAGCGGCGGCGCTGGGAGTTTTCTGTGGGGGGGAAGGACGAGAGAGCTCTGAGCGTGCAGGAGGATTGGGAGGAAAGGAAACGGCAAAGACTGGTGGAAAGGAGAAGGAGAAATCCAAACCCCTTATATCCACCTAACTGCGCCAAGATTCGTGCAAATGCTACAGTGTAACCGCCACGCGTCGTGGAAAGAACTGGGAAGGACCCACGCGATGATTGCGTCTCCTCGATCTCCACGCTCGCATTGAAACGGCGCCTCGGTTCCGCGAACCGCGGACCCACCAACGGTCATGCTGACGGCACGCCTGTCAGATGACGTGACTTGACCATGCTTGTGTCAGGTGGCATGGAAACCAAGTTCCGTCTTAGTTTAAAATTGAGCTGGAAAATCCGAGTAACTAATTGATAGGTCCGACTTATTTTTAAGTCCTGGATCGTATTTTTGTAAAGTTTCAGGAACCCTTCAAGATTCTGCAAGCCGAAGATCAAGCTAGACGATGATAAAATCCGACTTTGGATCTTGGAGGCCTCCGAGGGCTGCTGTTGGGGATATAATTTCCGGGTATCCTCACAGTTCCTCACTGACCAGGGTGGCCCACTTCGGGTTAGAGCTTTGCTTCACGGGCGGCCCAGTCGGGAGAGAAGACGGAGTCCAATCGGCTACGGGAAGGCCCAGAAGACTTACCGACTTAGGCCCATAATGTTACTTGTAGTTCAAGATGTACTCTGTAACCAACTCTTAGTCGTAGCCGGATTGATCTCTCCTGTAAACCCTAGGCCGGATATCTATATAAGCCATCCTAGGGAGAGCCTTTAGGGCACACCCAATACTTTAGACCCTCAACTCGCACAGGCGATACCATTGTAACCCATATTCTCTGCCGTATTACTGGATTGCTAGCAGGAGTAGGATCCGTCCAAAGCCGACGGATTCGAACCTGGGTAAACTTGTGTGCTCACCGTCCCGGAATACCGTACGTCTCACCCCCCTCTCTTCCGCACGCCTTGAGGACCCCCTCATGGCATACTTGTCATCAATCTGACGACACAGAATATTACCAGATCTTGCAAAATTCATATAAAAATATCTATATCTCCAAAAATGCATATAATATACCATTGGAAAGATAATTTAGCATAAAACACTATTTCGTGATTAGATCTATTTTTAATTGTATAGTTTTTCTGTATCTATTTAATTGATTAAATAGTCTTTTATAGTATTTAAATTGTAGAAAAATAATTACAATTCCGAAAAATACGAATAATATATCAACAGATTTGTAATTTTGTGCCCAATATTAATCTGGGTTTAGATTTGACTTTTGTGAATGTTTTATACTTAAGTAATTTACACTCTCTTAATTGATATTTAAATTCACAGCAAAATATCTATAATTCCAAATTTAGTGAAACCAATTTCCATAGTTTTTTTAATCATATCTATCTAGGAAAAATATACACAAAATTATTCGGCACTGTTTTATCAGATGATCTTGTAGAAAGCTGAAATTGTGTTGTTATAGTAATTAAATTATAGAAAAAGATCTATAGATCCTTTTTACGTGATTCCAATTGCCATTGGATCTAAATATATCCCTATCAAGTGGTATTTATTTCAAAATTTAATATTACTAAAACATCAGAAGTTGAATTAATGTGAGTTAAACCCTATTTAAATAAATATAGTTTTATTAATAAATTGTTTTATGCATTAAATTCTTTTCCATATGCATCATGTATTATAATAATGTTCAGGTAAGTAAACATAACCATTGTGACATATTAAATCATCATGCATAATTTTGATCATCATTGTTGTATTGTATGTTTGCAATATTGTTATGTTTGCAATTGTTTTGATTGGAATTACTTTCCTCACATTAGATTGTTCGGAGTGTGCGATTGCTGCGAAGAAGTACAATCGTCACACATATTATTAATATGATGCAAGTTACACATTTGTTCATATCCTTGTCTCATGTTTTCATACTATGCAATGTTTTACCTTCAAAGAGTAGTATGCATGTGTAGGATGTTTTAGTAGAAGTGTTGTAGAAATATTTTACAAGTGTTTTACAAGCGTGATGTTGTTTTATAGTATGCCATCAGTAGCTCTATGCTTAAGATTATTTTCCACTCCCAATAGGAATTACTGAATTTTTCTAAGTGTTATGCTTGTGCTATGCTATATATATAATATTGATGGGAGATTCAAAGACATCAATTTTACTAAGTATAAAAGCTCTCTTGAGTGAACCTTTTCCTCTCAAAGTCTACATCAAAATAAAAAATATGTTTTCTTCTGGGAAGATTGGTTGTCGGGACAACGAGTAGAATTTTGGTGGAGGACGGCCGCCCAGGATCAAAGAAGTCTGCCATGTTTCAGAATTCCGAAGCTTTCAGTGCAACCACAATACATATGGGCTCTGTCTTGGGCTAGTACTTAGTGGGAAATCTCACCTGGGTACCACCACTTGAAGAATTTTTGGCATGGGTGGATCTGGAAGGTAGAGGGGTTACTAAGGAAAAGCTTCACCATGTCTTATTGTAAAAAGACTTGATCGTGAATTATGGGTAAAGTGCACAAACTCTCGAGAGTAATCAATCTGATCGATCAACAGTATTTATGGAAAATGAACAACTTTGAGCATCTGAAGGATGGACCCTCTGAAGGATTTCTTCTCTCTTTTCAAACAAAATATTTAAACCCTATGGCATGTGTAATATCGCTAATAGGTGGGTTTTTAGCACTTGGTGTGTAATATCCAAGTATCTCGGTGTGTAATATCCAAGTGTTAGGTTGAGAATTGGACACTTGGTGTGTAATATTCTTGTGTTCCACTTGGCCCTATATTACTTATCAAATGTTTAAAAAAAGTAGGATAAAAGATTTTCTCTCATCTTCTTGAGTTATGAAAATTGGCTTTACGCAAATAAACCTCAAGCCTTTTGTAGCCTTGCATGCAGAGATAGTCAAATTCTTTCCTTGTTATAATTTGCCAATACATTAAAAGTATTGACCAACTCGTTTGGCTGCGCGTTTAATGTGCAGAATTTGAAGATTAATGAGAGGTGCGTTAGGATCGCGGGTCTACACTCAACCAACATGTGGTGTTGATGGGACTTTAAGTTGTATTATTTCACTTCTGTTGTAATAATGTAAAGAATGGATTATTCGAATCATGTAATAAAGACTTGTGTTTTATATGATGTTTCATTGACTGTGAGTGCTAGCTAATGATCCAAGAAATAGCATGTTAATCACAAGGATTTAGGATCTTTATCGATCCAAGGTCGCTACAAATGTATGAGAGCATAAATTGTTTGTAGATCGTGACCCTAGACTTGGAAAAACCTTAGGAGTAATATTTTTAAGTTGTTTTAGAAAACTCTCATACTTATCATCTATCTTTGGAGTTTTAAAATTCTTAAGTCTCTTCCTTTCAACATTAGAGATGGCCATTATGCATTTAAAGAAGAAACTTCTTTCAAGACTACCTGTCCAAAGAAGACTGTATCAACGTTTCTCTCAAGTCAAGACTTGAAGACCTCCACAGAAGATGTTCCAAGACTAAAGCTACGAGAATTGAATACTTCAAATCTACAAGTACCAAAGACTTCAAAGGCCTTAAATTAAGGTTATTAACTGAAGACCATGAAAGGTTGAAGATTATGAAGAACATGAAGACTATCAAGAGCATGAAGACTTTTGAAGACTCGAAGGCTCAAAGATTCCAAGTGACCTATTAGGAACCAAATCCGGATAGATTCGCTACAATGTAAATGCAAAAAATTGTTTGCTGTCTTCTTATGGTTTGTTACGATAGAAAATAAAACCTATTTTCCAACAAAAAAATTGTATGGGTTATTCTTCTTCTTCCTCCTCCTCTATAATCCACTCGTTCCTACTCTAAACCTTGGTCAACTCGACAGATTTACCGTACCAGCAAGCAAGACAAGGAACTCAACTTCTCCAAGCATATGAGCCACACCGATGCAAAGCAATGGATGCGCAAAGTTGAAGGAAGAATGAAGGATGCCAACATTGAAGCCCATAGAATGGTTCATTATGCCACCCTATTCCTAAAGGAGGAAGCTGCAACTTGGTGGAGATGCAAAACACCATTGATGATCATCTAGGGATGATATCTTGGGAAGAATTTAAAGTAATTCTACTACAATCTCGTCTCGTCACTCGTATATCAAAAACCCAAGGAGTTGAAGTCCGAAAACATTCTGCTTGTGGAATCTGTGGGGAAATAGGACACACCTCCAAGGAGCTGTGTAATTAGGGCCCCTACTGTGAAAAGACACCCATCTGAAGAATGCCTCACCTCTCAAGTTACATGCTTCTTGTGTGAAGGAACCAACCACAAACCCTCTCAATGTCACCTCTACCCGATGGTACAACAAGTGAATAATCAAGTCAAAGACGGAATGTGCCAAGACCTCATGAAGCTCTTAGAGGACACAAGGTCTACGACAAGGGCTAGGGATGGAGTCAAGACTCTAGACACCACACCCAAAGTCATCTTCACGACATTCGACATATGAAAGGATTGGCCATCTTCCCCAAACTGGCTTAAGGAAACGCTATGGAAATGGTAGTAGAGGAAGCGACTACAAGAAGACCAACAAAGATCCTAGCCAGGTGACATGCTATAAGTGTGGTGAAACAGGTGGAAGGACCAACTTTGATCGACTAGAGGAGGGGTGAATAGGAGACTACCAATTTTTATTCTTTTCTTGCAATTTTCGGCTTTGCACAATGTAAAGTTTACTAGAGATGCAACTAGATGAATATTCTATATGACATACAATAGAAAAAGTAAATAAGAAGGTAATTGCAAGAAGTAAAGGAGAGGAAACAAGTAAATCGGCAAGGGGACACGAGATGTAATTCCCGTAGTTCACCTCCAAGGAAGCTACGTCTACGTTGGAGAGGCGTCGGGGCCACACAAGGTCACCCGAGCGCCACAAAGGCCTCACCTTCTTCTCCGGTGAGCACCACCATAAAGGTGGCCTCACAATCCACTAACCGGTGACCTTGAAGGTGCCAACCGAAACCTTTACAACAAGGTTGAGGGGAGACTCCACAACTCAATTGGAGGCCCTCAATGACACCACGAAGCTTCACAACAATTACACTAGCTCTGAGGATGCCCTACACCATCTAGGATTCCAAGAACCCAAGAGTAACAGGATCCACAAAGGATGGGTGGGGGAAATCATGATTCCTTTGGTGGAAGTGTAGATCTAGGTCACCTCTCCCAATCCTCAAAAGATCAAGAGGTATGAGTGGGTAGGGAGCATACCTGGCCAACGGGCTAGCCCACGGCATGGCACAGTCCGCTAAGAACTTAGTGTGCCTGGCACGGCACGGCCCACCTGGGCACGTTAAGATAACGGGTTGTGTCGTGCCGGCCCGTGGGCTTCACCTCGAGGCCCAGGCACGACACGTTAGCTAAACGGGCCTAACGGGCCAGCCCGTTAAGACCTTTTTATACTACATTTTATCAAATTAATATAAAAACCATACATATAATGGTATAAAAATAAAAAAAACTCTTAACGGGTCGTGTCGTGCCGGCACGTGGGCTTGGGGTAGGAGCCCAGGCACGGCCCCAGACGGGCCGTGGGCCAGGCACGACCTGTTAAGTGGCGTACTGGGCCAGCCCGTGACGTGCCAAAGCACGCGTGCCCACGTGCCGGCCCATGAGGGCACGACCCAATGGCCAGGTATGGTAGGGAGAGAAATCTAGGCAAGTCAAGCTCTTGTATTAATGGAGGAGAGAGAAAACCAAGAGATAAGGCAAGAGGAGGAAGAAGGGGACTTAAATATGCAACCTTCAAACGGGCAGAATCTGCCCCGCCCGACATCACCGTTACTACCGATGGCAGGCCAGAAGTTCCAGCGAGCGAACCTCCAATGGTTCGAAGGAAGCCACGGAACGGTCGGGTTAACCAGTCAGTGGGCCCCATGAACTGACCGGAACTACCGGCCCTAGTTCCGGTCCAAATATCGACAAATAGGCATTTTGAGGCAGAGAACATTCTGAGCCAAAGTGCATAGTTGATGGAACTTGGTCCATAACTGGGACCGGAAGAACCGTGTCGCCAAAGGCTGACCGGTACTACCGGGACGGGAGCGGTACTACCACTCAAGGGGACTAGGGCTGGACAGCGCAGGATCTGGCCGGTACAACCGATGAAAGTTCCGGTGTAATTTCGACATATAGGCAAAATGATACAGAAGTATTACTGAGCCGAATTCTGGTTTGTCGGAATTAGGACCGTAACTTCTGTCAGAAGTTCCGCTCGATCAGCCCCGAAAACACCCTGATACATTGCAAATGTATCTATAATTTTTGATGTTCCATGCTTGGTTTTATCTACTTTCTTGTGTTTTGTCCACACTTTGGAGTACTTTTCATATGATTTCTTGGACTAACCTATTAACAAGAGCCACAGTGCCAGCTGTCTGTTTTCTATTGTTTTTGGTCCTAGGAAAGTCAGAAAATGAATATTCTCGGAATCGGACAGGACAAAAGCCAAAGTCAGTTTTTCACCGAGGGACACCTGGAGCCAGAATACGAGACGGAGAGGGGCTAGGGTCCAGCCACACCACCTGGCCGCGCGGCCAGGACTGGCCCGTGCCAGGGGGTGGTCTGGCTGCCCCAGCCACCCCCTCGGCCTCTCCTTCCGCCTATATATTGCCTCTGATACGGAAACCCTAGGTACCCTATCAAAAATCCACGAAAGAGTCTGTAGCCACCGTCATCTCCATCCCTAGATCGGGCGGGATCTGAAGCTCTTCCTGACACCCTGCCGGAGAGGGGAATTCACCCTGGAGGCCTTCTTCATCATCATGCAAGCCTCCGGTATGATGCGTGAGTAGTTCATCTCTTGACTACAGGTCCATGTAGTAGCTAGATGGCTGGTTCTCCTCCTTTGTGCTATCATGTTTAGATCTTGTGAGCTCCGTTCATGATCAAGATCATCTATTTGTAATTCTGCATGTTGTGTTTGCAGGGATCCGATGGATATTGAGATGCTATTTCAGATTGATTATTGATTCTATCATGTCTTTGTTATTTGTGATCTTGCATGCTTTTCGTTGTTAGTAGCTATCTTGGCCAAGTAGCTGGTAGCAACTCCAAGAGTTAGTATTTATGCTCGATAGTGGGTTCATGCCTCTGGTAATCTGGGGAAGTGATAGAAATCTCTAAGGTACTAGATTTGATGTTGCTACTAGGGAGAAAACAACAATCCTTTGTTCATAGAACAATCGTATTTTTTACATTACACACAATTTGTAAAGCAATAATCTGTTGCTTGCAACTTAATACAGGAGGGGGTTTGGATGATAACTTGAAGGTGGATTATTAGTCATAGATGCAGTTGGATGGCGGTCTATGTATAATGTTGTAATGCCTAGTCAAGTTCCAAAGGAGTCAAGATGAGTAGTATATGCTTGTATGCTTTCTCGATGTTTGTCAATTGCCTCGCTGTAATTTGTTCACCCAGCATGTTATCTATCTTAAGGAGAGCCACCTCTAGTGAACTATGGACACTAATCCTTTCTTTTACCATCAATCTACAATCAACTGTTTACTGCTTTGTGTTTACTTTCTGCAAACTATTACTTTCTTTCATTCGATACATTTAACCCTTTGTTTTCAGCAAAATCGGTGAGATTGGCAACCTCTTCGCAAGTTGGGGACAGAGTTCTGTGGTTGTGTCGTGCAGGTCTCCACGTTCCTGCTGGCACCGGTAGTGCGCCCTGCCAAAGTTTAGCTAGCTACACCTTTGGGGTGTTTCCTTGCTCCTACTGGATTGATAACCTTGGTTTCATAACTGAGGGAAACTTACTGCTATGCTCATCATACCTTCCTCTTGGGGTTCCCCAACGAGCTCGTTAATACACGAGTCAGCAAGTATTTTTCTGGTGCCGCTGCCGGGGAGTCAAGGACATCTTCACAAGGGGAGTCCCTCATAACCAATCTCTTTACTTTGTTATTTTTGTTTTGCTTAGTTTACTTTTGCTTTGTTTGCTTGTTTCTTTATCAAAAACACACACAAAAATAGTTTTACAAGTTTGCCTTCTTTATTAAAAACACACAAAAAATTAAGTCTTTCAATAGTTGTTACATTTCCCTTAGCACACCATGTTGATCCCTAAATTCACCTTGAAAGACCTTTCAATAGGTAGTGGTTCTTTAATTGGAAAAGATAATATTGAAGAATTCTTTAATCATGTTAGTAAGCATGAGGATGTTGAGGATAGATCCCTTGCAGAACTTGCTCCAAACTATGAGATTGCTGCAGCTTCTTTAGTTCACATGTTGGAAGCTAGGTTTGTTAACCTTAACCCCTTAATGCAAGTAATGTTTCTTAAACTTAAAGAAATTGAGGACCCTGGAAAGAGGGATTTTATTCTAGAAACTTTGCTTAAGGAATTCTATGATGTTGCCAAGGAAGCTAGAAAAGTCTTTGAACGTTTCAATATGCTAGGCTCATATGTAGATGTTGTTGGTACACGAGAAAATATGAGCAAAACTGATCCTAATGGGGAGGAAATTAAGATACCAATACCCTTTAAACTAGTAGCAATACATGAAGCCATAGAAAAGAATCTTGATTGGATTGTTCCCAAAAACCCGTTTGATGAAAATAGTGAACCCAAGAGCGTTGAGAGAGGATCCTCTAGAACTTATTTGGATGATATAACTTGCTTTGTTGAAGATATTTCTGGTATTAATCTTAATGCTTCTTCATTTGAGAACACTTGATTCTTTTTTCTTGCTTCTTATGCCTAACTTAAAGGCGTTAAAGAAAAGTACTTATTGGGAGATAACCAAAAAGTTTTAGATGAGTCTTGGAAGTTATTACCTCTGTAATAACCGCTCCTTATCCTTTTTATTTGCTTTTTGTGCCAAGAGTAACCTCTAATGAGAGAGAAGTAATGATTGGGAAAGTTGCTGTCCCGAAATAGATTTCTGTGCTTCACCGTACAAATTCGTGTAAAATCTCTATACGTCCTTTTGAGGCGTTAATTTTTGATCTTGTACCCCAGGTTGTCATCTGACTTTAGTTAGTTCAACACTTTTTGATTTGAGCAACATAAGGTCTTCGAAAAAATTTGTCTTTACCTGCTGGTCTGTTTTGACAAATTTCTACCATTTTCTGCATTTGCTTCTTGTTGGTTCCTTTTTGAGTTATTTTGGGGAATTGAGCTTTTTGAGGGAGGTGCTACAGTAGCTTGTGTTTTAATGGAAGTTTTATTGGTGTTAGAACTGAACCTAAAAGACTTATTATCTTGAGTGCACTAATGTTGCTAATAAAGATTGTGTGAAGTTTTGTACGAAGGAAAATTTTCAGGTGTATGGAAGGAATGAGTAATGAGATGAAGGATGGACTAAAGCTCAAGCTTGGGGATGCGACACGTGTCACCCCAAGAAATATCCAAGAAGTACAAGCGTCAAAGCTTGGGGATGCCCAAGGCATCCCCCTTCTTCATCAATAAAAATCCCAGGTTTCTTCCCAACGCTTCATTTTTATTGTTTCATGCACAGCTGTGTTGTTCTTGGAGCGTCTTCTTTTTTATTTTAGTTTTGGTTTTTTGTTTGCTTTGTTTTATTAGTTTGCTGAATAAATTGGTTGGACCCCCTCTTTCATACATTGGTTTTCAAATAGTTTGGTTTGGATTGGAAAAGAGTAGGAAACTTCATGCTTAAGTGGTAAAGAGAGCTTATTTTTTACTGCGGCCTATGCTTTGTCATGCCATGCTTGATATTGTTTTGGATTTATGCTTAGTATTCTTTGTTGTAGCATGACTTTTTATAAACAATTGAGATTTCTTAATGTGCCTTTGAAGAATCATGCGTTGTTTTAGCATATTAAAGCATAGTATAGTGGTATTCTCCTTTGATGCTTTATTTAGGTTGACTTGGCGCATGCTTACACCATGTTATGACTATCCCAAGTCACCATAAGCCTTTATAATCCTTTAGTTTTCAACTTGTAGTATCACTTTATGCTTTGATCAATGATGTTTTGTCGCTCTGCATGATTATGGCCATTATTGCTCTCTTAGTTTGTCGCTCCCAGTCTTTTGCTAGCCTCCACAACCAAGTATGAGTTCCACTCATGCATCCAACTGCTTAAACCAAGTTATTCCAAAGAGTCCACCATATCTACCTACTAGCATATGCTATTTCAAGTATATTCATGCTTTTGTTTACCTTTCAAATTAAACTTGTTATGAGAAAACTAGTGATTAAAGCTCTCACGAACTTGATGGCACACTTTACTTTTCCCGCCCTTAATAAACTTGAAACATTGTGTCGTCTATGTTGTATATGCTTGCACTTATTTATTGGGGATTAGCAGAACCATGCTGTCATGGGGAACGCTTTCAACATTGCACTTGTACTTTGTACCTAGTTGATATCATGCTCTTTTGTCTATGGATGTCATCGGTGTGAAATGAAAGGGGAGCTTGTAAGTCCATGGAGTTATGTATATGTGTTAGAGAAACACCTGGGCCGCTGGTCTAATCCATGCTGACATGGTGGAAACCTGCAGCGTAACCATAATGAGCTGTCTATGAAGCATTCTTTTTATAAAAAAAGAGTCAAATATTGAGAAAAAAGAGAAAAAAAGAGATTTATGAAAAGAGGAAAGTGAGAAAAAAGCACCATATTCCCATGGTAAATAAGAAGATTGCTGAGATGCTCGTTGTCTGCTTGCCTTGTCATTTTGATATGGGGATTCTTCCGTATCATCGGGCAAGGGGTACCCCATTGGCGGTTCTCTATGATACACATGTACTTACGATGACAAGAACTTACCGGTGACTAAACTTGAGTAGCATGAGGAGCGGCCCTCGTATTCAAGGGACATGAGATTTCCAACTTATACTTCGTCAAGCATATACACCAGAGTTTGTTCACTTTAACCTTAATCACTTCAAGATGCTTATGATAGGGGCAATGAGAGCTGAAAGCTATTAAGTACCATAATTTTTGGAAGCTCTTTATGAAACTTGAATCCCTACTTCCTTCTATGAAGGCCTTTCTTCCACTTTTATATTGAGTCTCCACCTTCTATCTTTATGCACTTACTTTGAGAGCATAGTGGTCATTCTTAGTTCTATGTGCATTGTCCCAAGACTTATTGATTGATGCATACCTTGATATTGCTTGTTTTAAACTATTTGTATCTAGTCACTCTTATGAACTTTGAAGGTGTCCTATGCATTTATGTTTGCTACTCTATGAGGGACAAGCTGAATGCCACTATGCTTTGTTTTCTTTATGTGAAACAAACAAATGTCTTGCAAATCATTGTTATTCATGAATCTTTTGTTTGTGCCTTTTTATGTTGCAACATAGTTTATTTGTCTTATTGCTAGAACTTTGTCTTTCATGTTATGATTAAAGTATTATGATCCCAGCTTTGAATGTTTTATAAATACTTTGATCAAGTTTATGATGGTTGATACATTGCAAATGTATCTATAATTTTTGATGTTCCATGCTTGGTTTTATCTACTTTCTTGTGTTTTGTCCACACTTTCGAGTACTTTCGAGTACTTTTCATATGATTTCTTGGACTAACCTATTAACAAGAGCCACAATGCCAGCTGCCTGTTTTCTGCTGTTTTTGGTTCCAGGAAAGTCAGAAAATGAATATTCTCGGAATTGGACGGGACAAAAGCCAAAGTGCCTATTATTCCGGAAGACATCTGATGCTAGAATATGAGACGGAGAAGGGCTGGGGGCCGGCCACACCACCTGGCCACGTGACCAGGCTTTGCCCGTGCCAGGGGGTGGTCTGGCTGACCCCAGCACCCCCTCGGCCTCTCCTCCTGCCTATATATTGCCCTCGGGACCAAAACCCTAAGTACCCGATCAAAAATCCACGAAAGATTTTGTATCCGCCATCATCTCCGTCCCTAGATCGGGAGGGATCTGAAGCTCTTCCCGGCACCCTGCCGGAGAGGGGAATTCACCCTAGAGGCCTTCTTCATCATCATGCAAGCCTCCGGTGTGATGCGTGAGTAGTTCATCTCTGGACTACGTGTCCATGTAGTAGCTAGATGGCTGGTTCTCCTCCTTTGTGCTTTCATGTCTAGATCTTGTGAGCTCCGTTCATGATCAAGATCATCTATTTGTAATTCTGCATGTTGTGTTTGCGGGGATCCGATGGATATTAAGATGCTATTTCAGATTGATTATTGATTCTATCATGTCTTTGTTATTTGTGATCTTGCATGCTTTCCGTTGTTAGTAGCTATCTTGGCCAAGTAGATGCTAGCAACTCCAAGAGTTAGTATTTATGCTCGATAGTGGGTTCATGCCTCTGGTAATCTGGGGAAGTGACAGAAATCTCTAAGGTACTAGATGTGTTGTTGCTACTAGGGAGAAAACAACAATCCTTTGTTCATAGAACAATCATATTGTTTACTTTACACGCAGTTCGTAAAGCAATAATCTGTTGCTTGCAACTTAATACTGGAGGGGGTTCGTATGATAACCTGAAGGTGGATTATTAGTCATAGATGCAGTTGGATGGCGGTCTATGTATAATGTTGTAATGCCCAATAAAGTTCCAAAGGAGTCAAGATGATTAGTATATGCTTGTATGCTTTCTCGATGTTTGTCAATTGCCCCGCTGTAATTTGTTCACCCAACATGTTATCTATCTTAAGGGGAGCCACCTCTAGTGAACTATGGACCCCGGTACTTTCTTTTACATACGATCTACAAACTGTTTACTGCTTTGTGTTTACTTTCTGCAAACTATTACTTCCTTCCATTCGATACGTTTAATCCTTTGTTTTCAGCAAAACCGGTGAGATTGACAACCTCATCGCAAGTTGGGGGAAAAGTTCTATGGTTGTGTTGTGCAGGTCTCCACGTTGTTGCTGGCACCGGTAGTGCGCCCTGCCAACGTTCAGCTAGCTACACCTTTGGGGTGTTTCCTTGCTCCTACTGGATTGATAACCTTGGTTTCTTACTGAGGGAAAACTTGCTGCTGTGCTCATCATACCTTCCTCTTGGGGTTCTCCAATGAGTTCGATATATTTGGGTCATCAACAACTTTTTCTGGCGGCATTGCCGGGGAGTCAAGGACATCTTCACAAGGGGAGTCCCTCATAACCAATCTCTTTACTTTGTTATTTTTGTTTTGCTTAGTTTCTTTTTGCTTTGTTTGCTTGTTTTGTTATCAAAAACACACAAAAAATAGTTTTACAAGTTTTGCTTTCTTAATTGAAAAACACACAAAAAAAATTAGTTCCTATCTTAAGTTGCCATTATGTCTAGCCTTGCTCCAATCACTATGACACCCGAGGAAATTATTTTCACTTTTAAACAAGGAATTGAGGAAAGCTTCAAGGAAGCTTGGTCTAGAATCTCTGATCTACATCAAAAAACTGAGCCTAAAATGACTCAAAGCTTGTTCCTTAGCAATTTTTACCTTGGAATTGCTCTTTGCTATAGATATGCTTTAGATGCTGTTGTGGGAGGAGATTTCCTCCAATGTAATGAGGATGATGCTATTAATGCTATAAACAAATTGATCCTTACTTACAACTTTCCTAGCCAAACTGATATTTCTTTCGCAAGCATATTTGCTAGATTGAACACTCTTGAGACTAGCACTCCTAGATTAAAAGATTGCTATAATACGCTTAGGGAGCATCATTGAAAGGGAAATGGACGTCGCCTAGAGGGGGTGAATAGGTGTTTTAAAATTATTACGGTTTAGGCTCTAATAAATGCGGAATAAAACTTAACGTTTAATCTATCAAGCCAAAACCTATATTCACTAGGTGCACTAAGTGCACCAACAACCTATGCTAAGCAAAATAAACAACAAGGTGATAGCAAGATATAATACTTCAAGCATGAAGGCTATCACAATGTAAATTGCAAAAGAAAAGGGCTCGGTTGAGAGATAACCGGTGGACGCGGAGATGATGATTTGTTTCCCGAAATTCACTTCCAAAGAAGCTACGTCTCCGTTGGAGAGGTGCGGGGGCGCAATGTACTTTGAACGCCACAAATGGATCACCTCGAGGTGTGGTGGCACGATTCTCACCCAACGCCACACAAGGCATCACCCCAAGATGCGAAGGCACGCAACCTACCGACGCCACAAAAGGCTCACCCTATTCTCCTGTGAACTCGCCACAAAGGCCTACTCACGTTCCACTATGGGACACTTGAGGGCGGTCACCGAACCCATACAAGGCTTGGGCAATCTACACAACTCATTGGAGGGCTCCCAAGAAACGCCACAAAGGCTCCACAATGCCATAAAAGGCCAACAAGCTTGGGGAACCTCCACAACTCAATTGGAGCCCCAAGAACAATGCCACGAAGGCTACAAAGCCACAAACGGCAACAAGGCCACAAAAGGCTACAAGACCACAAAAGTTCAACAATCCAACCACACAACCGTCTAGGGTTCCAAGAACCCAAGACAAACAAGCCCAAGGGCTTGAACTCGCCGAATCTCCGAGGAGAACTCAAACCTATGCACCAAATGCAAGAGGCAAGTACTTCTCTCTCAAATTCCACCAAAGCTACAAAAGCTATTGGGGGTATAAGGGAGGAAGATCACAAGAGGAGAACACAACACTCTCCAAGATCTAGATCCCAAGGATTCCTTCACAAAGAATGGATTTTGCTTGGTGGGGGTTGTAGATCTAGATCTCCTCTCTCAAATCCCTCAAAAAGATGCAAGAATCATAGGAGGGAGAAGGGGAGAGGGCAAGCTCTTCAAGGTTAACAATGGAGGAGAGAGAGAGAGCAAGAACCAAGAAAAAGCTAGAGTTAGGGCCGAAGGGGAAAGGGGATCTCCTTTTAAAGGGCTCCCCGATCTTCCCGTTACTCACAGAATCGCGCACGGCCAGTAGTACCGGTGGGTGGCCGGTACTACCGGTGGCACCCAGCCAACGGTCAGAAAACAGCGAGAGAAAGAACAAAAACGCGAGCCTGGCCGGTACTACCGCCGCTTAGTCGGAACTACCAGTGGCAAGAATGTCCTAGCGGTACTACCGCCTGAAAATCCGATCCAAGTTCCGTCAAATAGCGCTAACCAGGCAGAGAGAGTACAGAACCAAAAATGGGTTTACCGGAAGTTGGGCCAGAATTAACACCAGTACTACCGGCGGCAAACTGCCCTGGCGGTACTACGGGTGGCCCGCCGGAACTACCGGTCAGGCAAAAACTTCAGAACTAGAACTGCCACAACTTTTGCATCCGAACCCCAAACAAGATGAAACCAATTTTGTTGGAAAGATAACAACGTGTAGAATCCAAAAAAAATTCGAAATATTGGATATAACCAAGGGAGAAAATACCATGAATATATATGTGAGATACCTCCCAAGGTGTGGAGCCGGAAAACCCGCAAGATCAAAAACGCAATAAGATATGCACGGGAAATCCGTTTTTGACGAACTAGAGCTTGTTATGGAGATAACCACAAGCTCTAGATACTCACATGGACAAGAACCAAACAACAACCAAGAAAGATGATGCTATGTATGCAAAGGTTTGAGCTCTCTCTGAAAGATACGAACGAGTCACCCACTCGAGAGCCCCTCTTGATAGTACGGCTATCTATTCTATACCCGGTCTCCCAACACTACAAGAACACTACAAGAGACCGGTAAAATAGAAACCCTATCAAGATCATACCTTTGCCTTGAGCATCCCACTTGAGCTTGATGTAGACGATCTTGTCACCTTCAAGATGGAACACCTTTCTTGATTGCACGTGCTTGCACTTTCTTGATGAAGACTTTAGAAATGCTCCCCCATACTCCATGGGGAGGCCTCTTCTTTCAACTTGTCTTCATCATTCCATGATTGCCGAGGATGGCAAGCTCCAAGCATGATATCTTCAAGAGATGACACATCTTGAGCTTGCACTTCATTTCTTGATGATGTCTTGAACATAGCCATGAGGAACTCCATCTTCTTCTTCTTCTTCTTATTCTTCAAGACATACTTGATCTTCTTCTTCTACTTGATTCCAATAGGCACAAAGCCCTTAGACAATGCTTCTTCTTTTTCATCCTTGAAACCAACACATGGTCCAAGCGATGCCAATGGACAAACCTACAAGTGAAACTCAATTTGCACATTAGTCCATATGGATTGTCATTAATTACCAAAACCACACATGGGGGCATACATGCCCTTTCAATCATAATTATGTTCCAATAAATTCTGAACCATCAAAGTGGCTCCCCACAGTAAAGATTGATATAAATACTGAAACTTTTCAAGCCTGCTGTGATATCATGTCTGAATTTTGTCTTATGCCCAAAGATATTTATGAATCTTTGAATCTTTGGGGGCTTACTGAAGGAGCAAACGAAATATCTCTTGCTAATAATGCTACCACATTACCTATTGGAATAGTTGAAGGAGTGTTTACAAATATTCTTGGGAAAATGATTTCTACTGATTATCTCATTATTGAATGTGCAGGAAATGGACAAATTACACTTGGAAGGTCCCTATTAGAACTCCTTGGAGCAATAATAGATGTGGGAAAGGGGACCATGCACCTTTCTTATCCACCAAACAATCATATTTTCCCCAAGCTTAAGAATAAAAGTAAGAGAGGTAAGGGCAAGAAATTTGGTCTTAATGCTTCTTCATTTGCGAACACTTGATTCTTTCTTGCTTCTTATGCCTAACTTAAAGGCGTTAAATAAAAGTACTTATTGGGAGATAACCCAAAAGTTTTAGATGAGTCTTGGAAGTTATTACTTCAGTAATAACCGCTCCTTATCCTTTTTTATTTGCTTTTTGTGCCAAGAGTAACCTCTAATGAGAGAGAAGTAATGATTGGGAAAGTTGTTGTCCCAAAACAGATTTCTGTGCTTCACCGTACAAATTCGTGTAAAATCTCTGTACGTACTTTTGAGGAGTGAATTTTTATTCTTCTGCCCCAGGTTGTTATCTAACTTTCGTTAGTTCTACACTTGTTGATTTTATCAATAGAAGGTCTTCGAAAAAAATTGTCTTTACCTGCTGGTCTATTTTGACAAATTTCTGCCATTTTCTGCATTTGCTTCTTGTTGGTTCCTTTTTGAGTTCTTTTGGGGAACTAAGCTTTTTGAGGGAAGTGCTATAGTAGCTAGTGTTCTAATGTAAGTTTATTGGTGTTAGAATTGAACTTAAAATACTTATTATCTTGAGTGCACTAATGTTGCTAATAAAGATTGTGTGAAGTTTTTTACGAAGGAAAAATTTCAGGTGTATGGAAGGAATGAGTAATGAAATGAAGGATGGACTAAAGCTCAAGCTTGGGGATGCCACGCGTGTCACCCCAAGAAATATCCAAGAAGTAAAAGCGTCAAAGCTTGGGGATGCCCAAGGCATCCCCTCTTCATCAATAAAAATTCCAGGTTTCTTCCAAACGCTTCATTTTTATCGTTTCATGCACAATTATGTTATTCTTGGAGCGTCTTGTTTTTCGTTTTCGTTTTGGTTTTTCGTTTTCTTTGTTTGCTTAGTTTTCTAAATAAATTGGTTGTACCCCCTCTTTCATACATTGGTTTTCAAATAGTTTGGTTTGGTTTGGAAAAGAGTAGGAAAAGGTCATGCTTAAGTGGTAAAGAGAGCTTGTTTTGACAGTGGCTTATGCTTTGGCATGCCATGCTTGATATTGTTTTGGCTTTATTCTTAGTATTCTTTGTTGTAGCATGACTTGTTATAAACAATTGAGATTGCTTAATGTGCCTTGGATGAATCATGCGTTGTTTTAGCATATTAAATCCATGAGGAACGCCATCTTTTTCTTCTTCTTCAAGACATACTTGATCTTCTTATTCTACTTGATTCCAATAGGCACAAAGCCCTTAGACAATGCTTATTATTTTTCATCCTTGAAACCAACACATGGTCCAAGCGATGCCAATGGACAAACCTATAAGTGAAACTCAATTTGCACATTAGTCCATAGGGATTGTCATTAATTACCAAAACCACACATGGGGGCATACATGCCCTTTCAATCTCCCCCATTTTGGTAATTGATGGCAATCCCCTAGAGAGGGTTTAAATAAGGAATTTAACGACCAAAATGGATGCCCCAACATCAAATACTACACAAGTATGTGATTTTGGTACAACCACAATATATAGAGCAAACTCCCCCACAATCTATGCATGTGTGATGAACTTGAATTTCATTGCATAGATTGCCAACCATTACGGGTGGTTGAGTTTACTCTATATATTAAACATGCAAAGCAACAACAAAGATGCAAGAGCATGCAAGGATAATGCTTAAGAACCAACTCAAAGCATAAACCAACTTCCCTTAAACCCTCCAAAATTTCTCCCCCATTGGAATTGATTGCCAAAATGGGTGAAAAGTTCTAGACGGCTAATATAGTGAGAATTCCTCCAAAGGTGTGCATATGCACATATCCAATGATGGATCCTTGGGAGGAAGTAAGACTATATTGAGGACCCAAAGATTGCAAAAAATAAAAGGAAATGAAAGAAGCTTCAACAAATGAAGCAAGCAATCAAAAGATCCAAAAATACCAATTGACAACATCAATTGATACCAAAACAACACAAGACAAAATGATACAAACAAATGAGTGTTTAGATGTAATAGGGAAGCTCCCCAATATTTGTGCACAAATTAGAATCATTGAATTGAATACATCATGCACAAGTATCGAATCCTCACTCCCCCATAGACATTTAAACCTCAAACAAAGAGAAAGACAAATTAGCAGTCTTAAGTGAGTTAGAGAAGCTCCCCAAGGATTATGCACCAATTATAATAATTATATTTGGAAACAAAGTGCACAATCATGGAATCCTCACTCCTACAAACTCATTTAACAATACACAGCAAGAGAGATCAAATTATGAGTGCCCAGACATGCAAACAAAAGGGGCAAGCACTCATAGAAAAAAATTGGAAGCCACCGAAGAATCAACAAGAGGTAAAAGGTGGTCTCCAAGGAAAACAAAAACAACCAAAGATTTATCTTCTTGTGTGTATAAGTTTCTAGGTGGAAAATATCACAAAGACATATGCCCACAAAGAAACATGCACACACAAAATAGATACACAAGAAGGCACATGAACAACAAAATGAAGTCATATAACATACCAATAGGATTTTTGAATGAAAGCATGGCCAAAGGCTCAAATATATCTTATTGTACATCAATGAGCTTCAAGAACCAACACACTACATACATTACAACTATTACCAAGGGAAAAGGGAATAGTTGGAATATATGGAGAAAGACAACAAGTGTCACAAATAGAAATCAACTATGCAAAATACTCACTATTGCACATGAGATAGAATGGGGAAAAGATATGCAATAAAATTGCTAGATTGACATATTTGGGATTGGTGAATCATCATGATTTTGTATAGCCCACTTATATGCACTCATCTCACCATACTCACATTTGCAATAGAGGAGAGTTTGCAAAAAACAAAATAAGAATCACAAAATTTGTGCAAACACAAATTCATGCCAACAAGCAACCTACAAAAGGTTGGAAACAACATAAGTATGCATGAGATAGATACTTGTTACTGAGATATAGTTGGTAGGATGTAGATGATATGAATTAGTTGATCATCCTAGCTTGCATTCAATTGACATGTAGACACCACTTCTTCCTTGTTTATGAGACATGCATCCAATATATCTCCAATGTACCTAAAACACAATTAAGTACACTATGTTCCCAAACAAATTGGGTCCAAAGTAGTTAGTGCAATATATAGGAGAAGCTCCACATAAATATGTGCATATTAATATGAAATTGAACTTCATGCACATATTAGCCAATAGGATTTGGTGGAGTTTCCCCTATACATTGGATCATAGAAATAAAGCATGCCATAATATATATATACAAGAAGTAAATATGCATGCACAAGACTCTCCAGAACCAAAAAAAGATACAATTTGAACTTAAACACCAAGTAAACCAAGAAGTAGCACACAAAATTGTGACACGACAAAAAGGTGTCCAAATTGTATCAAAGAGCCAAATCAACACATGAAAGGACACCAATTCAACAAATGAACAAGGCAAAAGCCAAAGAGCAAAAGATGCACAAAACACACAATGCTCAAGTATTTATCTCATCCTAAAAGATCACACAAGTAAAGAGGATGAGACAAAACCAACTCCCAAATAGAGCAAGGTTCCAACACACAAACCCACACTCTCTACACTTTTCATGATGGCACAAAGTACCAAAAGAAAAGATCAAGCATCCAAGCACGAGAAACACTATATGGATCAAATTAAGAAGCATAAACATGAGTATTCTAAATAATATAGGAGAGCTCCCCCAAGAATGGTGCATTATATAGAATTTTGCTTTTGAATGAAAAATGCACACAAAAGAGATCATCACTACTACCTACATTAAATAAAACACAAGGGAATACCAATAAACTAAAGGGATCCACAAGAGTCAAGGAAGACATGGGAGAAAAAGACAACAAATTCTTGGCCAAAGATAGGACAAATAAAAGCAAAGGCCAAAGTGAACATGATCAATAAATCCTACCATATATGGAGTGTCACTTGTCCAAGGACAAGAATTATGGGGAAAATTTTCCCGAGGTAGTTTGCAAGGAAATCATGATCATATTCACACATAGAAGCATGTAACAAGATATAAAAGATATGCTTGATGCTTCGAGAGACATTCTTGATAGCTCCAAATAGTCACACAATCGCTAGTGATAAGTGTAACTTGAAGCAAATGGTTTCCATGTAGGATATGGAGGTCCAAATATGAGGAAAACACATATCAAGAAAAGCTCTCACAAACAAGATCCAAAAGATGAGCAATAAAAGAACAAAGCAAATTAGAACTTGTTTGAGCTAAATGTGCCACATAGGAGCTAGATAATTTTCAATATAAATTCTAAGTGGCACTACCTCAAATGTTCACATTTTCTAGGTTTGTAATATGCACCAAGCATATTACTCCCCCATAATGTGATAAACCAAGAAATCTCGACACGAGGCAAAAAGGTCAAAATGGAGATGATTAATGGACATTATGGAATTCAAATTCTTTATGAGAATGACATACCACATAGAGACAAGATAAACATGTAATGTCAACACTAAGTGGTATTCCTCATGTAAACACATTTTAGGATTGTGGAATGCCCAAGCATAACACTCCCCCAAAATGGGATAGTCCATTAATCTCTCCCAAGAGCCAAATGAGATACCAAATAAATTCAACAAAGGCTCAAACATAAGAACAAAAATACATGATGTGCCAACAACATACACAAATATACTAGACAACACAATATAGGTATGAGGGAAGCACAACATGTACAAACACATATAATGGTACAAAACCAACACATGCACAAGGGAGCAAGTAACTTTCAATGTAAAGGAGTTGAGCACATGTTACCGCAAGGAGGAACATTGGATATGAGATAGAGTCAAGATAATCCAATTGGCTTGACTTGACAAAAATAAATGATGAAGACCCCTCAATTCTTCATAATGTAGCCAAGCCTCCAATGCCCTCCAACCAACACCTATTGATCAAGTTTTAGCTTGTTGGTCCCCAACCAAGTTGGGTCCTAAGAAGTTAGTCACAATAGGCTTGGCCACCCAAATGATTCTTTTCTTGACACCACTTTGGGCACCAACATATTTGGCAAACACATTGCCCACCTCATCCTTACCAAGAGAATATGCATCATATATCAAGATAGGCTTGGATGAGGAGTTACCCATGGTGCATGAGGAAGAAAGGTGCCCCTTCTCGCGGCATATGTAGCAAGTTCTTCTCTTGCTATATTTATTCTTGGAAGATGCCACCCCTTGAGGAAGAGCTTGAGTCTTGGGAAGAGGCCCGCTTATAGCTTGAGGTGGAGCTTGAGGCCGCTTCCCTTGTTGCTTCTTCTTCAATGGTCAACATCTCACATGACGGCCTTCTTCCTTGCACTTGAAGCACACAATGTTGGCCGGATTCTTCACTTGACCTTGGCCATTCTTCTTGCTGCCCTTGTGCTTCAATAAGTTGGTGGGCTTGTTCTTGATGTTGGAGTTATATCCAAGCCCACTCTTGTCATTTGGGGATCTTTGCACACCCAAGATGTTCTTGAGAGTGGTCTTCCCTTCATGACACTTATTCAAGTCATTCTTCAAAGAAGTGACTTGGGCCTTGAGCTTCTTGTTTTCCTCTACATGGTTAGTATCAACAACAATACTAGAGGAAGTAGATGCTACTTTGTTAGAGCAACAAGGCAAGGGATGCAATTCATCACAAGATATAACATGGTTATGAGATGATGAATCACAAGGACTAGCACATTGCAATATGACACTAGGAGTAGAAGTAGTGTTAATGTCCACATGAGGCTCACTCGATGTTACCTTTGACAAAATAGCCTCATGTAGACTACCATGGGAAACTAGAAGGTCCTCATGCGAGCTTGAGAGCTTAGCATGACTCTCTTCCAATTTCCCATAGTTGCTAGTTAGCAAAGGAAGTTGAGCACGTAGCTCAACATTCTCCTTCACAATAGATGCTTCAGAAGAGATAGAGTTAGTAGCACAAGCATCATCAACAGTAGTAAGAGGTGAGGGCAACTTGGAAAGCTCTTTAGTGTATGAGGCTTTAAGTTGCTCATGTGACTCGGTGAGTTTGATGAGCTCCCCCATTATGACCCTAGAGCCATTGTTGAGGTGCTCAAAATCCTCAAGGAGTTTAGCATAGGCAAACTCAAGCTCATCATTTTTAATTTGGAGGTCACTTGCCACCTCAAGATCTCTATCATGGGATTTCTTCACCCTAGATAGCTCTAGGGCAAAGGTCTCCTCAAGAGATTCCTTGGTGGTTTGTTCCTCTTCAAGAGCTTCATTTAAGTTTGCAATGTCATTAGCATACTCACACTCAAGACTACACATTTTGTCAATTGTGTCCTCATGCTCATAAATTAGTTGCTTACTTTCAATGGAAAAGTTCAATATTTCAATGAAAGTGGAGCAAGCATTTTTATCATTGTGAAGAGCACGAAGGACTAGCTCCTACTTCTCTTTTAGAGAAGCAACATCATCATCTACTTCATCTAAGTCAACATTCACATCATCAAGAGGTGCATTGGGGTCCAAAGGAGAAGTTGCCTTTGATTCCTTAGCCATGAGGCATAAGTGAATGTTGGAAGAAGGTGATGATGGGGGAACACTTGAAGCTCCAATAGCAACCTTGCCTTGGCCCACACATTCTTCGATTTCCTCTACATGGTTAGAAACACAAGTACTAGAGGAAATAGAAGCACATTTATCATGGAAACAAGGCAAAGCAAGCATATCATGATGAGATATATTCAATCCATTTCTACATGATATGCAAGGGCAATCACAACTAGGATGTAAATCACATATAGTCCTACATGTGTTCATGCCCAAAGATACAACATTGCAATGAGATAGATATGAAGAATCATCAATGACAAGCTCACTATCCACATTGCAAGTTCTATCACCACTCACCATATCATTACCTTGAGACAACTCACATGTTGGTATAGTGGAAGAAGATGAGAACTCATCACGGCCGGAGGTGGAGGGAACACAATCATCCTCATTAAGCTTGGACACATCATATTTTGCTTGAAGCTTGGTCCAAATATCATGAGCATTCCGAAAAGGCATGATTGAGGAAAGAACTACAAAGCTCACAACATTAACAAGCACATTAGATGCTTGAGCTTCGAGATAAGATTTTGTCTCCTCCTCCAAAGATAGATTTTGGGGATCCTTAGGAGGAGACAAGCCCATATCTATAATTCGCTCAATATTTGGGTCAATGACCCGGAAATGACTAAGCATGCGAATACGCCAAACATCATAATTTGTGCCATCAAATGTAAATGTGTGAGAGTGCACTAAACCCCTAGGAGACATCCTTACTCTCGAGGCGGTGAAGCCAAATAAGCGAGAGACCTCGCTTTGATACCAATTTAAAGGGAAATGGACGTCGCCTAGAGGGGGTGAATAGGCGTTTTAAAATTATTACGGTTTAGGCTCTAATAAATGCGGAATAAAACTTAATGTTTAATTTATCAAGCCAAAACCTATATTCACTAGGTTCACTAAGTGCACCAACAACCTATGCTAAGCAAGATAAAAAACAAGGTGATAGCAAGATATAATACTTCAAGCACGAAGGCTATCACAATGTAAATTGCAAAAGAAAAGGGCTCGGTTGAGAGATAACCGATGGACGCGGAGACGATGATTTGTTTCCCAAAATTCACTTCCAAAGAAGCTACATCTCCGTTGGAGAGGTGTGGGGGCGCAATGTACTGCGAACACCACAAATGGCTCACCTCGAGGTGTGGTGGCACGATGCTCACCCAACGCCACACAAGGCCTCACCCCAAGATGCGAAGGCACACAACCTACCGACGTCACAAAAGGCTCACCCTATTCTCCTGTGAACTCGCCACAAAGTCCTACTCACGTTCCACTATGGGACACTTGAGGGCGGTCACCGAACCCATACAAGGCTTGGGGCGATCTACACAACTTAATTGGAGGGCTCCCAAGAAATGCCACAAAGGCTCCACAATGCCACAAAAGGCCAACAAGCTTGGGGAACCTCCACAACTCAATTGGAGCCCCAAGAACAATGCCACGAAGGCTACAAAGCCACAAAAGGCAACAAGGCCAAAAAAGTCTACAAGACCACAAAAGGTCAACAAATCCAACCACACAACTGTCTAGGGTTCCAAGAACCCAAGAGAAACAAGCCCAAGGGCTTGAACTCGCCAAATCTCCGAGGAGAACTCAAACCTATGCACCAAATGCAAGAGGCAAGTTCTTCTCTCTCAAATTCCACCAAAGCTACAAAAGCTATTGGGGGAATAAGGGAGGAAGAACACAAGAGGAGAACACAAAACTCTCCAAGATCTAGATCCCAAGGATTCCTTCACAAAGAAGGGATTTTGCTTGGTGGGGGTTGTAGATCTAGATCTCCTCTCTCAAATCCCTCAAAAAGATGCAAGAATCATAGGAGGGAGAAGGGGAGAGGGCAAGCTCTTCAAGGTTAACAATGGAGGAGAGAGAGAGAGAGAGAGCAAGAACCAAGAAAAAGCTAGAGTTAGGGCCGAAGGGAAAAGGGGATCTCCTTTTAAAGGGCTCCCCGATCTGCCCGTTACTCACAGAATCGCGCACGGCCGGTAGTACCGGTGGGTGGCCGGTACTACCGGTGGCACCCAGCCAACGGTCAGAAAACAGCGAGAGAAAGAACAAAAACGCGAGCCTGGCCGGTACTACCGCCGCTTAGCCGGAACTACCGGTGGCAAGAATGTCCTAGCGGTACTGCCGCCTGAAAATCCGATCCAAGTTCCGTCAAATAGCGCTAACCAGGCAGAGAGAGTACAGAACCAAAAATGGGTTTACCGGAAGTTGGGCTGGAATTAACACCGGTACTACTGGCGGCAAACTGCCCTGGCGGTACTACGGGTGGCCCGCCGGAACTACCGGTCAGGCAAAAACTTCAGAACTAGAACTGCCACAACTTTTGCATCCGAACCCCAAACAAGATGAAACCAATTTTGTTGGAAAGATAACAACGTGTAGAATCCAACAAAAATTCGAAATATTGGATATAACCAAGGGAGAAAATACCATGAATATATATGTGAGATACCTCCCAAGGTGTGGAGCCGGAAAACCCGCAAGATCAAAAACGCAATAAGATATGCACGGGAAATCCGTTTTTGACGAACTAGAGCTTGTTATGGAGATAAACACAAGCTCTAGATCCTCACATGGACAAGAAACAAACAACAACCAAGAAAGATGATGCTATGTATGCAAAGGTTTGAGCTCTCTCCGAAAGATACGAACGAGTCACCCACTCGAGAGCCCCTCTTGATAGTACGGCTATCTATCCTAAACCCGGTCTCCCAACACTACAAGAACACTACAAGAGACCGGTAAAATAGAAACCCTATCAAGATCATACCTTTGCCTTGAGCATCCCACTTGATCTTGATGTAGACGATCTTGTCACCTTCAAGATGGAACACCTTTCTTGATTGCACGTGCTTGCACTTGCTTGATGAAGACTTTAGAAATGCTCCCCCATACTCCATGGGGAGGCCTCTTCTTTAAACTTGTCTTCATCATTCCATGATTGCCGAGGATGGCAAGCTCCAAGCATGATATCTTCAAGAGATGACACATCTTGAGCTTGCACTTCATTTCTTGATGATGTCTTGAAGATAGCCATGAGGAACTCCATCTTCTTCTTCTTCTTATTCTTCAATACATACTTGATCTTCTTCTTCTACTTGATTCCAATAGGCACAAAGCCCTTAGACAATGCTTCTTCTTTTTCATCCTTGAAACCAACACATGGTCCAAGCGATGCCAATGGACAAACCTACAAGTGAAACTCAATTTGCACATTAGTCCATAGGGATTGTCATTAATTACCAAAACCACACATGGGGGCATACATGCCCTTTCAATCATAATTATGTTCCAATAAATTCTGAACCATCAAAGTGGCTCCCCACAGTAAAGATTGATATAAATACTGAAACTTTTCAAGCCTGCTGTGATATCATGTCTGAATTTTGTCTTATGCCCAAAGATATTTATGAATCTTTGAATCTTTGGGGGCTTACTGAAGGATCAAACGAAATATCTCTTGCTAATAATGCTACCACATTACCTATTGGAATAGTTGAAGGAGTGTTTACAAATATTCTTGGGAAAATGATTTCTACTGATTATCTCATTATTGAATGTGCAGGAAATGGACAAATTACACTTGGAAGGTCCTTATTAGAACTCCTTGGAGCAATAATAGATGTGGGAAAGGGGACCATGCACCTTTCTTCTCCACCAAACAATCATATTTTCCCCAAGCTTAAGAATAAAAGTAAGAGAGGTAAGGGCAAGAAATTTGGTCTTAATGCTTCTTCATTTGGGAACACTTGATTCTTTCTTGCTTCTTATGCCTAACTTAAAGGCGTTAAATAAAAGTACTTATTGGGAGATAACCCAAACGTTCTAGATGAGTCTTGGAAGTTATTACTTCAGTAATAACCGCTCCTTATCCTTTTTTATTTGCTTTTTGTGCCAAGTGTAACCTCTAATGAGAGAGAAGTAATGATTGGGAAAGTTGTTGTCCTGAAACAGATTTTTGTGCTTCACCGTAAAAATTCATGTAAAATCTCTATACGTACTTTTGAGGCGTGAATTTTTATGCTTCTGCCCCAGATTGTTATCTAACTTTCGTTAGTTCAACACTTGTTGATTTTAGCAACAGAAGGTCTTTGAAAAAATTCGTCTTTACCTGCTGGTCTGTTGATTTCTGCCATTTTTTCCATTTGCTTCTTGTTGGTTCCTTTTTGAGTTCTTTTGGGGAATTGAGCTTTCTGAGGGAAGTGCTACAGTAGCTAGTGTTCTAATGGAAGTTTATTGGTGTTAGAACTGAACATAAAAGACTTATTATCTTGAGTACACTAATGTTGCTAATAAAGATTTTGTGAAGTTTTGTACGAAGGAAAATTTTCAGGTGTATGGAAGGAATGAGTAATGAGACGAAGGATGGACTGAAGCTCAAGCTTGGGGATGCCACGCGTGTCACCCCAAGAAATATCCAAGAAGTACGAGCGGCAAAGCTTGGGGATGCCCAAGGCATCCCCTCTTCATCAATAAAAATTCCAGGTTTCTTCCAAACGCTTCATTTTTATTGTTTCATGCACAATTGTGTTATTCTTGGAGCGTCTTCTTTTTCATTTTCATTTTGGTTTTTCGTTTGCTTTGTTTGCTTAGTTTTCTGAATAAATTGGTTGGACCCCCTCTTTCATACATTGGTTTTCAAATAGTTTGGTTTAGTTTGGAAAAGAGTAGGAAAAGGTCATGCTTAAGTGCTAAAGAGAGCTTGTTTTGACAGTGGCTTATGCTTTGTCATGCCATGCTTGATATTGTTTTGGCTTTATGCTTAGTATTCTTTGCTGTAGCATGACTTGTTATAAACAATTGAGATTGCTTAATGTGCCTTGGATGAATCATGCGTTGTTTTAGCATATTAAAGCCATGAGGAACTCCATCTTCTTCTTCTTCTTCTTCTTCTTCGTCTTCTTCTTCTTCAAGACATACTTGATCTTCTTCCACGCTAGGGGGTGGTCTGGCCGCCCCAGGCACCCCCTCGGCCTTTCCTTCCACCTATATATTGCCTCTGATACGGAAACCCTAGGTACCCGATCAAAAATCCACGAAAGAGTCTGTAGCCGCAGCCATCTCCATCCCTAGATCGGGAGGGATCTGAAGCTCTTCCCGGCACCCTGCCGGAGAGGGGAATTCACCCTGGAGGCCTTCTTCATCATCATGCAAGCCTCCGGTGTGATGCGTGAGTAGTTTATCTCTAGACTACGGGTCCATGTAGTAGCTAGATGGCTGGTTCTCCTTCTTTGTGCTATCATGTTTAGATCTTGTGAGCTCCGTTCATGATCAAGATCATCTATTTGTAATTCTGCATGTTGTGTTTGCGGGGATCCGATGGATATTGAGATGCTATTTCAGATTGATTATTGATTCTATCATGTCTTTGTTATTTGTGATCTTGCATGCTTTCCGTTGTTAGTAGCTATCTTGGCCAAGTAGATGCTAACAACTCCAAGAGTTAGTATTTATGCTCGATAGTGGGTTCATGCCTCTGGTAATCTGGGGAAGTGATAGAAATCTCCAAGGTACTAGATGTGCTATTGCTAGTAGGGAGAAAACAACAATCCTTTGTTCATAGAACAACCATATTGGTTACTTTACACGCAATTCGTAATGCAATTATCCGTTTCTTGCAACTTAATACTAGAGGGGGTTCGGATGATAACCTGAAGGTGGATTATTAGTCATAGATGCAGTTGGATGACGGTCTATGTATAATGTTGTAATGCCCAATCGAATCTCAAAGGAGTCAAGATGAGTAGTATATGCTTGTATGCTTTCTCGATGTTTGTCAATTGCCCTGCTATAATTTGTTCACCCAGCATGTTATCTATCTTAAGGAGAGCTACCTCTAGTGAACTATGGACCCCGGTCCTTTCTATTACCATCAATCTACAATCAACTGTTTACTGCTTTGTGTTTACTTTCTGCCAACTATTACTTTCTTCCATTCGACACGTTTAATCCTTTGTTTTTAGCAAAACCGGTGAGATTGACAACATCATCGCAAGTTGGGGACATAGTTCTGTGGTTGTGTTGTGCAGGTCTCCACGTTGCTGCTGGCATCGGTAGTGCGCCCTGCCAAAGTTCAGCTAGCTACACCTTTGGGGTGTTTCCTTGCTCCTACTGGACTGATGACCTTGGTTTCATAACTGAGGGAAACTTACTGATGTGCTTATCAGACCTTCCTCTTGGGGTTCCCCAACGAGCTCGTTAATACACGAGTCAGCACACCCTTGGGCGGTACTACCGGCGCCTAGCCGGTACTACCGGTCAGAGCAGAAACCACTCAAAAAACTCGGGGAACTCTGTCTCACAGGAAAACTAGGAAGGTTGTGGATGTGCTGATATGGTCTGTGCATAAAATGGTGATTTCCCACAACCTACCAAGGTGGACCCCCTATGGTGACCCAGCATACCACTGCATAGGTAGTACAATATAGTCATTGACATGACATCCACAGAATACGTTCCGTAAATATCACATCCCTCAGACTGGTACAACAGAAACATTGCGGGTCCAAATTACAAACATACACACTTCATTATTATTACAATACCAGAAGTTCGAGACTTCAAAAGGTTCAAACTTACAAACCAAATAAATTATCTCATAAGTTTAGCAGAAGAACAAAAAACACAACGGTAAATAAGACGTGAGCTCAACAACTTATTTTATAGAGTTCGGGTTGCTCGGCTCAACCTAGGTAACTAGAGTACCGCCTGACAACTACTCTGACTCATTGTCTTCAGCTCCATATTGTATCTCGTAGTCCACTCCTTCGATTCCACCAGATAGATCTGGCTCTTCATAGTAGATGTCATTCTGGACCTCCGTGGCATACACCTGGTCATCCTTCTAGCCCTCAAAGTCTAGCAAGGGGTTCAAAGGAAAGGGTGAGTAACATTGTTACCTAGCAAATTCAATATATGCAAGGTGGGAAGTTTGATGCTCTATCTACCACCTCGGACGATACGTCCTTGGTACTATGCAGTTTTGGTGAACATTTCTTCAAAAGTTGTCAAAACTTTGCCCATCAGCCTTCGCGCGTTGGCCAGAACTTCATGGAGTTCCTTTCCTGCCGTGTTCGTAGCTCCTTCCCAGAACAGAGAGTAACATGTCACAATTCTTACACTCTACAGAGGTGCATTGCTTTACCCATAAGAGACCAACTCCTTGTTGCACAACCAGGCGTACTTCCCTATCCACAATTCCATGATGTGGGGCCCAGTAGTTGATCCAAGCCAATCACTACCCCTTTCACGACCCTGCATGTCCCTTGGTGTACGCCATGCCCACATATTGAATTACGACAATGGTTAGTACAGACCGTCAGATGCCAGAACTATCGTGGGACGTTGAGGCTCCCACCCATATGCTGCATATCCTCTACGAATTACAAATAAATGCACGCTACGAGGATAACAACCACGACCTGGCCATTCGGATGCATGCGAGAGGAAGAAGATACATCTGACTTCTCCATCCCATTCCAAATCTTATGGTTAACGCGTAATATATGGCGCTAGAATCACTGATGTCATGGGTTATTAAGTCCTAGTTGTTTTGCAACTGGAATCTTAGATTCCCCTGCAATTCTTAGTATTTATCATCACTTAGGATGATAATAGCATTTCATTTGTTTGAGAAAATACCTATTTTCTGTCTCCTTTAAAACATAGGTGATAACACACAATTTTCAAATATTTTCATAAAGACTCTTCAAAGGACATGAGCAAGTTGTGAACTTGCCTTGTGACTCCAAGGTAGTGAAGTAGGATGCTTCCACCTGACCTTGAGCTCCGGTGTCTACAGAGAACCATTATTGCCTAGTAAGGACAATATTTAAAGAAGCAATATGCAATGCATAGTAATGTCATGCAATTGTTTATTATTTGTTTATTTGCATGTTTTACCCTCATAGTAAAAGTTTGTTATTTCTTTAATTAAAAGAAAAGTATTACTTAAAGTCTTTGAAATTTTCATAAACATTATATTTAGTATTTTTATAAAGACTCATATTATTTAAAGAGTATCAAATTGAATTTATTTAATTTTTAACTCTTTTAAATATTTAACTAAAATTCCTTTAAAGAAATGAGACTTTATTTTTATCACAATTAATTTACCTTTCAAACATACAAACTAGTATTTTTCTATAATAGCACTTCCTTTTAGAATTGTAAAAATGACTTTTATTAAATTTTTATGTGTTTGTATATTTTTATAAAATTCTAAAGGGATATATACCTTAATAATAATAATTTTAAATTTAGTTACCTAAAATTCCATTTGTTATTTTTCTTAAATAGAGGACATTTTTATGAGTCCATTAATATTTTATTTATGTTTTAGGATTTTTATTTTATTTCTTAGAATTATTTGAGTTCTAGAGGTATTTTGGTCATTTGATAATTTAATTAGGCTTTTTTCCTTTTAAAATAAACCTAGCCCATTGGGCTAGCCCAGTCCTGACCCGGCCTATCTGGCTGGTCAAACCCCCTCTACCACGAGCGGCCCAATGCCACTTGATTTCCTCCCTGTCTCTCTCTCGTTCACCCTTTGGCTCGTCCCCGCGAAGCTGCCACGATGTCGATGTTGTCGCCGCTCGATTCTGGCCGCCCTGGGCTACTTCGGCCGCCGCCGTGGTGTGTGGCAAGGTAGCTGACGCTGCTCCACCGTCTGGTCCTTCTCGATTCACCTGTAGGTCTCTCTCCCGTCTAGGTTGACTCCACCCCGAACCCTAGGGTTTGGGGTTTGCCGGTGATGTGGAGTTTCGCCGCCCTGGTGGTGCTGTGTGATACATTGCAAATGTATCTTTAATTTTTGATGCTCCATGCTTGGTTTTATCCACTTTCTTGTGTTTTGTCCATACTTTGGAGTACTTTTCATATGATTTCTTGGACTAACCTATTAACAAGAGCCACAGTGCCAGCTGCCTGTTTTCTTCTGTTTTTGGTTCCAGGAAAGTCAGAAAATGAATCTTCTCGGAATTGGACGGGACAAAAGCCAAAGTGCCTATTTTTCCAGAAGACTCACAGAGCCAGAATACGAGATGGAGGAGGGCCAAGGGCTGGCCACACCACCCCCAGGCGCGGGCTGGGCCTGGCCACGCCAGGGCATGGTGTGGTGGCCCCAGGCACCCCCTCGGTCTCCCTCTTCGCCTATAAGAAGCCTTCTTACCTAAAAACTCCAGGGGGGGTCGATGTTTTTCCAGAAGGAGTTCTGCTCCGCCGCCACCACCAGATTCCACAAAACAGCACCAGAAACTCCGTTCTGGCACCCTGCCGGGACGGGGAATTGGAGGAGATCATCGCCATCATCATCACCATCGCTTCTCCATCGACCATCCATGTTTCTCCCATCTATGAGTGAGTAATCCCCCATTGTAAGCTATGGGGATGGTAGGGATTGGATGAGATCGTTCATGTAATGGCATCAGATTGTTAGGGCATGGTGCCTAGTATCTTTTATTAGTGCTTTTTGACTTTGTTGCGACTTGTTGTGCTTAATGCTTGTCACTAGGGCCCGAGTGCCATGATTTCAGATCTGAACTTATTATTGATTCATTATTATAGTATTGTTCTTGGTCTTATCTCCAAGTTGTATACACACATCGTTGTCCGGAACCTATGGCCCTGAAGTGACAGAAATCGGGATAACCGGAAGGGAAAAGCTTTGATGTGAGGATCACATGTGTTCACGGAGTGTTAATGCTTTGCTCCGATGCTCTATTAAAAGGAGCACCTTAATTGCCAGTAGTTCCCTAGAGGCCCCGCTGCAAACGGGCTGGCAGGACAAAAGATGTTGTGCAAGTTCTCATTGCGAGCACGTATGACTATATATGGAACACATGCCTAGGATTGTCTAGTACTTGGGTGCTTTATCTTATTTATCTGCAATTTCCCTATGTTCTGATTGCTATGTGAATTGTCTTGTCCATGCAACGCCCGTCCATCCATCCCTATGCCTACCGCACTCGAATCCCACTGTTTACTGCTTTCGTTACTACTGTCTTTGTTTTACTACTGCTGCTACTTTGCTAATCCTACTACAAAACTGTTGGTACTGATAAACTGCTGTGAGCAAGATTGTTTCCAGGTGCAGCTGAATTGACAACTCAGTTCTTAAGGCTTATAAATATTCTTTGGCTCCCCTTGTGTCGAATCAATAAATTGGGTTTCACTACCCTCGAAAATACTACGATACACCCCTTATACTTGTGGGTCATAAAGACTATTTTCTGGTGCCGTTGCCGGGGAGCATAGCTTTATTTATCAAGTCCACTTGGATTCACTATTGTTCAAGCTAAGTTTATCTTTCTCCTTGTTTGCTTGTTTCTTTATCAAAAATACAAAAAAAATTAGTTCCTACTCTAGTTGTTATTTTCGTTGGTCTGTTATTGTCTTGCTTTATCATGCTTGTTGGCAATGGTTGGTTTCTTTGAAACTGAAGCTTATTGGCAAGGTGGGTTCACGGAAGATCAAAGATATTATTATAAGGAACACCGCTTGTCACAAAAAGGAAACACTTATGGTAACAAATTGATAGATTGTATACCATTGCTAGGAACGTGTGCTCTACTTATAATATTACTTATTGCTGTGATGAGTCTCATTGTAGAAAGAGGTATAAATACCTCCCTTTTCAATGTGAGTATAGTGATAATGATACCATATCTTCCTATGCTAAAGGAATTTATGACTTTTATGATGCGGAACAAATTGAAGAATTTATTGCTTGGAAGGGTGCTTTTGAACTTGCTAGTTTGCTTGAAAATATTGATGATTCACCTTACAAATATGAGGTGTTTGGCATACTTAAATTTTTCTTTGATAATTACAAGGATGAAAATGGCTATATTCTTGAATATTTTAATAGATGCTTTCCACAAATGGAAGAGACTAATGCCTTGCAGGATCCTATGGAAGAAGAAATTGATGAACCTGAAATCTCATTAGATGAAAAAGAGGAGGAGAGTGATGAACAAAAGGAGGAAGAATGGATTAGCTACCCATGCCTACCTTCTAATGAGAGTAACTCTTTATCCCTTACATTATTTGATTGTCCCCCTTGCTTACTAAAGGAGAATGAATGTTATGTTCCTGAGGTTTCTCTTAAAAATGTTTATAATAAAGCTCTAGTGCTTGTAGATCATGAAGAGCATGCTTTATGTGATAGTTATATTGTTGAGTTTTTTCATGAGCCTACTGAAAATTATTATGAGAGAGGAAAATATGGCTGTGGAAGTTTTCATGGTATTGAAACACCTCTCTATGTGCTGAAAGTTTTGAAGTTACTCTTGTTTTATCTTCCTATGCCTGTCACTTTGTTATTTGCTTACACGATTCCTATGCATAGGAAGTGGGTTAGACTTAAATGTGTTTTGGATTTGCTTCTTGATGCTCTCTTTTACTTCACTGCATATTTCTTATGAAAGCATCCTCTCAAACTTTTATGCCTGAAGATGATAATATGTCTATTATTCTTGGGAGACCTTTTCTTAAATACTGCAGGAGCTGTTATTAATTGTAATCAAGGGAAGGTGACCTTCAATGAACACATTGTCTATTTCCTCAAGAATATTGAAAGGACTTATGGTTTGAATTCAATTGAACATGTTGAGGGCATTCAAGTTGGAGAAATATATTGTGCCATACGAGGAGGAAATTTGAAACTATTATGATTGGGACCATTGCTATCAAGGTTGAGGTAACATAATCATTAGTGGGATACAAATTTTTGTCTCATATGGAATTGTTTTGGTAACAAGACCTGATCAACCTTGTTAACAAAAGGATTTCATTGAACAAAACAATGTTTTCACTATGATTATTTCTGTTTACTTCTATTCTATCCATTTTAGTTTTTGCTTCTTATGCCTAACTTAAAGGCGTTAAAGAAAAGTACTTGTTGGGAGATAACCCAAGAGTTTTAGTTGAGTCTTGGAAGTTATTACCTCTGTAATAACCTCTCCTTATCCTTTTTATTTGCCTTTTGTGCCAAGAGTAACCTCTAATGAGAGAGAAGTAATGATTGGGAAAGTTGTTGTCCCAAAACAGATTTCTGTGCTTCACCATAAAAATTCCTGAGAGAGCTCTGTACGTCGGATTGAGCTGTAATTGTTTGTGCTTCTGACCCAGGTTGTTATCTAACTTTCGTTAGTTCAACACTTTTTTATTTGAGCAATAGAAGGTCTTCGAAAAAATTCGTCTTTACCTACTAGTCTGTTTTGACAGATTTCTGCCATTTTCTGCATTTGCTTCTTGTTAGTTCCTTCTTGAGTTCTTTTGGGGAATTGAGCTTTTTTAGGGAAGTGCTACAGTAGCTAGTGTTCTAATGAAAGTTTATTTGGTGTTAGAACTGAACCTTAAGACCTATTATCTTGAGTGCAGTAATGTTACTAATAAAGATTGTGTGAAGTTTTGTATGAAGGAAAAATTTCAGGTGTATGGAAGGAATGAGTAATGAGATGAAGAATGGACTAAAGCTCAAGCTTTGGGATACCACGCGTGTCACCCCAAGAAATATCCAATAAGTACAAGCATCAAAGCTTGGGGATGCCCAAGGCATCCCCTTCTTCATCAATAAAAATCTCAGGTTTCTTCCAACCACTTCATTTTTATTTGTTTCATGCACAGTTGTGTTATTCTTGGAGCATCTTCTTTTTCGTTTTTGTTTTGGTTTTTAGTTTACGTGGTTTGCTTAGTTTGCTGAATAAATTGGTTGGACCCCCTCTTTCATATATTGGTGTTCAGATAGTTTGGTTTGGTTTGGTTTGGAAAAGAGTAGGAAAGCTCATGCTTAAGTGGTAAAGAGAGCTTGTTTTTGACTGTGGCCTATGCTTTTTCATGCCATGTTTGATATTGTTTTAGCTTTATGCTTAGTATTCTTTGCTGTAGCATGACTTGTTATAAACAATTGAGATTGCTTAATGTGCCTTGGATGAATCATGCGTTGTTTTAGCATATTGAAGCATAGTATAGTGGTATTCTCCGTTGATGCTTTATTTGGGTTGACTTGGCACATGTTCACACCATGTTATGACTATCCCATGTCACCATAAGCCTTTATGATCCTTTAGTTTTCAACTTGTAGTATCACTTTATGCTTTGATCAATGATATTTTGTCGCTCTGCATGATTATGGCCATTATTGCTCTCTCATTTGTCGCTCCCTTACTATTGCTAGCCTTCACTTCCACTGAGTGTTTTACTCATGTTTCTAACTCCCTTAAATCAAATATTGCAAAAGTGTCCACCATACCTACCTATTAGCATCATTTGCTACTTCCGTGCATATTCAATATGCCTTGTTTTCTTCCGAATAAAATGTTTGCTTGTTATGAAAAAGTTAGTTAGTAAAGCTCTCACGAACTTGATGGCACACTTTATTTCCTGCACTTAATAAACCTGAACCATTGTGAACTCTCCATGAAAGTTATATGCTTGCAAATTATAGGCTAGGGATTAGCAGAACCGTGCTGTCACAGGGAACGCTTTCAACACTTGTAAATATATACCCAGTTGATACCTTGGTCTTTTGTTTGCGGATGTCGTCGGTGTGAAATAAAAGGGGAGCTTGTAAGTCCATGGAGTTATGTGTGTGTGTTAGAGAAACGCCTGGGCCGCTGGTCTAATCCATGCTGACATGGTGGAAACCTGCAGCGTAACCATAATGATATCTATGAAGCATTATTCTTATAACAAAAAGATAGAGATAGCTATTGAGAAAAAGAAAAAAAAGAGTTTTATAAAAAGAGGAAAGAGAGAAAAAAGCACCATTTTCCCATGGTAAATAAGAAGATTGCTGAGATACTCATGTCTGCTTGCCTTGTCATTTTGATATGGAGATTCTTCCGTATCATCGGGCAAGGGGTACCCCGTTGGCGGTTCTCAATGATACGCACATACTTACGATGACAAGAACTTACCGGTAACTAAAGTTGAGTAGCATGAGGAGCAGCCCTCGTACTCAAGGGAGTTGGGATTTTCAGTTTATAGTCTGTCAAGCATATAACTCAGATTGGACCTCACTTTCACCTTAACCACATTAAAGATGCTTATGATAGGGGCAATGAGAGCTCAAAGCTAACGAGTACCATACTTTCAGCATTTGGAAGCCTTTCAAACTATTCAAAACCTTTTCATTTCCTTGTTGAGTCTCCACACATTCTATGAGCACTTTCTTGAGAGCATAGTGGCCATTCTTAGTTCTATGTGCATTGTCCCAAGACTTGTTGATTCATGCATACCTTGATATTGCTTGTTTTAAACTATTTGTATCTAGTCACTCTTGTGAACTTTGAAGGTGTCCTATGCATTTATGTTTGATACTCTTTGAGGGACAAGCTGAATGCCACTATGCTATGTTTTCTTTATGTAAAACAAACAAACGTCTTGCAAGGCATTGTTATTCATGAATCTTTTGTTTGTGCCTTTTCATGTTGCATCATAGTTTCTTTGTCTTATTGCTAGAACTTTGTCTTTCATGTTATGATTGAAGTACTATGATCCTAGCTTTGAATGTTTACAAATACTTTGGTCAAGTCTTTAAATTTAGTTACCTAAAATTCCATTTGTTATTTTTCTTAAATAGAGGACTTTTTATGAGTCCATTAATATTTTATTTATGTTTTAGGATTTTTATTTTATTTCTTAGAATTATTTGAGTTCTAGAGGTATTTTGGTCATTTGATAATTTAATTAGGCTTTTTTCCTTTTAAAATAGACCTAGCCCATTAGGCTGGCCCGGTCCTGACCCGGCATATCTGGCTGGTCAAACCCCCTCTGCCGCGAGCAGCCCAATGCCACTTGATTCCTCCCTGTCTCTCTCGTTCACCCTCTGGCTCGTCCCCACGAAGCCGCCATGATGCCGATGGTGTCGCCGCTCGATTATGGCCGCCCTGGGCTACTCCGGCCGCCGCTGTGGTGTGTGGCAAGGTAGCCGACGCTGCTTCCGCCGTCTGGTCCTGCTCGATTCACCTGTAGGTCTCTCTCTCCTGTCCAGGTTGACTCCACCCCGAACCCTAGGGTTGGGGTTTGCCGGTGATGTGGAGTTTCGCCGCCCCGGTGGTGCTGTGTGATACATTGCAAATGTATCTTTAATTTTTGATGCTCCATGCTTGGTTTTATCCACTTTCTTGTGTTTTGTCCACACTTTGGAGTACTTTTCATATGATTTCTTGGACTAACCTATTAACAAGAGCCACAGTGCCAGCTGCCTGTTTTCTTCTGTTTTTGGTTCCAGGAAAGTCAGAAAATGAATATTCTCGGAATTGGACGGGACAAAAGCCAAAGTGCCTATTTTTCTAGAAGACTCACGGAGCCAGAATATGAGACGGAGGAGGGCCAAGGGCTGGCCACACCACCCCCAGGCGCGGGCTGGGCCTGGCCACGCCAGGGCATGGTGTGGTGGCCCCAGGCACCCCCTCGGTCTCCCTCTTCGCCTATAAGAAGCATTCTGACCTAAAAACTCCAGGGGGTTCGACGTTTTTCCAGAAGGAGTTCCGCTCCGCCGCCACCACCAGATTCCACGAAACACACCAGAAACTCCGTTCTGGCACCCTGCCGGGACGGGGAATTGGAGGAGATCATCGCCATCGTCATCACCATCGCTTCTCCATCGGCCATCCATGTTTCCCCCATCTATGAGTGAGTAATCCCCCGCTGTAGGCTATAGGGATGGTAGGGATTGGATGAGATCGTTCATGTAATGGCATCAGATTGTTAGGGCATGGTGCCTAGTATCTTTTATTAGTGCTTTATGACTTTGTTGTGACTTGTTGTGCTTAATGCTTGTCACTAGGGCCCGAGTGCCATGATTTCAGATCTGAACTTATTATTGATTCATTATGATAGTATTGTTCTTGGTCTTATCTGCAAGTTGTATACACACGCCGTTGTCCGGAACCTATGGCCCTGAAGTGACAGAAATCGGGATAACCGGAAGGGAAAGGCTTTGATGTGAGGATCACATGTGTTCACGGAGTGTTAATGCTTTGCTCCGGTGCTCTATTAAAAGGAGCACCTTAATTGCCAGTAGTTCCCTAGAGGCCCCGCTGCAAACGGGCTGGCAGGACAAAAGATGTTGTGCAAGTTCTCATTGCGAGCACGTATGACTATATATGGAACACATGCCTAGGATTGTCTAGTACTTGGGTGCTTTATCTTATTTATCTGCAATTTCCCTCTGTTCTGATTGCTATATGAATTGTCTTGTCCATGCAACGCCCATCCATTCATCCCTATGCCTACCGCACTCGAATCCCACTGTTCACTGCTTTCGTTACTACCGTCTTTGTTTTACTACTGCTGCTACTTTGCTAATCCTACTACAAAACTGTTGGTACTGATAAACTGCTGTGAGCAAGATTGTTTCCACGTGCAGCTGAATTGACAACTCAGTTGTTAAGGCTTATAAATATTGTTTGGCTCCCCTTGTGTCAAATCAATAAATTGGGTTTCACTTCCCTCGAAAATACTGCGATACACCCCCTATACTTGTGGGTCATAAAGACTATTTTCTGGCGCCGTTGCCGGGGAGCATAGCTTTATTTATCAAGTCCACTTGGATTCACTATTGTTCAAGCTAAGTTTATCTTTCTCCTTGTTTGCTTGTTTCTTTATCAAAAATACAAAAAAAAATAGTTCCTACTCTAGTTGTTATTTTCGTTGGTCTGTTATTGTCTTGCTTTATCATGCTTGTTGGCAATGGTTGGTTTCTTTGAAACTGAAGCTTATTGGCAAGGTGGGTTCACGGAAGATCAAAGATATTATTATAAGGAACACCGCTTGTCACAAAAAGGGAAACACTTATGGGAACAAATTGATAGGGTTTATCAAGTCCACTTGAATTGACAACTCAGTTGTTAAGGCTTATAAATATTCTTTGGCTCCCCTTGTGTCGAATCAATAAATTGGGTTTCACTTCCCTTGAAAATACTGCGATACACCCCCTATACTTGTGGGTCATCACTGTGTTGGGCTCCTAGCGGTCCTATGGTGCCTCTGCTGCTGCCCGTGTGGCTGTGGCCGCCGTGCCATGGCTTGGCGCGGGTTTCAGCGCCCTCGGGTGCTCCCCGTGCCACCGTGTGCGCTCGCCGGTGACTCTGCTTCCTCTTCTAATTACAGCGATGACCACATGTGAGTTCTACTTCTCTCCCTCTCTGATTCTCTGACTTACCTTGCTACTCTCTGAGTGCTGGCCATGTATGAACCCTAATTACATCTGTTCACGACACTAGGGTTCATCCCTCTGTGTTAGGGTTCATCCCTTGATGTCATGTTTATCTAAGGCGGTTGCTTATTGAATCTAGCTATGTATGACTCACTGTTATACTGTGATTTTCATTATTGACAGTTGTTTCTGTTAGTAGTCTGTTAACTGAACTTTACTTACTGGCATGTATTATGGCTATGATCTGATTGAGATTAGCTCTATGGTTCTTGTTGATATACTTTGGTATGAAAGAATTGTAGTTGGATATTTAATCCGATTACTCTTTGATACTTGCCTATTACAAGATTCAGATACATCAAATATGATTCCTAATTGTTATGTTAGGAAAATGATTAGATGTTCTATTGCAATATTGGATTATGGAATCCCTGGTAGAAACTACTTGGTTAAGATAGGGTCTTGTGATACCCTCAATTGAGTGGCACACAGGCTTTATCTCAATACTAGGCTGTTTTTATTTATGTTCTATTGTACCTGAGAGTTGCAGATCCTTCTATTGAATAGATTAGCATGTGATGCTGGTCTGAGGCAAAACTATAGAAAAGTAACTATGTTCACCTGCTGCTTTACCTCTTTGATGATCTATGATGGATACCTTTAAGTATCAGTCCTACAGTGCTTAGGAAAATGATTGGATAGGCTGTTATAAGAAGAATAAGGTGGATCCTTACTGTTTAAGATAAGGTTTTAAGATGTGTCATTTCTAAGGTGCTACCATCCATAGGATGTGCCCAGAAATGTTTATCCAAGGATGCATGTGTATCTAGTTATGAAACTAGAGATTTCTCTCCAAGATCAATGATGCAAAAGCTGAGATCTTGGCAGTAGCTTATCAAGTTTTATCATTTTCTTTTTATCTTTCTTCTAAGATGAATATACACCTCACTTGGGTGTTTTTCTGAGAAGATCATATAAAACAACACATGCTCTATTTAATATATGATGACTTGATCATGTGATGGTTTTATGTGTACTCACCAAACTACTTGATGGCTGATGAGGTTGTGGTGCTGCTTGCTGACTTGATCTAGCTCTGCACCTCTTGGTGCTGCTCCTCCTGATCTTGTGCTTGGTCTTGCTATCCACCTGCTCTACCCCCTCCTTATGTTATCATCTTGTGGTGAACTGGTGGTTGATTTGGTAATCTGGCTGATGGTTTGGCTATGGTTTTGGCAAGACCAATAAGTTCTGAGTGTGTGCTTGAGAAGGAGAAATGAGTTCCTGTACTATGCTTCGACTGGTGCTCTGTGTGAGCGCTTGTACTGCTGCTGCTGTCGTGATAGCACACTCCATGCATTTTGGTGACTAAGCTGTCTAGCTACGTGGTCTGGTTGTGTGGATCAGTTCAAGTGAAAATATCTTCACTTGTTACCCTTTTACTAATTACTGTCTCGTGAAACTTGCCCCTCTTTTATTACTCTATGATGTAACATGAACAATGCATTTCACTGTTCACCACTGAGAGTAAAATTAACTAACTAACCCTTTATTTTCCTTTTAGTTGTTTATCTTATTTGCAGGAACAAAATCTGGACATACAAGATTTAGTATAAGAGTAGATAGGTAGTATATGTTTTAATTGTAACCTTATTTTTATTCTTTTTTAAAGGATCTTGTAAAGATATTATGATAAGTTAATAAAGTTTGATTTCTGTTCTTTGTAATCTTCTGTTTTTGATGTATTTATCACCAGTTGTAATCTTATTATGGAATAAAGAAATAAGAATTTATTTCTTATTTAATTTTGTTGATTACTATATCTATAATATAATCAAACAATGTTAATAAGGTTTCTTGGAAAACAATTCAATATTACTAACTTCTAAATTTCAAATATTTTCAAATTAATTTAAATTTCAAATTTGAATTCAAAGTAACCTCTCCAAAGACTTAATAATTTCTAAAGGTCATGTCAAAATTCATAACAACCACTAACAAGAGTTATTCCTACCTCTAGTTAGTGAAAAGAACTCTGATCTCTTTAAATATTTGTTTGGCGAAAAATTTACCCTGATTTTATAGATGCATGCATGCACAAACTTAGATTCCTAATTCTACCCTTCGTTGGATCCTAATACTGAGGTGTTACACCCTCTCTTGATAGTACGGTAGCCTAAAACACAACACAAGAGAAAGTGTAAATAAAGGCCACCGTCTTCAAGCTTCTTCTAAAGAGAAGTCCACCAATAAACACGTTCGTAGATAAAACCTGCAACTTGGGTAAATAGTTAAACCACAAATAAAGTTGTCATCAACACTAAAAATACATGGAAAACACAATATCCTTTCAATAGGGCATTACGTGTCAGATTGTCCTGAGAAAAGGAAGAGTGGCGCTGCTTCCATGGAGAAGACTGCGTCTCGTCGGAATAATTTGCCACTGCTCTTCCTCCATCTCGGTGTTGCTCCAATCGGTGGCGTCGGGGGGTAGGTGGCCTGGTCTTCTCACCGATCTATCGATATAGTGAGATTCATGTCTGGTTGTTGACTTTCATCACTCTCGCGGGTGGCGGTCGCGTCAGTTGTAGTGTTTGATGTGTTGCAGTTGTGCACGTGGAAGACGGCAGACAGTGACTTTTCTATTCTTCGACCGCGTCAGATGAAGACGATGGTGTCGAGATCTAATGACCACGAGGATGATCCCCAGCCAACGCGCCACAAAGCGATGACTCGGTTCATCAATCCAAAAAACATCCTCGTATGTGATGGTGCTCTCCCAGATTTAGATATGACGGTTATTCGTCTTTTTTCTGGCGCTACAATGGTGACGACGGTTCAACAAGGCATAAGAGCATCTCCACCGGGTTGACCCAAACGCGCGACCAAAACGGTCCGGTTCTGTCCGTTTGGATCGGCCCGCGGTCACTTTGGGGCTGCGGTCCGACCTGTCCGGACAACCACGCCCAGCGGCGCGACCCAAATGTCCGCGTCTGTCCAGCGCTATCTAGACCTGTCCCTTTGTATATGAATAGTTCAGACCAATTTACATAGATAAATATATATTTTAACAAGCAAATAAACTAGCTTAGGTAATACAATTAAAAGAGTGCTTACATATGAATAGTTCACACTCACATGGTTCGATACAAAACAACCAAATATCACTCAAATTGCAGAAAACAAATTAGAGGTTAAGCATTTTGGTTTCCTGCACGAGCCCATATATGCTCAACCAAATCATGTTGAAGCCGGTCATGGGTATGCCTGTGACGCAAATTTTCATGCACTTGCATGAATTCTTCCCAAGACGCTAAACATGGCTCTGGCTCAACCAACTGATCCTGAAAATCCCAGCCTTGGTCCAAAATACCGTCATCACACTCGTCCTCGACGATCACGTTATGCATGATCACGCATGCAGTCATCACATCTCACATCCTCTTCGTGCTCCAGTGTAACTACCTCGGTGAATTACGCTCTTAGTTACATGCCTAGATGAACGAAAGTGGTTAAAATAGTACGGTGGGGCCTGATGTAGGTGTCATCGGAGATCTCATCACCACCATAACGAGAAAGGTTCATGAAGTTCCTGATGTAGGTGTTGACATTGTCAGTGCCTTGCTTGAGGTTGAGAAACACTTCCTTCATCCTTTCCATGACAATTTCTGACAGATATTGCTCTTTGAAAGCAGCAGTGAACCGCTCCCAAGTAGGCTGAAAACCAGAAAGATCTGCCTTGAGGTAATTTTCCCACCAGAGAGTTGCATCTCCCTTCAGAAGGTGAGTAGCACATTTGACCCATTCTTGCTCGGGAACATCCGCAGTCATCAGCAACCTTGACACTTCACGCAGCCAATCATCCGCATCAAGTGGCTGATCAGACACCTCAAATTGGCGTGGGTTGAACTTGAGAAAACTCTTGATGTCTCCTCGCTTGGGAGGTGGAGGTAGCGGAACAAACTCATTCCTCCTCACGCTTTCCTCGAAGCGCTGCTGGTTCTGCTGCATAGTGCCCAAAGCATTTGCAATACTTGCCAAAGCAGCCCCGAGTTCAGGTGGTATGTCCTCCTCAGAACGGCGTGGTGGTGCCATCCTGTGAATGATATAAAATACAAGTCAGTACTATAATGGAGAATGATAATAATCCAAAATAGTACCAAAATGGAATTAACCAAGATTAAAGGATGCAATTCACTGAGATGATATTAAAATATCAACAAAGTTTAAGGCAACTAGAAGATATTAAGCATAACGCACACGACTAAACAAGGAGTGTGGTACACAACTAACAAAGAAAAAAATTCCGCAAATTCCGGCATTAAAATACCGCTATATGCGCAAACCCACTTAACGATTCAAGATTAGCAACTCTACTAGTTCAATATACAAAAGCAAATGATAAAAGTAGTGGTATGGTCGCGACTCCATTCCGCACTCAAATCATTACTCCGCACATGAATCAGTAAAACACATATCCCAACACCTTCTTCTTAAGATGAACCTAAAGATTGGTAACTACGAAAAAGAACACCCCAACAAGATAATGTCCGATAACAAAGAGTAAGATAGATCGCATTGGTGTACAACAAATCAGAATAGATCGCGTCGGTTTACAAAGGCCTGTCGGTATGGAATGTACCAACAGTTGATAACTAAAAGGCAGATAGCGATAACATTTAGATGCAACAGATAGCCAAGGAATTCACACACACACACAACCTATGGTACTACGGAGCCCAGAACACGTGAATCCTAGTTTGAATTTTAGAAGAGGGTTGAAAACGTTACACTTCCTTACCAGAAAAAGGGTGGGTGGGTGGGTAAGAAGAAAAATGGAAGCAGTCCTACTCTCACGTTTGTTTTTCCCTAGTATACATAACTACCAAAATATTTGCTAGACTGACAACGACCATTTTGGCTGAGACCCTGAAGGGCGGGATGGCTCTGATACCAATTGTAACTACCTCGGTGAATTACGCTCTTAGTTACATGCCTGGATGAACGAAAGTGGTTAAAATAGTACGGTGGGGCCCAGGGCCACTCACGGTAGACCTTTCGGCCGTCCTAACCACTTTCAGACATCGGGACAAGAACGAGCGGCGTAATCGGCAGGCGAAGGGATCAACTACATACACAAATGAGTATGTATGCAAGCCACATACAACAGTCCTCAGAGCCATTCCATCTAAAAGAAATAGAAATATTGCAACGCCATACGACAAGATTCAAATGTCCTAGATAGATATAATAATTTTGGATAGCTCCTCATACATCACACATCAGAGTATCAGGCGGAAGCGGAAAACAAGATCCGAGTACGGATAAGAAGCAAATCGGCATAAGATGCCCCATAATAAACACATCCCGCCCATAGATCACATGGATCCCCGTTCCCGGAATCTCTACACCGAATGATCGTTGCCAACATCATCTGTCTCTTCCACCCAGTATCCTGCTTGCGGGTACACCTGTTCATCTGAATCAAACAATTTATCTTGTGAGACCCTAGGGGTACTCAGCAAGTCTTTATGCCGCTAAAGGGGACACAACCTGGGGTGACGCAATTGTAGCAAAAGATAATACCTAACAATTCTACAGATACTCGCTAACCATCCGCCTAACCAATGATAGATGGATGTCTGTGAATTAAGAACAACAGTTATAACAGTATAATTAACAGATCCATCCTCCTCCTCGCTTACCAACGAGGAAGCGGACGAACAACCCCCCATCATCCGTTGGCAGTTTTATTATCCATTCCATGAGTATTGCACTATTTACTAGTCAAGTACTTAGTCAATTTAAAGCGGTACTTTAGTTATACTTGTCTATGATCGAGAAACTGTGCTCCAAGTCGTCCATAACCGCGGACACGGCTTTCAGAAAGATTTACCCTGCAAGGGTGCACGAATAGCAACACACACTCGGTCAACCTCGAAAAAACCAAATCAAAACCCTACGAGGCATTCACGACAAAGCAATCACAGGATTCAGAAATATTTCAGGGGGGCACCCCATTAAGCTACCCGCAACGAAGTTGGCCGGCTCCGAGACGGACCCAAGGTTTGCGCCAATGGCTGTAAACGACTGGGAACCCGAAAATGTGACTGGGCTTGTCAATACCGCGAAAACACTCTGCAAATCTTAAACAGTACAGGTGCTCCTCGCACAATCTTAATAAAACAGTAACATGGCATAAGTACAGGATAGTAATAAAGCCCCAAACTACTTTGTGGCCCCAAGAAATAGAAATGAATCAAGCTCTGGCTCAGGAGGGGTCCATAAGGCCTCCCGGATGTGGATAGTGCGAATAGTCAAGGAACAGGAATCAAGTACTCGGGGTCCTACGGGACACAAGTGAGCATGAAAAACCAAATAGCAGATATTGCTCACCGGTGCCTCTTTCATTAGTTATCCCATTACTACTCAGGTTAAGTTGTTTAGGTACCTCGTTATTCATCAGACACTCACATACCCTACACATGCTTTTCTACGACTCGCATGGCTCAAACAACTCCTGTAGTAATGGCTCATAGGATGGAGGAACAAGCTTCGGTGGGGTTTAAAAGTAAAGGCTATGCAGTACTTGGGATTCCATTTGATGCAATCGCGACTCAATGATGCAAGAATAAGATAGAGGCAATAGGTACTGTATGTATGCAAGCATGTGGTAGTGCTTGCCTGGCAGCTCAGTTGAAGCGAGAGATGGATCTGTGTAGTACTCCTGTGGTTCCTGGTAATTCTCCTGCTGGACGTCTATCCGACAAAGAACCAAACAAACAAGGACCAACATAAATAAAGTGCACAAGCATATGAATTGAAATGCGACAAGCAAACAAGCATGCCATGATGAATGGTGCACGATTTACATGGCATTAAAGTAGCATGGCAAAGGTGAGGTGTGGATACAAGAAATAAAGCATTTTGTTATTTATTTAAACAAGTTTTATTGTCATAAACAGTTCAGATTTTTAATAATGACATGATGCATGCTTCAATTCAGAACAAGGACTGCATAGATAGAATGGGCTCGTCGCGCTGATCGATTTAGACATATTATTTGCCCAATTTGGAGTTATAGAATTAAAGTTATTAATTTATTAAGAAAAGGGCATTTTATTGTAATTTTAATCATCTCGAAAATTTAAATTGTTCACACAATATTTTGAATGGCATATTTGAATTCCTCACATTTTTCTGATTCCAAAACATATATTATTTGCATTATTTGGATTTATATTTGAAAAGTTATTTAAATCTGATTTGAATTTGAATTTAAATAAATTTGGATTTGTTTTTGTTTAAACAGCTAAATAGGAAATCTTTTGTCACCCAGGCAAACCTAGCCACAGCCGCTGACGGTGGGCCAGCTGCTGACTGGGCGAGACCCGCGCGCAAATTCTTTTCTCACCGCGGCTCTAACTAGCCCGTGCGACTGCGAGGTGGGCCAACTGGCTAAGGCCCACGTGATAGTGGTGGGGATGGCAGTGACTGACAGGTGGGGGCAAGCTGGACCGCGGGTTGAGGGTAAGGTTCCCCGGGTGCCTTTCCGTTAAACTGCCACTGCGGCTGACAGGTGGGGCCTCTAGGAGCGCGGGTTGCAGGAGTCAAAAAGGTGGGGGGTTAAGTGCAAAGTGTCAACGCGCACTGTGGATCTTCTCTGATCTCTGACGGCACTCGCGGCACGGGGGATTCGATCCCGCGACCTGGGGTGCTCATGCAGGGAGGCGAAGCCACTGCGGTGGGCTAGGGGAGCTGACAGGAGGGTGGCTGGGGCCTAGTTAAGGCGCTATGCGGCGCGGGAAGGTTGCAGACAACGGTGACCTCTGGCGCACAGAGGGTGCTCGCCGAAACGAACGGCGGCGCTAGGGCTCTACGGCGGGGCGGAGGTTGTCTAGGAGGTGGAGGGGCTTACCACGAGGAGGTTGCCGACGTCAGATCGGGGCGAGGCGTGGCGGATCTTCGACGAGGCTGGCGGCCGGGAAAACTAGGGTTTCCGCCGGTGTCGACGGTACTGGCGAGCCTGGCGCCCCTTGTCCTTGTCGGCGCGTGCAGGGCGATGTAGAGGAGCGTCCACGATCTTCTGGACCACCTCCACGTCGTGTTGGCCGGCTGGAACGAGGGGGGCGACACGGTGCTGGCGGCGACCGGCGGCAGGTGCTGGCGACGGTGAGGAAGAAAGGGAGGAGAGGAGGGCAGGCTTGGCGGATCTGGGCGATGCAGGAGAGCCGTGGGAGGAGGAAAACGTGAGGGAGAGGGAGGAGATGGCGTGTGGGAGCGGGGTAGATGGAAAAGTGGCTTCGGCCACTTTCCTCTCTTTCTCCTCGAGCACGTGGTCGAGCTGGGGCTCGACCTGGGTAGCCAGGCAGGGGAGAGGGGCTGCAGGTGGGGGCCGACGTGGCGGTGGGGCTAGCACGGCAGTAGAGAAAAGAGAGAGAGGGAAAGAGGTAGCTCGGGTGAGCTAGGGTTAGGTTAGGGCATGGGCTAGGGTTTTGTTAGGGTTAGGGTGGCTGGGGTGTGGGCCAGGGAGAGAGAGGGCCAGGTGGAACCAGCAGGTTTAGAGAGAGAGGGAGTGTAAGAAAAAGAGGTGGGAGGAGATTTAGGGTTTTGAGTAGAACTAGATTAGAGGAAATTATAGATAGATAGCTAGGTTAGGTTTTTATTAGGGTTTAGGTTTTGAATTTGTTTATGAGACTATACCAAGAGGAAAGAATGAGGCTTGATCTAGCATAAGCTAAGGTGGAGAGGAAACCAAGAGAAAGAGAGAGAAAAGAGATATGGGGAATGAGCCTCATATGATCATGTATGAAGGGATTAAGTTAATAATTATGTTGATGGGAAAAAATGGGGATGATGGAATGGTAGGAGATGGTACACAAAGAAAAGATCCATTAAAAATAAAGGAAAAACCAATGGGATAAAGGTGGTAGTACTTTTGCATGGCCCATGCAAAATAATAATGCCATGATTTATTTTGTGAAAACAATAAAAATATTATGGCATTATTCTTATGCATTTTCAAGAAGTGGGTTAAAAGCCAAGCAAAAGAATTTAAAGGATTTGATTCACCCCAAACCACATGAGCTAGAATAAAACATCAAAAGAAAAAGAAGTACAAGCTCATGGATTAATGGGATGGTGGAATTATAAGGTGGTGACAAATAAAGGTGGTGGAATTGAAATAAAGGATATGTCCCCAACTCAACTTGGGCATTTTAATAATATATCAATAACCAAATACAATATCAAGAGGCAAATACAATTAATAATGCATATGAGAGAAGAACCAAAAAAACAGGGTTTTATATGATGCTCAAATGCAAGGCGGCATGATGACATGAGCATGATATAATTATGGTGCAACAATTATATATATGAAGTAGCCAATATCTTACTAGATCAAGTAGCATTACAATTGTTAGACAATTGGGATGCTACATCCAGGTTCTAGCAGGGTATCGAACAAGTAGTCATCATACTCACTCACCCCATTGAGTATTTCTAAGAACAGGTTCCTGAACATTCGATAGCGGCGATGGAATGCATTCTCTTTGAAGACCAGATTAGTTGGGTCGAAGTAGTTCTTGTAAAGGCGTATGTGCCCCTCTTCTCGATCGCGTTCATGGTTGGCTTCCCGCCGCTTCGTCGAGCCACCTCTACGCGACGGGAGGAGGTAGTTGTCGTGCACCATCTTTGCAACCGCTAGAATAATTTCGGTCTCACCGTCGGACTCCTCCTCGGACGATGACTCGACGTTACTCTTGTAAAAGAATTCGATCGTCCTTCGCCTGCTACCCATCTGTCAAGTACACTGCCGGCAATGGCTTTACCAACTCCCGCAACGAACCAGATTATCAAGAAAAGGCCGGCGAACCCACCTCGGCAAACGATCGAACATGTCGTGCACGTCCAATATAGAGGCGGAGGCCGGGACGACGGGTTTGCCTGTGGAGCGTCCAGTCAAGTCCGGCACCGCGCGGCGCTTGCGACCGTCCTGCTCGATATCGCGCCGGGGGCCGCGGGGGCGACAACCGTCAATGGCGGCGGCGACGGCTGGTTGCGTCTGCTCTGGCTGCGGGATATGGAAAGCGAGGGTTGGGGGAGGAGGAGTGTCTTTGTGCCACTGGCTACAGGGCCCAGGTGAACAAGTTATCGGACACGCGAGGCCGCGCGCGCTATTTGGGCCGAGCCCGTGGTCACGCAAATTAGGTGCACGGATGGGTCGAGCCGAACACGTCGAGACGGATGGATCGTGCCGCTGCGGCGCCGCGCACGTCGTGCGCGTCCACGCGGACGGGTTCGGACACAGGTAGGGTCGACCCGGTGGAGATGCCCTAAGTTTCTCCAATGGTGGAATTGCATTTTTTTGGTTCTTTGTGCAAAGCTTTGTCTTAGGTATTGACCATATATGTAATCTCTGGACTGTCTAATAGAATATATAGTCATTTAAAAACCGTTACTTCTGCGAAAATTGTGAATTTCTTTCGCCATAAGTTCAAGATTATTTTTGTTTGATACGGCGGTTGCAAAGTCTGGTCGAGAACTCGGCGCACGCCGCATACCTTTCCTTGCCGCACGGCCGCACCACGGTTTCGACACGTTGGCTCGTAATTCCCGGGCACGGAAAAAGCATTGCCCACTGCCCCCAATTGCTCGTCCTCTCGTCCGAACCAAACTCAAAACTAGCCTGAAGGAAAAGCTCTCGCTGACCGGCGGGCCCTTCCCCACCCAATTAAATATTCCACCCTCCCGGCCCCTATAAATACCGGCGACGCTCTCCCCCTTTCCCTCGAAGAAGCAGACACCTCCCCCTTCAATCACCCAGTCCCCATTTACTCACAGGGGCAAGGGCGGAAGCGGTTGCGTGTTCGCGGAGAAGAACAGAGACCAAACCCTCCTCCCCCCTCGCGCCGGCGGAGAGAGGGAGGACACGCGCGCGGAGGAACGAGGTCGCGGAACCGCGCTGCCCTCGAAGGTAACGGCGCCTACTCCGATCCCCAAACCCCGCTCAATCCCGTCGCGTGCGTGCGTGCGTGCGTCCGATTCGGTGGGGGGAGTCGGTCTGATCGGGGGCTTCCTGGCCGGAGAGGCCCCGTTTCCGGCGGGGTGATCGGTGTACGCAGGTGGATTTCGGGGGCGCCGCGGGGGACGAGATGGATTCGAGGTCGGATTGATTGATTAGGGGATTTTGAGGCGGTGTTCTCCGTCGCTGTCGCCTTCTAATTGGTGGGATGGGTGTGGGTTGGAGCGGCACTGCTGGTTGATTCTGCTTCCGGATTGGACCGAGGTGCCCCTGATCGTGCGATGTAGGCCGCGAAGCAACGGCTGTGTCAGTTAATGCGAAATGCCCCCCTTGTTGCGCTGTAGGCTCTGCCGCAGCTTGTTTGGTTCTGTACTCGGGACCTGGTGGCGTCCAACAGGCTGTGAACTCTAATCACCAATTATCGGCACAATGGACCTGCATAATATTTGATTAATTGCATTGAAGCCGTATCCCCTCCCATCTCCACGTATTTGACCGTAGTATTATGTTGTATGACATTCTGGTGAATTGATCATTGTGAAGAACATCACCGTGCTTCAGCTTCAAGTTCTGTCGATAGGTTCCTTCCCTATAGACTTCAGGCCATTGGTGTGACTTCCGATCTGTGACCCTATTGGACCAGGCTCGTTAGATCAGGCGGTTCACACAGACAAGCACAGTTCCCATAAACGTGAAATGCTCCTAACCTGTCCTGACTTCAGTGCCAAAGCTTGTTTTGTTCTGTACTAATCATTGGTTTATGTCAAACATGCTGTGCTGTCCGATAATCTTTGATTTCTTAATGGTTGCTCTACACAGTTGTGTGCTATCTATTCTTTCTACTTGCTTGTGGTCCTCTCACTCAACAATTGTATCTATTACACCCTTTCGGTGGATTCGCCATTATTCATGTCACAGATGCATCTCAGCTTCTGTGTATAGGTTCCGCCCGGTTGGTGCTTCCAGACACGAGTCGATCCTGTTCGATAAGTTCAGCATCTTTTCTCCTGATCTTCTTTGTTCCCACTCTTGTAGTGCTCAAAACCCTTATACATTTGACCTGCCAAAGTGCCAATTAAAGCCTTTGGACCCTTTTATTTGTTTTCTAACTAGAAATATATCCATTAAATGAGTTATTAAGCTCCAGAATTTGTAGTCAAGAGAACTCTTACCCGTGTGGTGGGGTACATCCACTTCCCTGGTCCCAAGTAACAATCTCCTTGTTCTCTTTGTTTCTATCTCCTTGTTCTCTTTGTTTGCAGTTCTTTTTTCCTTTGCTAACAGCAGCCGGTAAAAACATATTATTATTTTCAATATCAAAGCATCCACACCCACTATTTAATCTGAACTTGATCATTTAGGTTGAAATTTTGTGTGCACCATGCATTTTGATCTGTTCAGTGGTCACAGTTAATTGCATATGTTAGTGGAGAATAAGAATACTCACACGAAAAGGCATATAAATGGGAATCTACTTCATGCTATCTCTTAGCATCTAAGTGATCATAAGATAAAAATAATAATGTGATGTGTATAACTCGTGATATATCTCAGCCTTGAAGTGTACCCCCGTCCTGCAATGCTTCGACCATTAGATCATGGAAGGTACTCTTTGATCCTGCCATCCACGCTGGTTGTTTATAAGCTACATCCAACAGAGCATACAAGCTCTACATCCTCGGTTCTTCCTTAGAAGCAGAACCGTTCTATATGTGGGCACACCACTGTTGTCCTTTGGTTTGATGATTATGCATGAAATTCTACATCACTTGCACCAACACGTCTTCTGCATCTTCAGGTATTTTTTGTTGAAATTTTGAAGACTATCTATACAGTATTTCATGTCAGATATGGCACACAAACCGTTATTTCTTATGGAAATGCAGGTTATAGTGAGATTTGGCTTCCAAAATAGCCCACGTCCTTGAAAGCAGTGACTAAGATCCGTTAGAGTTGGAGTTCAATCTGTGGAGACATGGTTCAATTTCATTGTTTGTTCGACTTCGAATTGGGCAAATGCGGGGATTAGGTTGGGTAAGGAATTGTCATTTCCTCCAATTATCTGATGGTCAGGAACCCAGGTTAGTGAATAGTTTCAGAAGTACTATAGCTACTGATTTAAGCCGACGAGTAAGTTGGAAGCTACCACTACCAGGTGCTGAACTTTATTCCATGGGTACTATAACCTTTTCTTGGGGATAGTCCCTTTCCTTTCATCTCCCTTGACTTTTTTTGATGGGTTTGTCGTTGGCCTTCCTTTTCTCTAGCTTCTCTAGATTATTGCTGTTCTGACTAATCCTGAAACAAGGGAAGTTTGTATTTATTCTGAAAGGATTATAGCTTACAGATATTAGTGTAATCTGAACATTTCCCCCCCTACTTTTTAGTACTTCCATTTGGACTGAGATATTAATAATATTGCAGGTACTAATTGATCTTTCAAAGTAATGGAGATTTTTTTATTTTCTTGTTTGACTTCTTGATTTACCAAAATGAAGCTATGGTCAAACAAATGAGAATTTTTGGGCTTCTTGATACATTTTGCCAGTGCTATGTACTGACTGCAGCAGCAGCAAATGGAAGAGCTCTTCCAGTTGATTTATGCCATTTGAGGACCTATTTGGTCTCAGAAAGGGCATATGCTCAAAATCATTGTATGTTGTCCTTAGGGTGAGAGAAGGTTGGCACCCCTTGCAAGACTGTAACGGAAACAATATTCTTAAGCATACAAGTCAGACCCAATGTGTTTTTGGAAGTGGCGCCCCTTTTGGGAACTGGATAAGCGTACCCAACTGCTGCCAGACTTGGCACATAGTGCATTTAGCGTATTGTGGTTTGTTTGGTGAAATTCATGGACCAAGTATGTTGGTGACGGTATATGAACCAATGGCCACTGTTAATATGTGTAGAAGGATTTCGTGATCGGTGTGAGTATTAATTGGAGCAGTGCAAGCATGCACTTCGTACAGGAACCATCAATTTGCTCGTCATGGTTTGGATGATTAATTTACCAATAAGAATGGTTTAAAATCTGGAAAAGTAATGTAAGATCTAATGGTCCCTACCAAATTAGTTGAATCGAAGGTCCTTTTCCAAGATGAATTCAGCTTAAGACGTAGAACTGGCTGTGTGATGAGGGTATCTGGACCCTTGAAACAAGCTCAGTCTTATGGTGTTGAGAGAATGCATTTCCAGATAGTCATGACGATAATTGGAAGGAGAGAAAGGATATTCAAACATAGATCAATTGATGGGGCTGGAAGAAGATGCATGCACACATAAACAGAACAAAAGGGCACACCAATTTCATGGAGGAACCTTACCAATATCACACATCTGGTATCTATTTAAACGGGCCATGTTTCTACCTGGCATGCTATGACCAGCTGACTTGACGATATTTTCTGGGTCGTCTGAAGCTGATAGCTAGGATTACACCTGTGTCTTAGACACCAAATTATGTTATTTTGTTTATAGTATTGTGTACACTATCTACCTCTCCCCGTGCCATAGCTCATTGTGATAAGAGCTCATCTCATACTATGTAAATGTTGAATTTTCAGTCAGATATTTCTTATACTTGCTAGAATGTAAATAATAGTTGACTATGGGAAGAGTGCTGTCACCAAAGTTCAATGTAGATCACTTCCAACTTTACTATTTATTGTATTATGATGATTACATATGCTTATCATAGTTTTTTGGCTATTTGAGTTGGTTATTTTACCTACTGTGCACCCGAGGTTCTGGTGTTACCTTTCTTGCTTGGCTTTGTTAAAAATATATTTTGTGGAAGCAGTTTTTCATGGTTTGAACTCGAAGTATTATTAATTTTGTACAGCATTATCCCAAATTCCTAATATTTTTTATGTGTAACTAATATCATGTGTGTCTATCACTTAGTGAAAAGATGAACGTAGTATTGGTATGCTGCTTAGTACCTATTTTTGTCAAATCCTGTCTGAAGTTGGAAGTGTATATGTATAATCATATAAAATTGTACACATAGTGGAAATAGTTGATTTTGACTTTTCAGCATGAAGTCAAAATATCTTCAAAAAGATATGTTTGCATAATTTGCGCATGAATAATCACCAAAACATTTAGGCACAATAGTTCAAATTTCTTAAGTTATCAATTTCACGGACTGTACTATATGTTTCTTTACCAAGTTTGTATTATGTATCATTTCTCAGTATCTTCTGTAACACAATCAACTTACAGAAAGCTGTTGTCTTATCTGTACAATTTCAACATGGATAGAAGATGTAGTTTATTTTTTGGTACCTAGAGAACTTAAGGTGGATAATGTTTTTTAGAGTAACATTATCAACATAAGGTGTGTATCCTACAAAGATGTTTTAAAATTCTGGCGACTGAAAATCAGATGCTATAATTAAAGTTTGAAAAATAAGAATTTTGTAACTTTTTGACAAGTCCTGTGTTACTTTCTAGCCCCCTGGTGCTTCCATAACCAAACCTATGTCATTATACTCTGCTACTTAAATTGAGCAACTAGCTTTTCCAGCAACAAATATGCTGCAAAAGATTGGTACGCAAAATCATTGGCAGTGCCTTGGCTGGTTCAGATAGGCAAATCATCATTTGTGGTCAAGTATTTTTGCTTTGGCTTTATTATCTCAGTACCATTTGAACCTTTTTTTACTTTACCTACAGTCATGTCAGATGTTCTCTGCCAAATTGATAGAGCAATTTGCTTAGCACCATTTCGGAGAGATATGTGACTATACATGTGAAAATATCATCTACTGCCAGGATATATTGTGGGGTCTGAGGACATTCTCGTTACGCATTGGATATTTGAATTGTATTTTCCAACTTAGTGATCTTTGTGATGGGACAGAACAGTAATGCCCAACTAAAGGTTGTGGGGATTGCCATGAGGAGTAGCTATGTGTGCATGTGTTGCTTGTGTTTGGTCTCATTGATCTTTGATCTTGGCACATGCTCCTTAACTCTTGAATCTATTTGCTTCTTCTCTTTTAGGTGTGCAAACACTTGTTTGCACATTCTCCAAAATAACTGCATATGACTGAATAGTTTGACTTTGGGCATCTCTAGTCTGCATGACTCTAATCTCAAATCTCACAGTTGTAAGGTTTGAAATGGTCGTATTTGTCCCTGAAGTTTATGCGTTTTTATGCTGCATATAGTCACTTCACCTTTAATTTTCCTTCTTTTATTTGCAGCTGCAGCTTGTTTAGATGAAATACTACTCTTGAGCCTCAAAATTTCCAGATTAAGCAAACATCTGATCAGACTGTACATGTGTCATGGCTGGGCATCAGTATAACAATTCCCAGATGTCCAGAATGGATCATATGAACCAGCCACGCAGTGAACCTCCGCCTTTTGGTATAAGAACTTAACTAACATAGTGTTTTAGTATTATTCATGTATCTCAATTATGGCCAGTTGAATGATCAGTTGTACCTTGTTTATCTCAGGTCAAAAGTTATTTATGCATCCTAGAAGTGATGCACCTAATGGAGCTGGACCGTCTGGTTATGGGGATACAACAATTAGATCAAATGACCTTCCATCTTCAAGCTATGCCGGTCCACCCCATAGTCAGCAGAGTCGAGCCCCTGGAACCTTTCATGCTTCTCATGCTGTTTATCCTCCTGCTGGAAGCTCTAGTAACGGCTATGCACCATACAATACTCAACAGCATCTAAGCTATCCAAATAGACCTGAGGATAATTTTATTCCTGGAATCCATGTGGATGACAGAAGGGTTGCACTGAAACGAAGAAATCTAGTAACTCACCCTGTCGATGATGTCAGTGCCAGAGGCTATTATCCTGGCAGTTCTTCCAGTAATCAGTTCTCTGGTTACATGCCTCCGAATCCAGTTCCAACTCCTGAATCCTGCCTTCCACAAATAACTTCTAACATGGGTTCAAGCCACTGGAACGATCATCACTTTATAAATCACGAAGGATCTCAGAGGAATGTGAGGGGACGCCACGATCATAATTCTATCCATTCAGAATACAATCCACCTAGAGCTTGCCCATCAAGCAGCATTCATGTGCCACCTTACCGTCCAAATGCAAATGCTCCCTTCGGAAGTGCACCAGTACAACGGGATAGAGCTCCTATATCTCTACCTCCAAGAATTGTTCCCCCAGGTTAGTTCCAATTTCTGTCTTTCAAGCAGTAGCCTTTGCTTTTAATCTGATGTGTTTCAACAGTGTTTCATTATGCTGCTCCTAGTGATGTAGTACAAGACTTTGAGTAGTCTGGTGAACTAGTCATATCTTAGATGCTAGAGGATGAAATAATAGTCGTGGTACGTTGATATAATGTTTGAAAAAAATCGACACTAAGAGGGAGACCTCCTCAGTGTATTCTTAAGGAGGCGAGAAGCAATGGTTTATTCATCCCACAGGGATCGTACCAAGGCCGGCTCAAAACACACACAGTGGCCCCACCACTGAGTAGCTCGGTTCTCAGGATATTATATTTGGGTCTATCTTAATACTACTAAGCATAATAATTGTTACCCAATTTCAAATCTATTCCAGTTTTTAATAAAATATGGGTTACCTTCCTGGTAAGGTGGTATTCCATTTATTTGAATTTAACTCCCTCTGCCCCAAATTAACTGACTCAGCTTTGTCTAGATACGGATGGGACGGAGGGAGTAGTTCCAGATTATGGCTATTCAAGAAGCTAAGAGCTTTTTCTTCTATTCACCAGGAACAGATGGAAGCACTAGCATAGCATTCAGAGAGCGGCAATATTATCCTGCTCCGCAGAGCACCAACATAGGTGCTCCTGTGCCAGTACTTCCTGGTTCTTCTGACAGTGCACCATTTGCTCATGGTGGATATGCTCCTAGATCAGCTCACCATACCACTGCCCACAATTATCTTCCGCCAGCTTTTCCGACTTCTTCCAACTCTGCGGTACTCCGGTGTGAGCCTGCTCTGCCCCGCTATCAACCTGCAATCCCCAGCTACCCCCCTGCAACATCTGCAGCATCATCAAGTGTCCAGCCATTACATGCTGAAGCTGCTGCATCTTTGAGACATCCAAGGCATGTATCTGTAGGGCACGCTGGTAATGCAAGGAGTAGAAGGATGAGGGATTCATATCATTGTTTCCATCCTTTGATGATTGAGGACAATAACTTGGGAAGATCGGCAGCCGAGGTAGATAACGTTTTTGTTCTCTCATTATTATTCGAAAATACTGATATTTTGATATTGTATCTAATTTAGTTGAGCTCTATTTGAAGCGGTTTATGATGCTGGATCAGTTAGTCATCCACGAATCAAGAGAAGCATTTGATCCTCACTGGGACATGAGACTAGACATTGATGACATGAGCTATGAGGTAGGAAAAACTAATCTAGCCTCTTATTGCCTATTGGCTAGAGTAGCATCAATTGTTTTTTTTGTTTTGAAACAAATGGTATTTTCTATGCTGATGTACAGGAGCTCCTGGCTTTGGAAGAAAGAATAGGCAGTGTGAACACTGGCCTGGCGGACGAGAAAATCTCAGGCTGCGTGATGGAGCTAGCCTGCCACAGCTCTTATGCCAATACACATAATGATCAAGACAATGAAAGATGCGTGATTTGCCTGGTAAGATGATACCCCTATGTATAACATGATCACCAACGATGTCATATCACACTCCGCTTTCCTTGGTGTAAGTTTGTTCATCCACAACTGCTTGCTGTAGGAGGATTACAAGCACAAGGATTCGCTCGGGAGGCTGAAATGTGGGCACGACTTCCACAAGGGCTGCATCAAGAAGTGGCTGGAGGTGAAGAACGCCTGCCCGGTTTGCAAAGCCGATGCTGCGAAGGACACCAAATGAGAGGGACCAAACGGTGCACCCTCTCACCATTTATCCTAGTTCAGGCCAGATTTCATTTATGTCTGCTCAAGTTGGCTGTGTAAATAAGTAGTCTTCAGTTTCAGAATTATTTTGTGAGTTGGCTGTGAACTCAAACACCTCAAGATGTCCCATGTAAGTAGCTATAAATCTTTAAGCAAAGGTATCATTTCGCTGTCCAAAGCATCTAATTCCCTGGATTTGGCATTTACACGTTTGATGTTTTCATTTCTGGAAGGTTTTCATGTTCACATCTCGAGTTTCTTCTCATGATTAAGCAGCCGGTCGTCAAGAGGTTGTTCTCCTGCCAGCTTTGCCTCTGCTAGCAAACGGAACGGTTGGGTGTTCAAAATCAGTGATATCACGTCCGATCTCATCGAGCTGCTCGCTTGCTTGTGATTTCTTAGTGCTTTGCATGGCTGATGGATCTCTTGACCCAGATGGTTGGGTCCGGTGTTAGCATCTGCAAGGTGATGAACAGTGTGATGGCCACAGCATACATCGCGTGAGCGTTCATATCCCGATCAGACGGCCCGTCCTCACGTGAGAGCCGTGAGATAATTGCTCGCGTTACAGCTCGGAAAGGCCCTTCCAGGCTGCATTGCTGAGTGTGACCTTCCAGCCAACGATCACTGTCCTAAGATAAACAGTCGTTATGTCTCTTCGGAGAAATTATCTTATGAATATGAGTTCCCAACCCTTGGTTAATGATTGTATACTCATAAGTTGTGCGAACTTTCCACAAATTTCCAAGAACTGGGATTAACATCTTGATAAAATAATTACCGCCTCACTTGGTATAAAACTAACAAATAATAAACATCTTCTCACACTATTTGTAAGTACACGTGCAAATATGAATATTTGGCAAGGCAGAGAGAAGTGTGTTAAATGATTAGCACTTATTAGGGTCGCAAGAGTGAAGCACATGAATACAAATAATCTTTGAATAGAACTAATGAATACTCCTCGATGTTATACGAATGAGTAAAAGAGGTTCCGACGTTTGGCTGCTAAAAGTTCTATACAATTGTGTTAGAGAAAAGAAATCCTATGAAATATGGGGCAAACGAAGGTAATCCACCGAAAGTTGGCCGCATCGTTTTTTTTTGGCAAAAATCCACCCATCTATTAATAATCATCAGCAACAATACAAAGAGGCCTAAAAGTAATAAAAATTACAAACAGGTCATTGGACCACCTAGCGACGACTATAAAAATTAGACCGAGCCGAAGGCGCGTCGCCGTCCTCGCTCCTCCATCACCGGAGCTGGGTAAAACTTGTCGTAGTAGAGCTTGTTGTAGTAGACATACTGGAAGTCGTCATGCTAAGGTCACAAAGGACCAATGAATTAAGCAACAACCATCATATCGGAAGAGACTGACCTAAACACGAACTAACGAAGACGAAAACAGACAGAATCCCAAGAGATCCGCTAGACAAACGACTCCACGCGCCCTCCGTATGCACTAGATGCACCACCGGAGCAAAGATAGAGTCAAATATCTCGAATAAGACACTAAAAAACAGGCTCAACGAAGAACGAAAAATCTCCGCCAGCGAGAGACCGTGGTCCGCCACACCTCCAAAACCCTAGGGCCACCGGAGACGGAGCGACCAACGACGTCGCCGACGAGGAGTGCGGAACCCTAGATGGGTTTTCTCCTCCCGGTCACCTCTCCCTTGCGGCCGGGGCTGTAGCACCATTTATTTTTATCCAAAGATCATTTGGAGCAAAAGTGTTGAAGGATTCGAATTCTATAAGAAAACTAAAATCCAAAGCGAATTTTAATTATCACCAAATGTGTCATTTAGGAATAATTAGGTTGTAATTTGTGCAACAATGATTAGTAGTAACATGGTTCTAACCTCCTTCTTTTTTCACCCTTATTGGACCTTGGTATTACAATTATCGCGATGAATTGGACCAAACACTTCTTTAGAGTTTAGACTAGTATGTGCAGGTCTCGGTGACCGTGATTTGCGAAAATTCGAGGCACAATCGAAAATAGTACTCCCTCCGATCCAAATTAATTGATTTGGATTTATCTAGATTCGGATGTATCTAATACTAAAATATGTTTAGACAAATCCGAGTCAATTAATTTGGATCAGACGGAGTAGAAAAAGTTTAATCAAACCCCCACTAATTAGCACTTAGCTGCTCCATGAAGCAACCAAGGCAATCCACCTGTTAATGTTCCATCCATCCATCCATCCATCTGCTTCCATCTCACCCTACGTACAGCCTCTTCCATAATTAACATTCTGATCCCACTCCCATTAATTGCAATCACCCTATATATATAGCACAGCGAGCTCGAAGTAGGATCACACGGAACAAGCTAAGAAGCACAAGGCGATGGAGAAGCAAATGCGATCCATGGCGGCTCCCATTCTCCTCGCGCTCCTCTCCCTCTCCTTAACCGCCCCCTTGGCGCACGGGCAGACCGTGGCAGCGGCGCCGGCACCGGCTGCGGCCGCCCCCGCGAAGTCGATCAGGGCGGTGCTGACCAAGGCCGGGCAGTTCACCAAGTTCCTGCAGCTGCTCAAGTCCACGCAGGAGGAGGAGCAGATCGACAGCCAGCTCAAGGGCAAGGCCTCCTCCGGCGCCGGCTTCACGATCTTCGCGCCGACGGACAACGCCTTCAGCGCGCTCAAGTCCGGCTCCCTGAACGCGCTCTCCGACCAAGAGAAGACGTCGCTGGTGCAGTTCCACGTGCTCTCCCAGCTGCTCCCCATGTCGCAGTTCGACACGGTGAGCAACCCGCTGCGCACGCAGGCCGGGGACACCGGCAGGGGCAAGTACCCGCTCAACGTCACGGCCGACGGCGGCGGCAGGGTGAACATCTCCACCGGCGTCGTGAACGCCACCGTCGACGGCACGCTGTACACCGGCGACAAGCTGGTGGTGTACCAGGTGGACAAGGTGCTGCTGCCGTGGAAGCTCTACGGGCCGCCCGTGCCCCCTGCGCCCGCGCCGGCGCCGGCGGCGGACAAGGACAAGAAGAAGAAGGCCGGGCCGGTGGCGGTGGCCGACGCGCCGGAGGCCGATACTGCCACGGCGTCGGAGGCGGCGCCCCGCGGGATGCGGGGCCTCGGCGGCGCTCTGTGCGGGGTGGCCGTCGCCGTGGCAGCCGCGTGGTGTGGCATGTGACGAGGAAGCGAGGGAGAGCCGGATGCTTCCGTGTCATGCATTCGGATGTTTTTTCTCTTCTTTTGTTTTCCTGCTTTTTCTTCGTTTTCGTCTTGTTTCTGTACGATTGTTGTACTTGTACTGTTTCCGAAGTTTTGTAACGTTTCTGTTGGCTGTCATCACTCTCGGCAAATCTGCAATATCGACTTCACGTGCATTAATCACTGTTTGCAAATTGCCCAATGTCGAGCTCACTCACTACCATGATGGCTCAGGCAAACGAGAATCTTTTTTTTCCATACGACCCTAGAAAAGGATCGGGTTCCACTATCATAACGAAACAACAACCGAAGTTCATGGTTTAGGAGTTAAAAGTAAGAAGAAAAAAATAGAATGACATCGCAACTACTAGTGTTCATCCCGAGAACTAATAACATGAACAAGGCACAAACAAACCGGCAAACAACATGGTAGAGCCCCTCGCAGTCAACAGCACAACAAAAACAACATCTAAAGCACTCTGAGAAGGGAAGCCAGTTTACCATCCATAGGACCCAACATTGTCTTCTCTCACATGGTCCTGATTATCTCCATCCTCCCTTACAACATCCAAGATGGCACGTAGTTGATCACGAGTAACCAAAGGTTCATCTAACGCATTTCTCTAGATTTGTTGCACCCTCATGCAACACAGCTTGTTCACCATCAGGATGATGACCTGCCTAATAGTTGATGAAGACACAAATGTAGCAAATTATATCAACATGGGATTTTATAAGCTTCTTTTGAAAGCAGGCACAATTCCTCAGCTTCCAAATAGCCTAGTATACAACCACCAAGACCGTGATCTCAACATTTCTGCTAACTCAAAGAAATTGAGGCAGCCACCAGAAGAACTGGCCAAAGTTCCTAGGCAGGCACCAATGCCAATGGATTTAGCCACCATGATTCCAAACATATTTAGCTATTGGACATGTAAAAAACAAATGAATTATTTCATTATCATTACAAAACTAACTTTGGGGCTCCTAGCCCAATTCCTTCTCAACATATTATCTTTCGTAGGAATTGCATTATACCATATCAGCCACACCCAGACCTTGATTTTCAGAGGGATTCTTACCTTCCACACGCGTTTAAATGATCTATCCACACCACATTGTCGGAAGAAGTGTTCCGCATGGAAACTAGGGGTCCAACAAGCCCCAAGTTCGAGAGGGGGCTGAATCACGCATTCCGAGCTTCTCGGTGATGGCGAAGGCGGCGGCACACGAACACGACAGAGAGGTTGACACAAGTTTTTTTACCCAGGTTCCGGACCCTCGTGAGGAGGTAAAGCTCCTACTCCTGTTTGGTTGTATTGCTCGTAGTGCTTCGCGAGGGTATAATGAAGAACCAATGTCCAGGGTTACAGATTGTAGGACTCGACCTCTTCCAAGATAGGAGAAGGCCTCCTTTTATAGGACGGTCGGGCCTCTTCCCCCAAATGATAGGTGAGAAGGGTCACCACACTAGCAACAAGCTTAGGAACCTCACACAGAGAAACACCAAGAAGCAATAAATTAGGGAGAAGCAAAGTATGTAAAGGATTGAGCTCCCTAAGACGATGTGATCAAGTTACCCAACCGAAATCCCCTCTTGATAGTAAGGCTATCTATCCTATAACCCGATCTCCCAACAACCACCTTGATACCGGTAAAAGGAAAACCTAGCAAGGACATACCTTTGCCTTGCGCATCCCGCTTGATCTTGATGATAACACTTCAAACTTCATTCAAGGCAAAATGCCTCACTTGATCATTGTTGCTTCATGGAATCTCATAATTTGCTCCCCCATACACCATGGGATAGCTTCATTAAGGAACATATTCACATGTCCATTATCCCCAATATGGACAGCAAGCTTCAACCTTGTGATCTTCTTGAGATGCTTATATTGAACTTGCACTTCTCAACCTTGATGACGATCACCACTTGATGTCATGCTCTCATGGGCTATATGAAATCTTCACTTTTGAAGCATGTCCATGGAAAGATACCTATCCCATATAGAAAACACAAAGGCACATATATAATGGGTTAGTTCATGATGCATAATTGACAAGGCTTACCATACCACAAGATCCATGTGGTACATTCTTTATGCTTCATGTGTTGACCAACTTGAATTCACTCTTCACTCTTTGTATTGGTCAACCATGTATCTTCTCATGCTCCATCTAAATATCTTGAGGTACATAAAGAACTCTTCATTTGATTATATGCTCTAAATATTAGTCAACCATAGCTCAAATAATGAGACTATCATGACACCGACTTAGAGCCATATCTTAAATTCTTCTATTGAGATCACACTCTCAAGATCTTGATCATATCATATTATTCTCTTCAACTCGATGATCTTGATGCCAATACTCAAGGGATATCTTTATCTTCATGGCATCCATACTTGATCAAACACATGGACTACAAGCATGACTTATGGAATATTCCTTCATATAAAAATCAATGAAAAAATTAGTCCATAGGGATTGTCATTAATCACCAAAACAACACATAGGGGAAATTACCCTTTCAATCTCTTCCATTTTGGTGATTATAATCACAACAAGAGGATTTATATAATGAATATTAGAAACAAGTACACAACATATTCGAGAATTAGTTGTATACAAGAGGTTGTATTTGATATGATCAAGTAGCACAAAGCTACTAGCCCATATCAAAACTGATTCTACTCACACAAACTACAACTAATGAAAGAGATGTGAGTAGAACCAACATATATAGAGCATACTGATACGTCCAAAACGTATCTACTTTTTCGAACACTTTTGCTATTGTTTTTCCTCTAAACTTGTGTGATTTGGGTACAACTAACACAGACTGACGCTGTTTTCAGTAGAATTACCTTGGTGTCTAGTTTTTGTGCAGAAAATCAACTATCAAGAAAAATCCCGGAAAATATGCTAAAAATCCTATTTCACTAGAAGACTCACGGAGCCAGAAGACGAGACGGAGTAGGGCCACGAGGGGCCCATACCACCTGGCCGCGCGGGCCAGGCCAGGCCGCGCCTGGGGGTGGTGTGGCCACCTCGGCTTCCCCCTCAGCCACCCTCTTCGCCTATAAGTTGCCCCTTGACCTAAAAACCAAGGGGGTTCGACGTTTTTCCAGAAAGAGTTCCGCTGCGCCGCCACCACCAAATTCTGCGATTCGGAACCAGAAACTCCGTTCTGGCACCCTGCCATGACGGGGAATTGGAGATCATCGCCATCATCATCACCATCGCTTCTCCATCGACCATCCATGTTTCCCCCATTTATGAGTGAATAATGCCCCACTGTAGGCTATAGGGATGGTAGGGATTGGATGAGATCGTTCATGTAATGGCAGCATATTGTTAGGGCATGGTGCCTAGTATCTATTATTAGTGATTTTTGACTTTGTTGCAACTTGTTATGCTTAATTCTAGTCACTAGGGCCCGAGTGCCATGATTTCAGATCTGAACATGTTATTGATTCATTATGATAGTATTGTTTATGGTCTTACCTGCAAGTTGTATACACACGTTGTTGTCTGGAACCGAAGACCTCGAAGTGACAACAATCGGGATAACCGGAGGGAATGGCTTTGATGTGAGGATCACATGTGTTCACGGAGTGTCAATGCTTTGCTCCGGTGCTCTATTAAAAGGAGCACCTTAATTTCCAGTAGTTCCCTTGAGGCCCCGCTGCAAACGGGCTGGCAGGACAAAAGATGTTGTGCAAGTTCTCATTGCGAGCACGTATGAATATATATGAAACACATGCCTAGGATTATTTAGTACTTGGATGCTTTATCTTATTTATCTGCAAATGCCCTATGTCTTGATTTCCATGTGAATTGTCTTGTCCATGCAACACCCGTCCATCCATCCCTATGCCTACCGCACTTTAATCCTACTGTTTACTGCAATTGTTACTACTGTCTTTACTTTTACTACTGCTATTACTTTGCTATTGCTACTACAAAACTGTTGCTACTGATAAACTGTTGTGAGCAAGATTGTTTCCAGGTGTAGCTGAATTGACAACTCAGTTGTTAAGGCTTATAAATATTCTTTGGCTCCCCTTGTGTCGAATCAATAAATTGGATTTCACTTCCCTCGAAAATACTACGATACACCCCCTATACTTGTGGGTCATCAAAAACTCCCCCACAATATATGCATGTGTGATGAACTTGAATTTCATTGCATATATTGTCAAGCATAACCTTTGGGAGAGTTTACACTATATATTCAACCATCCTCGACATAAAAAATATGAAATGCATGAAAGAAAAACACTTAAGAACAAACCAATCTTAAGTATAAAAACCATTTCCCTTCAACCCTATAAACTTCTCCCCCATTGATAACAAGTGCCAAAATGGATGACAAGGTTAGAAGGACAAAATAGTATGAGTTCCTACCCAAGGTGTGCATTACTCATAATATGAGTGAATCAAATGCACATATCCAATGATGAATACTTGGAGGAAATCAAACTATATTTAGGATCAAAGATTGCTGAAAGTAACAAGGTGAAGAGACTTCAACGGATGAAGTAAGCAATCGGAAGATCCAAAGAATTAAATGGACAAATAGTGCTCTAAATGAAATAAGGAAGCTCCCCAAGGTCCGTGCATAAATTATAATTGTTGCATTTGAATACAATATGCACAAACATGAAATCCTCGCTCCCTCTATATCATTTAGAACATAACCAAGATACGAAGAGTATAGAAAAAATCAGTACACTTGTCAAGACAAGCTTAAGTCCAAAAGAAAACAATTCTGAGATATGAGTGCATGAGGATGCAATAAAAGTAAACCGAGCACTCATAAATCAAGTCCTTACCAATACTGTTAAAAACCAAGAGGATAAGAAAGATGGTTGGCAAAGAGCAAGGATGTTAACACGAGAGACTAACACTCTCGTGTATATAAGTTTCTGAGTGGACAAAACATGAGAATAGTCCACAAAGAGACATCCACACACAAGAGGTTAATAAAAATAGGAATACATGATATCCAAGAGGATGTCATAAGATATACCAAAAAATGACATTTTTGTTGGGAATATGCCCTAGAGGCAAACATGTATGATATTATTCCCGATGTATTCATAAAGTTATTGTCCTTGTATGAACTTCTGATATATATCATTGAATGCGTGATTCGATTGTGGAACTATATATTCATGTTGTTCATACTATATGTCCTTGGTCATTGCAGTTGTGCTGGACATGCAACTTAGACTAATATGAGATTCGACTGATGACTCGGTTCCACTTGTCATGGGCATGGTGATGCTATTCCGACTTACACGGATTTGGATAAAGTGTTTAGCGAGTTGGACTGACCCATATTGACATACAACGAACAAGTCGTCATTTGTATGTATCAATCAATGTAATCCTTAGACCCGAGGTTATCGCACAATCTGAGTTGTGGATCACCAACTTAGGTTCTATCAAACATTGTTCCGTCAAAGTGCAGTTATAAAGGAAAAGTTTGGGTCGGCTGAGAATCAAGCTGCGTGATATGGATGACGAAGATGGGATTTTGCCCCTCCGACTGGAGAGATATTCTATGGGCCCTCTCAGAAGATATGATTCAGAAAGCATGGCCATGAACGACTCGGTTAAGTGTTAACTGAGGCGGCCGACTAAGAGTTAGTCGGATGAATCACTTATCTTGGATCAAGAAGAGAGTTAAGCTATTTGAAGGATGACGATTGTTCGGCTATAGCTTGACAAGATGTATCATGAGGAAAAAGAGACTCAAATGCAAGTCACATTGGAAGGTATGTCATCATGACTCTTTGGTACTTGGGAGTTGGCCCGTTCTGCTAGGAGCCGCTACCAACTGATAGATCATGAGTAAGACTCTAATTGTGTCCGAGTCACCATGAGCCTGTCGGGTCACACACTTAAGAGCGAGAGCAAGTTTGGGTTGGACCCAAACCAGATTTTTTTGGGTTGGACCTGAATCAGACATGGACTGAGTTAGTGAGTTAGACTCGCAGTGACTAATATAGGCCTTTTAGTGAATGGGACACAAGTGAGTGGAGCCCACTTTCACTCCCTATATATACTGAGGCGCAGATACCCAAGGGGAATGGTTAGGTCATTCCATGCGTTGGAAACCCTAGCTCTAGTTTAGTCCAGCCGTCGTACTGGACCTAGCAGTCCACCGCCGACGCTCCTCCTCGCACATGTAGATACTGGCAGACGTGTTGTATGATCAACACTTTGACGATCTTGGATCAGATCGGATCATGAGAACTGCACTGCATCAAGCGACGCGCTTCATCAGTAATCCACAACTGTGTATTTAGTGGTAATCCTCGTGGCCTTTTACCTCAGCTAGATCTTGGGATTACCGCGTAGGAAATTTTTGTTTTATCTCTACGTGGCCCAACAATTTTTTCTTAAGCGCATATATATCCCATGGCTCTATTTTCTCTTATGGTATATCAATGAACTTCAACAAATAAAAACAAAAACCTCAAAAATATCACAACTTGCACTAAGGGAACTAATGCTAGTTGGGATATTTTCAGAAAGGAAAAAAGTATCAAAAGGAAGAATTTATTGCAATTTTAACAATATTACACATAAGAGTACCTTGAGGAATTGATATTCAATAAATTGCTCGAAGGCATATTTTGGGATTGGTGAATCATGAACATGATTTTATATACTCCCCATTATATGCACCATCTCAAATTACTCACATATGCAATAAGGAAAGAGATGTCTTTCAAAGATCCTACCAAGAACCACAATATTTAAAAACAAATATAGGCATGCCAAGATGCAACATACAAGAGATTGGATAAAATAATAGTATACATGAATATGATACTTGTTACCGAGATAGCACTGGTATGATCTAGTAGATAAGAATTCTTAGATCATCCTAGCTTGGATCCAATCATCATGTGGTGACAACACCTTCATTATAGATGAACAAGAATCCATTGTATCTCCAATGTACCTAAAAAATATGCAAGTACATCTTGGTCCCCAAACTTACTGGGTCCAAAGCGGTTATACTAGCCACAATACATAGACACACTCCTTAAAAATATGTGCATATTTAGAGATGAAATTTGAATTTCATGCACATCTTAGACATTATGGATTTGATGGAGTATGCCATATATATTGGATCAAAGAAAGCAAACACATGATACAAAATATACATTTAGTAAACATGCATGCACATGACTTTTTAAGATCCAAATAAGATATAATTTGGACAAAATACCAAAATATTCAAGAAAGCATACAAGGTGTGACAAAACACTTTTGTTGTCCAAACTATATCAAAGAATCAAATCAACACAAGATTTGTTCAACAAAGTTAAACAAATGAACTAAGCAAAAACTATTGAGCATAGAAGATGAATTAAAAACACATATGCTCAAAGATTTATCACATTCAAGAAAATAAATCATAGAAGAAAGAATGAGATAACAAACTCCCAAAAGAGCAAGGTTTCAACAAATAAACCAAACACTTAACATTTTTCACAATGGCACAAAGTACCGAGAAGAAAAGGTTTGTCTTCCACTACAACAAAAAAGATTTTCGAAAAGGCAAGGAAGACAATGGGAGCCACAACAAATTTCTTCGAAAGAGATCAAGGTGATAAGAAGAAAAATCCAAGGTGAAGATGATCCACAAATGCTAGCACACATAAGTATATCAATTGTCAAAGATAATCAGTGTATTGGAATTAATTCGGTGGTATATTGCAAGGATATTAAAGATCAATCTTCACAACAGAAAGCATAGAATATAAATATAAAATTAAGCACTATGCTTATATAGATATTCTTGATAGCTCAACTAGACACACAACCATGCAAACCAATGGTTAGAATAACTTGAAGCAAACAGTCTCTCAAATAAGATATAGATATATGTATTTGAGGACGGCCGCACCAAGAATTCTTACCCAAACAAAGACCAAAAGATAAGCACTGAAAGCTATTAACCAAATAGGATCTTGTTTGAGCTATTGTGCCACCTATGAGAAAGATAATTAACAATATCAATTCTAAGTGTGGCACTACCTTGTATGTTCACATTTCCTAGGATTGTGATATGCAACAAGAAGTTTATTACTCCCCCATAGTGTGATATTCAAAACTTCTCAACAAGATGCAAAACAATCTCAACTAGAGATAATTAATGGACATTTAGAATCTGAATTTCTCATGAGTATGACAGACCACATAGTGACTAGATAAGCTTGCAATATCAATACTAAGTGGTAGTACTCATGTACACACATTTTAAGGTTTGCGAGACGCATGGGGCATATCACTTCCCCAAAATGGGATGGTCCATTAACCACTCGAAAAGATCCAAAAAGATATCATGAAGATGCATTAGAGGATAAAAACAAAACACACAAGTAAATGATGTGCCAAACACCGAGACATACTTGAACACGAAAAATAAGCAAGCATAAGTCGCACCAAAAACAAACACATACTTGGTACAAAACCAAAACATGTAAAGCGGCAAGTAACTTACAATATAAAGGTTAAGTTCAAGTTACCGCAAAGAGGCGCATTGGGTATACGATAGGGAGATGATAATCCTTATGAATTAGCTTGATCAAATATAATATATGAAGATCCCTTAATTCTTCATGAGTTAGCCAAGTATCTAATGCCCTCCGCAAACACCTATTAATAAAGTTTGAGCTTGTTGATCCCCAACCAAGTTGGGTCCTAAGAGGTTAGTCATAATAGGCTTGGAAACCCAAGTGGTTCTTTTATTGACACCACTTTGAGTTCCAACAAACTTGGCAAACACATTGCCATACTTATTCTTCCCAAGAGAATAATCATCATCAACAATGATAGGGTTAAATAAGGTATTGTTTGACCATGAAGAGGCAAAGTGCCCCTTCTCACGACATATGTAGCAACAAGTGCTCCCCCTTTTCTTCTTCATTAATTTCTTGGATTGGGGAGCCTTATCTTGATTCTTCTTGGGAAGTGGCCTAGCTTCAACTTGAGGTTGAGATTGGGCTTGAACTTGAACTTGTGTCCGCTTCTCTTGTTGCATCTCACTCAAGTGATTTTTATTTAATGGACAAGATCTTACATGATGTACTTCAACCTTGCACTTGAAGCAAATGATCTTGGCCGAATTCTTGACTTGGTCTTGGCCCTTCTTATTGTTGCTCTTGGACTTGTTCTTGTTATTGGAGTTGAATCCAAGTCCACTTTTATAATTAGGAGATTTTTGCACACTCAAAATATTACCGAGTGCGGATTTCCCTTCATGAATCTTTTCCAAGTCCTTCAAAGAAGTGACTTGGGCCTTGAGCTCTTTGATTTCCTCTACATGGTTAGTAGAAATAGAGGTACTAGAGGAAGTAGAAACTTCATTGTTAGAGCAACAAGGCAAAACAAGTAATCCAACACAAGGTTTATCGATAGTATGACTAGAAGGATCACTAGGACTAGTACATGGAAAAATAGCATTTTGAGTAGAAGTTATGCTAATGTCAAAAAGAGTCTCACAAGATGTCACCTTAGTGATACTTGCCTCAAGTTCTAACTTTAGCCCATCATAGGAGATTAGAAGATCATGATGAGAGCCCGAGAGCTTTTCAGAACTTTCTTCCAATTTCCTATACTTGCTAGTTAGCAACTCAAATTGAGCCCTTATCTCAACATTCTCATTGAAGGTAGATGCTTCACAAGAAATAGAGTTAGTAGCACAAGAATAATTAATGGATTTTTTACTTTTCAAGCTCATAAGATTCAATTTTTTGTGTGAGGAGACAATTAGTGTGCTTATCCTTGGTAAGTTCTTGCTTAAGGAGATTGAATCTCCGACTCCCATCAGCAAGTTGGAAATCCAACTCCTCTATGATTCCTGTTTGTTTAGTTATGGTGTCCATAACGTGTTTGAGACCAGCAATGGCCTTATTATTACCACAAATAGAGGTACATAAAAAAGTTAACTCAAGCATGATAGCACTAGTATCCTCATCAATGTCATCATCACTATCATCATTATCATTGCTATTATCTTTAGAAGATATGTTGGGATCCAAAGTAGGAGATACCTTTGATCCTCTTGCCATAAGGCACATGTGAGCACAAAAGGATGAAGATGAGGATATTCTTGAATCTCCATTCATGATTGTGTCTTTCCCCATAGAATGTTTGATTTCCTTTACATTGTTAGATACACAACTAGAGGAAATAGAAGAATTTTGCTCATGGGAACAAGACAAATCAAGCATATCATATTTACTAGTACTCAAATAATTCCTAGACGATATGCAAGGACTAGCAACACAAGGGAATATAGAACCATTATTGCAAGAAGTGTTTAAGTCAAAACTCTCTACACCATTAGCATTTATAGAACATGAATCATCGATGTAAAGAGAAACACCACCATCATCACATATGATTTATTCACTCACCATGCCATTACCTTGTGACTTGTCACATGTAGGTGAAGTGGAAGGAATTGAAATATCATCATGGCCGGAGGTGGAAGCAACTTGGAGCTCTTCATGATGTGAAGGAGAGGAGATCTCCTCAAAGATATCACCGACCTTATGAGAAATGGACCACCAAATATTTCCTAATTTGGAGATGACTTGCGCTTTACATCTCATGAGACGACTTGCGCTTGGTCCACATCTCATGAGACAACTTGCGCTTTAACTATGGCGCTCAAGGAGAAGATAAGCTCATTAGATACTTGAGCTTCGAGATGTAATTTTTCTCATACTCTAAAGATATATTTTGAGGATCCATCGGAGGAGAAAAACCTACATCTAGAAATCGCTCTATATTTGGACACAAGGTCTGAAGATTACAAAGCAAGAAATTTCTCCACAAAGTATAATTTGTGCCATCAAAGATAATTGTCATTATGCACTATACTACTAGTCGAGATCTTTACACTCTAGGCGGTGAAGCCTAAACAAGGAGAGACCTTGCTCTGATACCAATTGAAAGGATAGAGATGTCACCTAGAGGGGGGTGGATAGGCAATTTCAAAACTATGGCTTGATAGAATGCGGAATTAAACTAATGTTTATTTTACAAGCACAAAACCTAAATACACTAGGCTCAACTAAGTGCACCAACAAAAAGTTAAGCTAAGAAAGATAACACAAGATATAATTACTTCAAGCTCATGGCTATCACAAGGAAAGTAAACTCGGGTATAGAGATAACCGTGGCACGCAGAGACGAAGATGTATTCCCGTGTTCCCTTACAAGTAAGGTATGCCATATTGGAGAGGTGTGGGATTCCACAAAGGATTTCCCAATGCCATGAAGGCTAACCTTCTTCTCTGAGTCTATCCCACGAAGGAATATGCCCATTCCTTATGGCTAGCTTTTCCTCCACTCCGGAGATGGCAAGCTCCAAAACCACTTCACAAGCTCCACGAAGGAGAAGCCCGTGTCTCTTCACAATATTCCATGAAGAGGACACCGCGGAACCAACCGCTAAGCTAAGTAGGAGGTCACCCTCCAAGAGTAAGAATCTCATGGTCTCTCACTTGAATAAATCATAATGGAGAGCTCAAGACTTATGCAAGACTGCAAAGCAAGGACACCAAGGGTGCTCAAACCATTCACTCTCAAATCCTACCAAAGCAACAAGTGCTAGGGAGGAATTAGAGAGGAAAAAAAATGGTGCAAATCAACCAATGATTCCAAGATCTAGATCCAAAGGGTTACCTTCACTTAGAGGAGGAATTGATTGGTGAGGATTCTAGATATAGATCTCCTCTTCCAAAGCCCTCAAAAAGGTGCAAGAATCATAGGAGGAAAGGGAGAGGAAGCAAGCTCAAGAGGGTCAACAATGGAGGTCAAAAACATGCTCAAGAACCCTAAAAAACCTTGGGTAAGAAGCCCCTTTTATAGGGAAAAGCAAATCTTTCCATTGGGGATAAAAACATGCAGTTCAGTCTAGATTGGCGAGAATTCCGGCACCGTTAGGCTGTACGTCGGAATGATTGGCAAGGAGTCCCGCGGCGGCGGACTTCCTGGCGGAACGATCCAGCGCCCTGCCAAACTGCAGTTCTTCATAGCTGTTCGGCTGGAACCAGTTCAAACCGGCACCCCATCGGTTGGATCGGCGACAAAGCTTGCGGCACCGATTTGCCGCTAGTTTTTTAGAAGAAAACATAGCTTACGAAAACAGTGATAACTTTTGCGTCCAGACTCTGGTTTTAGCAAACTTGGGCTTTTTTAAATGCTAAGAACAAGCTCTATCTATTAGAAACTATAAAACCCAAAAAATATCAAGAGGTAAAGTACAAAAGGGAGAGGTATGAAACCTCTCTAAGAGATGAACTGGTAAAACCTCCAAACCTGAAAACACAATAGAATATGCATACGAATTATGGTTTCAATGAACTTGGGCTTGTTGAATAGCCAACAAAAAGCTCAAGGACCTCACACAGAGAAACACCAAGAAGAAACAATGTAGGGAGAAAAAAAGTATGTAAATGATTGAGCTCCCCAAGATGATGTGATCAAGTTACCCAACCGAAATCCCCTCTTGATAGTGCAACTACCTATCCTATAACCTGGTCTCCCAACAACCAACTTGAGACCGGTAAAAGGAAAACCAAGCAAGGACATACATTTACCTTGTGCATCCCGCTTGATATTGATGATAACACTTCATACTTCATTCAAGAAAAAATGCCTCACTTGATCATTGTTGCTTCGTGAAGTCTCATAATTTTCTCCCCATACACCACTATGGGATAGCTTCATTAAGGAACATCTTCACATGTCCATTATCACCAATATGGACAGAAAGCTTCAACCATATGATCTTCGTGAGATGTTTATAGTGAACTTGCACTTCTCAACCTTGATGACGATCACCACTTGATGTCATCCTCTCATGGGCTATATGAAATCTTCACTTTTGAAGCATGCCCATGGAAAGATACCTATCACATACAGAAAACACAACGGCACATATATAATGGGTTAGTTCATGATGCATAATTGACAAGGCTTACCATACCACAAGATCCATGTGGTACATTCTTTATGCTTCATGTGTCGACCAACTTGAATTCACTCTTCACTCTTTGTATTGGTCAACCATGTATCTTCTCATGCTCCATCTCAATATCTTGAGGTCACATGCTCTAAATCTTAGTCAACCGTAGCTCAACTAATGAGACTATCATGACACTGACTTAGAGTCATATCTTGAATTCTTCTATTGAGATCACACTCTCAAGATCTTGATCATATCATATTATTCTCTTCAAATCAATGGTCTTGATACCAATACTCAAGGTATATCTTTATCTTCATGGCATCCATACTTGAATCCAACACATGGACTACAAGCATGACATATGGAATATTCCTTCATATAAAACTCAATGAAAACATTAGTCCATAGGGATTGTCTTAATCACCAAACCACATATAGGGGCAATTATCCTTTCAAGCGCTCATGGAAGAATTTGATGAGCGTGTGTTCCTATGTGGAACTCAAGTTGTTGGTGATAAGGGCCGTCTTGGTTGGGTCTGTCGGGTGGACCTGAACTTCTTTGGTGTTGACCGTGGAGTCAAAAGACTGGTCAGGTGCATTCCGCCTTCTCAAAGGAGGAAGACTGTTGTCCATCAATTCCTTGTTCCGTGCCAGCTCCTCTTGCATGCCGAAATATTGCGAGATTCTATTGAACTCCCTGTCACAGTTGTCCGACCTTGTGAAGCTTCCTTGGACGTTGATGACGCTATTTTCTCCTAGCATCTTCAACGTGAGGTTGGCGTAGTGCGGTATGGCCAAGAATCGTGCGAATGCCACGTGACCGAGTATGGCATGATACTGGGACCAGCCGACCACCTCGAACTCAAGATTTTCCCACCTAAAGTTCTTGGGCATGTCGAAGATAACGTCAAGGTGGATTTTGCCCGGGGGTAGATCCCTTTGCTTGGTATGATGCCATGGAAGGTGGTGTACGATGCCTCCAGGCTGGACAGTGGGATGCGCATGTCATGCAAGGTGTTAGCGAATATGAAGTTGATGCCGCTGCCTCCGTCCATGAAGATTCTTCTCATCTCGTACTCGCCGATCTGAGCCTCAAGCACCAGGGCCGCGTGACCTGGGTGTGGTATTTGACACGGGTGGTCGGACCTATCGAATGTGATGCAGGATTCAGACCCGCTGAGATACTCAGGAATTGTGGGGGGTGATGACACCGCCATGTTGACTTGTCGAGTCTTGGTCTTCTGGATCCTATTGGAGGGATGCCCCTTCTGGATCATCATGGTCCAACATGGTGGGGGTATGGCTTGCCTCCATTGTTGCGCACCACTGGAGCTACTGATGGTGGCGCTACGTTGGCCGGAAGGGGTGGTGGTGGTGGTGCTCCATAAGCTATGGGCCGTGTGGCTGCTACATACCCTTGACTTGTCGGTTCGCGCTGAAGTTGCGTGTAAGCATCCTGAAGCTTATACAACTCGTGGCAGTCTTTGAGGAGGTGGCTTGGCTTCCTCTTGCCGTCCTGTTGGTCGATGTAGTACTGGATGTTGTAGGAGCCTGATAGTCATGTCGTCGCGTTTGAAGCACCTTCGTTGGTGCGGCGCTGCCACACCTGAGCCATTTTTTCCGCTGTCGCGGTAGTTGCCGCCGTGATATCTGCTGTTGCGGTTGCCATTGTCATGTTTGTCGGTGTAGCCGGCTCCGAACATGTCAACTTTGTCATGGTCCTCGTAACTGCGATGCCTGCATTTTACTCGACGGTCACGCCTGTGACCCAGATCGTCCTCATCATCCGAGTGTGCTCAGCTGTTGCGAAGGGCGTGTTCGCCATCTGCCTAGCGGTTCACTATGTCCATCAGGTGGTCAATTGTGTCTGGCTTGGTGCAGCCGAGCTCCTCCTTGACATCTCGACGACGTACGTCGGCTTTGAATGCGTTGATTTCTCATTCCTCGGAAATATCTTCCATGGAGTTCTTGATGATGGACCATTGCTGGATGTACAAGCGGAGGGATTCACTAGACCTTTGGCAGCATGCTTGAAGTTCTTCGACTGAGGTTGGTCATTTGTAGGTGCCTTTGAAGTTTTGTACAAAACTATACACCAGCTCCTCCCAGCTGTGGGTCGATCTAGAGGGGAGGCTGTCTAGCCATGCCCATGCGGCGCCTTGTAGTTGCAACTGCAGACATTGAATGGTTGTTTCTTTGGATCCGCCATGGCATTTGATGGACTACCTGTGATCGTCCAGCCTGATCTTTGGCTCCTGGAAGCTGTCGAACTTTGGGTTGTCTGAGGGCATCTTGAACCCCTTGGGCATCGGAGTTTGCCATATGGCATGGCTGAAGCATCTGGCGTCATAGAGTTCCATATCCTCGTCTTCACACTCGGAGAAGTAGGCGTGCTTGGCGCGTAGCTTGTCAATTTTGTGTTGTGTGATCTCATCGCGAGCGTCATAGTCACGATCTCTCCGTCGCGGGCTGCATCTCCAATGTGGCTAGTAATCCTCGTCGTACGACAGAGATACTCTTCTCACGAGTTTCACGGGTGTATTCTTTGGCTCCGGGGATGGTTCTCCTACTAGTGCAGCCTCAACTAGTCCAAATATGGCGAGGGCGGACTAATGGATTGTAGTACATGGATCCCCAATTTACAGGGGGTGGATAGTCAATAGGTGGTGGCCGCCATGACGACGGCTTGCGGGATCTTGGGCGTCATGTTGTCATGCCCATCTATGGACATGAACGAGAAATCCATCCGCTTAGTGGCTTTGCGTCTGGCTTCCTCATCCATACGATCCGTTTGAGGGTGCCTCTTGCATGCCCCAGCATTGTGGTTCCCCTTCGAGGAGGATGCACCAATCGAGGAGAGCTTTGCCCATCGAGCACTCGACTCATCAGTAAGTCATCATCGTTCTTTGAGCTGGGCCGCGACTATCCGCTGGCGGCGAAACTCCTTATCCAAGTAAGGCCATTAGCATGTCTTGGATGAGTCGGGGGCAGAGGCATGCCATGCCACCCATCAGGGCCTACATGACCCTTTCCCACTCTGTATCGGTGAGGCGGATATGTGGCCTATCACTACCGTTGTTGTTGTTGTCATCATGAGCAGCTCTGTTACCAGCTTCAGGGTCAGCGCCGGTGTCGGCACCGTTGCCAGTGGTTCCGCCGATGTTGGTGTTGATGAAGGCATAGTAGTAGCGGTTGGTGCAGGTGTTGCTTCCGGAGCTTTCCAGATCAGATCCAACGTCGTGGTCATTTCCGAGCATATCGATCAGATCGGAGTCGCAGTTGTTGCTGCTGTGCGGGCCGTAGGCCGAGGAGCTAGCGTTTAGCTTGCTAAGGGTCTCAATCGATGGTGGGATCCACGAAGCCGGTGCAATCGACGGTATGTTCTACTGCTCCAGGATGCGCATGGTGCACATTCGGCTGACCTGGAAGCTGAAGCCACCGATCATCATGTCGACCAAATTATGAAGCATATGACCTAATGGTCATTTTTGCCAATATTAACACCTAGCCCACTTTGGGCATCTCTAGTAAATGATTTCAAACAAAAACAATTCCATTTATTTTCTCACCTTGCTAGACCAAGTGACAAAGAACCCAAGTGAACTTTCAAAACTTACTAGAACAAATTCAAATGCATTTGAGGGAATTTTCAGAATTGATTCTAGTGTATGTATCAAGATAGCCATTTTTCAAAAACCATCCAAGCTTTCTCCACTTGACCAATTCTTGCAACCAGAGACACTCAAGCTTATGATCAACCAACCCACCAAAAAGAATTTGAAAATTCAAATGTTTATCTCTTGCGGCCATTTGATCGAGCACTTAGCAAGCATAGTACATAGCTACCAACTATACACTGTTTTGATCACTCTTGTGATCATCTCTGTACCACACTAAGCCTCCACTACTTGCCCATGATCACCCCAGTACCAGCCCGTGCAGTGGAGCCTCTCTCACTTGCCCTTTGGACTAGTGCCAGCCCATACCTGAGTGTGCCATGCCAGCCAGACATGGACACGACGCCACAAGCCTCACCACCCTCGCCCATGACATCTCGAAGGTATCCATGACCTCACCTGCACTGCCAGTGTACGCCTCGGCCAACAACAACTGGTGGGGATGCTAGCGCAGCCATACCCATTTACTCTGTCCGCCATGTTGAGCGCACGCCAGAGCACCGAGCCGTCCCGTGCAACTACGCAGCGCCTCGCTCTCCCTTTGCATAAATGCCCTCGCCGCGATGCCAGCGTCCTCCCAGACACGTCCGTTTGACGCCGCGCGACCTGTGACCACCGTATGCCATGATGAACACCCGCGGTACCCGAGCAGAACATGGATGTCCCCGTCCGATAAAGACCGTGCCTCATCGTGCCACTGTGCGCATGACAAATCGCCAAGGAGCACCGCATCGACCTACACCCTCAGCCATGCCGATAACACCCTGTAGCGACATTGTCGATGAGCCCGAGCCATGCCCCGATGCTCCCCTTGCCGGGGTATAAATAGACCCTGCCCTGTGCCTCAAAATTCACCCCACTCGACTCACCTCTCCCCCAGCAACCCCTTTGACATATCCCCGGAGCAAGCCAAAGCATGCAATGCCAGAATTTCGCCAGAGCCTGCCGCCGCAGTGGTGGAGCGGAGCCAGCGCTAGGAGCAGCCCCAGGAGCTGCCGCGACCACTATTCAAACCGCCGTTGTCGACCAGTTTGTTCGCCCATATTGCCGGACCTAGCTGGAGCCCTGGTAATCCCCCGACAACCCCCGCCGTAGAGCTAGGGTTGATTCCCCCGCGTGTCGTGCGAGGTTGACGATGACGCTGAGTCATCGATCGCGCTCTAATCGTGCGGCCCAGATTAGCGCGTACCGCTTCACGTTAGAATAGCCACTGATAGGTGGAGCCAGTGCAAGTGCAGCCCGCTGCGTGCGCCATGCAGTTCGGCCGGCCCATTATCGTTCCCGCGCGTGCCCACAAATTCAAATTTAGATTTTCCTTTTATTCCAAAACCCTATTCTGTAGTTGATTTCAAAATTGAATTCAAGGAGATTTACTAAACCAAATTGCATGATTCCAATTTTGTTGGATAGGTAATGAAAATATCTAAACACCACTGTTGGATTCAAACAGTTTGAATTTATAGATCAATCATAGTAAACATAGCAAGAAAATGACTTTTCCAACTTCAACCATTTTTCTAAAATCAACCATAAATGGTTTTGGGTTGATTCCAATTGTCAAAAATCACATTTTCCATGCTCTATCTGAATATGTAAAAACATTTAGCTTACATGCAATAGTTTTGGGCTAGTATTAAAAGAGTGGCTATATAGTCATTTCTAGTCACCTTAATCATGTTAAATAGCAAATTAAACTTTGTAACGTATGCCATCCACTTTAAATCACATTCCCAAGTATGTAACATGTGGTGATGACATGTGTCAAAATGATCCCATATTTTATAATTGGAGAATATTAAATCTGAAGTATTTTTTCAATGAGTAGAAATTGCATTTATAAAATAAGATAAATAAGGTCATGTCAATATTTCATGTAGTGATTGAGATGATGCTAGATCATCTAGTGTGATCCTTTGTGTGATAAATAGAAGTAGCTAAGTATTGTTTGGTGATTGTGTACGTCGTATTTATTTATAGATGCTAGTACCAACCCGGGCTACGAGGAGGAAGAATTCTACAAAGAAGAAGAGGAGAACTTCGACAACTGTACCAACTAAGGCAAGCTAAACTATGCAAGTTAACCTGTGCAAGATACACTAGGCTTGCTATTGTGATGCAACCTTGATTACACCAATCCCAAGTTTTACTTGCAAGATTTATCTTTTCTTCCCTTTACCAAAGTTTCTTAAATAGTTAATTATTGGTGATTAGTGGAAAAATAGGAAAGATGCCATCAAGAGCATAGAACTAGGTTTGGGTACACTTGATTAGCACCCCTCAATAGTGACACCCTCATTGATAGTTGCTAGTGCTAAACTAATATTGATCACTTTAGATGGGAACACTTGGAGAAAAGGATTATGAAAACCTTAGAATGATGAGTCATTCTATTGAAATATTTTGACATGTGCTATGAAACACAATGATTTGAAGATTATACTGAATGAGGCATGTGCCCTGACTTTGATAAAAAACTGAAGGTTGGGTTCGGATACGATACCATTCCAATTTTACCGTACAACCACAATACCTGATTTGGGTAGGGCTTAACTGGAAGTTTATATGTCTTAGTATGGGTTCCCTTGCGGAAAAGAGGTTAAGCTGAGGATACCTCGTGACTATGAATGTCCACCTATGCAATTCCCAGGATGGCAGATGGCCATGGCTGGGAGGCCAAGCTCATAAGGGACGTGCCTATACTAGGGTGTGTAATTTAACGGTTAGGATTGATTATCCGCATACCAAGTATGATGATTCAGGGTTATCCATGACGGATGTATTGAATTTTGTGGTGAAAGTTTACCACCTCTGTAGAGTGTCAAACTATTCGAATAGCCGCGTCCGCGGTCATGGACAGTTGGATGGCCATATTGTTCCGTTGTCAGATGTTTTCAAAATGACTTGTGACTTGAAATATGACTTTGAATTGACCACAACAGGGTTGTGGAAATGAAAACTAGGTTCCCACTTGAGTAATCTAGATAACTAAAGTAGGTCTTTACTACTAAGTACTTCTGAAATAAAACTAGCTTACTGCAAACAAGCTTAGAGCTTAGGATTCCTACTAGAATTGTCTTACTTACATTAGTGATAATTTGCGAGTACTTTAAGAGTACTCATGGCTTTGTCCCTGGCTATTCCCATGGCCAGACTAAGAAGAGTACTATCTGGAGGACGGACAACATGATGTCTATGATAACTAGGATCATCTCCCATCGTCAGCATTGCCTGTGAGAATAAAGATGGAGACTCTACTACGCTTATCTCCGCTGCTCTAATGTGTATTAAGACTTGATCATGAGATCAACTATTTGTAAGAATATTATGGTTTGTAATGGATGATGTACTGTGCTATCAATAATTTTATGTGTCGCAAAAATGGTATTCCTGGGATTGCAATGTACGACATAACAGGCATCTGGACTTAAAAATCTGGGTGTTCACAAGTTGGTATCAGAGCCATCCTGACCATAGGAGACCCTAGTTAGAATGGATGTCTGAAAAACTTAGTTTCAAAACAAAGGAAGTGAGTATTTATGAAAACCTATTATCACTCTTATCCTTGAGATTCTTTCAAAAAAAGAGTTCACATGTTCCTCAAAATTCTTGCAATCCTACATAAAATTTGACACACTTGATCACCTCACTAACTTAAGCATCCTAATTGCTTATAGATGGAAGTCAAGTACAAGAAGTTCTATCAGTTTGGCAATGGAGGAGAACTCATCTTCGAGAGGGACTTGAGTCAGCTATCGGAGTTTCTTGGACGCCCGCATCCCGAGTTCTTTGGAGCACAACTCAATGATCAGCCAGGAGGAGAAATGTAGTTGTTGATCATTGTAGATATGAGAGGAAAGATGGAGCCACCCACCTCGGAGAAGATACAGTTCACTGTGAGGGAGAACAACTAGCTGGATAGACTAGCTAGAGCAATGCAGGAAGCACTTGCCTGTCTGTGTGGGAAGAATATCAATCAGATCAATGGGACACGCTTCTCTCACTATGCAAGACGTGATTCCATGGGACAACCCTTGGCCATGCCAGGACATTCGGAGCTGGAGCATCATGTGGATCACCTCAACTTTATGCTGCACGAGACTCAGAAGGAGTTGGACAACGCCCATGCCTACGCCAACCAGAAGCACATTGTTGCAACAGAGATGAACCAAACCCTCACCATCCTAGCTAAGGAGCGCAAGATAGTTCGCCGCTAGCGTGACAAGAAGGACCACATCATTGCTCGCCTTCGCTAGAAGGTGGCAACCCTTGAAGAAACCATCCATGACCAAGAAATTCAGCTTGAGGAGAAGGAAGAAGAAGGTGAAGATATTCGTGCGGATATCACCTCTTTCCTCAGTGACGATGACGACTACCTAGAGGACATCAACATGGAGTTCCACACCGACGAGGAGGACGCTGATTTCCTAGATGACTAAGAACCCACCAGCTCCGATGATGAGTAGTAGCACTAGATCATTGTCATAGGTGTGGGTTTGTATCCAGTCCCAATGTATCGTAGAATGACAGAATGGTTCTTAAAACCATCTGCTTGGTAGTTATTTGGAATGGTTGTTTGTAATATGTTGCTTGGAATGAATGAAAAGGACTTGTGGTTTTCAAACCTTAGCAATACTCAAGTTTAAAGCTTTTGAACCATACCCATAAGCCATAGAAATTTCCCTCTTGTCTTATGATCTATCTCAATCTTCAGATGACTCACGGCAACCCCGGTGGAAGCAGCTCATCCTAGGATCCAATGCTTCAGATTCTGCAAATGTTAGTATCAGATCGAGAGGTCGGTAGAGCCGAGCGTCAAGCCAATCTTGCCACTCTTCAGCAGATCGCCCAGATGGCGCACAACAACCAAGGCCATGGAAATTAGGATCCCCATGGATCTAAGCTCAAGAACTTTCAAAACACCAACCCTACTATGTTTAGCAAATCTGAAGAGCCCTTAGATGTTGATGACTGGCTACAATCAATGGAGAACAACTTAGAAGTTGCAGGAGTAGATGCCGCGGAGAAAGTACTGTTTACCACCCACTATCTGGCAGGTTATGCAAGATCCAGGTGGAATAACACTCGTACAATGAACGGAGGACAGATGATGACTTGGGAGGAATACAAGATCAAGTTCAGCAAGACCCATGTGCCCCCAGGTCTGATCAAGAGGATGAGGGATGAATTCAGGGAGTTGAAGCAAGGAAGGATGACTATGGTAGAATACTGTGAAAGATTTCTGTCTCTGGCTAGGTATGCCCCCGATGAGATCGACAACGAGGCAAAGAAGAAGGAAAGATTCTTGAATGGCCTACATGCTGGGATGTAGACAGTGTTAGTCAACATTCCTTTTGATGATCTGGAAGCTCTAGTGGATTCTGCCATCCAGATGGAAGGAAAGATCAATCAATCCAGTGAGAACCATAAGCGTCATATGATGCACCAGCCTAGACTCCACCATACCCCGAAGTACTGCCCCAGCTCGTCTGCAGGATTTTCACCAAGAAACAACAGACCATCTATGTCCCGTATGAACTTTCCCAATCGTGGTGGAGCAAACCCGAGGCCTGGAGGCCACAACAACAACAACACCGGTAACCCCCATAACTTCAACCGGGCACCGCCAAGGTCTACCACCACCACCAACAACAACAACAATACTGCCCAAGGACTGGAAGCAATGTTGTGCCTATTGCCAGGAAGGACAAGTCAATGATAACCTGCTTTGAATGTGGAGTCACGGGTCACTAGTCCAATGAGTGCCCCAAGAAGCTTGCTGCAGCCAACAATGTCACTACACCTGCCCAGCAGTAGCACCGTGTCTAGCCTAGAAAGAGGTTTGCCCTAGGAAACCAGCACAACCGTACCGGCCGTCTGTTCCACATGAATGCGGAAGAAGCCCAAGAAGCGCCAGATGTCGTGCTGGGTATGTTTTCTATTAACTTAGTACTTGAAAGAGTGTTGTTTGATTCTGGAGCATCGCACTCGTTTGTTATAGAAGAATTTGCATGCACTAGTAAGATTCAACCAACAAATTTGAAGCATGTTATGATAGTTCAAATACCTGGGTCAACCACTAAAGCTAGAAAAATTTGCAAGGCCGTGCCTATCAGAATCCATGGAATTTAATAGTACTTGGAACAAAAGGTTTGGAAGTAGTACTAGGAATGGATTGGATGTCAAAACATCAAGGATTAATAGACTGTGCCAAGAAAGCCATAACCATGACCAGTAGCAGCAGAGTATAAGTAGAGCATGTGTCGGAGATGCTGCCCGTCAATTCAAATGCAACAAGAGTTTAGTCCAATCAACCCTAGACCAAGTCAGAGTAGTCTGTGAATACCTTGATGTGTTCCCAGATGAATTACTCGGTATGCCCCCAGATCGGGATATCGAGTTTATCATTGAACTAGTTCCTAGAATCAGACCCATAGCTCAGAGACCCTATAGTATGAACCCCGCCGAATTAGTGTCACTCAAGAAGCAACTTCACGACATGTTGAGCAAAGGTCTGATACAACCAAGTGCATCGCCATGGACATCACATGATTTGTTTGTGGATAAGAAAGATGGTGCCAACCATTTGTGTACGGATTACCGGAAACTGAATGATGCCACCATCAAGAACAAGTACCTACTACCGAAGATAGAAGATCTGTTTGATCGGCTGACTGGTGCCAGAGTGTTTTCTAAGATTGATCTTAGAAATGGTTATCATCAACTAAAGATCCGCGCAACAGATATCCCAAAGACTACTTTTAGTACCAGATATGGATTGTATGGGTATAATGTCATGTCATTTGGATTGACCAATGCCCCCGCTTATTTCATGAATCTCATGAATAAGATTTTTATGAAGTTCTTGGATAAGTTTGTCGTTGTGTTCATCGATGATATTCTGATCTATTACAAGTTGGAAGAGGACCATGAGCAGCACCTAAGAACCATCCTTGAAACCCTTAGAGAGCATCAATTGTATGCCAAGTTTAGCAAATGTGTGTTCTGGTTAAAGGAAGTAGGATTCCTAGGCCATATCTTGTCGGCAGGAGGAGTTGCCGTCGATCCCGCCAAGATTAAGGATGTTGAAGAATGGAAGCCCCAACCACTCAAACCGAAGTCCGTGCATTTCTTGGATTAGCTGGATATTACTGCAAGTTCGTTGAAGGATTTTCAAGCATCGCAAGGCCGATGACCTAGGTGTTGAAGAAAGACAAGAAGTTTGAATGGACAGACAAATGTGAAGCAAGTTTTCAAGAGCTCAAGAAGAGATTGATTTCAGCCCCAATTTTGATCATGCTGGATATCACGAAACCTTTTGATGTATATTGTGACGCATCCAAGATTGGTCTAAGTTGTGTGTTGATGCAGGAAGGCAAAGTAATATCATATCTATCCCGACAACTGAAGCAACATGAGCAGAATTATCCCACCCATGACTTAGAACTGACAGCCGTAGTTTTAGCCTTGAAGACATGGCGTCATTACCTCATGGGTAACCACTGTGAGATTTATTCGGATCACAAGAGTCTAAAGTATATTTTGACCCAGAAGGAGCTGAATATGAGGCAACGAATATGAATAGAGTTAATCAAGGATTACGACCTTGACATTCACTACCACCCCGGCAAGGCCAATGTGGTAGAAGATGCTCTTAGTAGACTACCGTGTAGATTAAACACCATGATTAAGGAAGACCAGCCAAGTCTGCATGAGGAGTTGGGAGAATTTAAAATGGAGCTAGTTAGCGAAGGATATCTAGCCAGTATTGAACTTCAACCCACTTTGATAAGTCAGATAAAGGAAACCTAGAAAGGAAATGCCAGTATTGACGGAATTAAGCGTCATATCGGTACAAGGAAGGTACCTAGATTCACTGAAGATGAAGAAGGCGTTCTGCGGTATAAGGGGCGTATCTGTATGCCAGCAGATTAAGAGTTGAAGCAAGTCATTTTGTAGGAAGCCCATGATACTCTTTATTCTATTCATCCGGGAGGAACAAAGATGTATCATGATTTGAAGGAGCAATTTTGGTGGCACAAAATGAAGAGAGAAGTTGGAAGCTATATCGCCAAGTGTGATATCTGTCAGAGAGTCAAAGCAGAACACCAGTAACCCGCAGGACTTTTGCAGCCATTGCAAATTCCGGAATGGAAATGGGATTCTGTTGGAATGGATTTCATCACTAGTTTACCTACATCTAGTAGAGGAAATGATTCTATCTAGGTCATAGTAGATAGACTGTCCAAGGTAGCTCATTTCATACCCGTCAAGACCACCTATCAAATCTCGAAGCTAGCAGAGTTGAACATTGCTAGAATAGTCAGTCTGCATGGACCCCCTAAGACAACTGCGTCAGATCGAGGAACCCAGTTTACCTCAAGGTTTTCGAAGAAAGTCCAAGAAGGATTAGGAACCAAACTGAACTTCAGCACAACTTATCACCCACAGACCGACAGACAGACGGGAAGAGTAACCAGATACTAGAAGATGTGCTGAGAGCCTGTGTATTAGAATATGGATCTAAATGGGAAGATTGTCTGCCTTTCGCAGAATTCTCATACAACAACAGTTATCTTGCCAGTTTGCAAATGACCCCATTTGAGTTTTTGTATGGAAGAAAGTGTCGTACCCCTCTGAATTGGTCGCAAGTAGGAGAGAGTCAGATATTCAGACTCGACATCCTACGAGAAGCCGAAGAGAAGGTTCACAAGATCCGTGAACACCTCAAGACCACTCAATCCAGATAGGAGTTATGCTGACAAAAGACGTCGAGACCTGACCTTCAATGTTGGAGATTTTGTGTATCTCAAAGTATAACCCTTGAAAGGAATGCAGCGTTTTCAACTCAAAGGGAAGCTTGCCCCTAGATATATTGGAACTTCAAGATTTTAAGTCACCAAGGAGAAGTATCCTATCAGCTAGAACTACGTGAAGAGATGTCAGCGGTACATGATGTGTTTCATATCTCGTTACTTTGTAAATGCTTAGAAGTTTCGAAGAAGACCAAAGTTTTCAAGAACATCAATCACAGAGCCGTGGATCTCAACAAGGATTTAACTTATCGTGAAGTACCCATTCATATTTTGGAAGAAGCCTTCAGAACCACCCGGATCAGAAGTCTCAAGTTTCTAAAAATCTAGTGGAGCAACCATACTAAAGAAGAAGCCACCTGGGAGAGAGAAGATTATATTAGGACTGAGTTTCCAAATCTCTTTAGTTCCTAGCTTTTCTTGAATCTCGGGACACGATTCTGTTTAAGGGGGAAGGTTTGTAACATCTCAAAAATATTAGATTGAGAATATCCTTTTCCAATCAACTAAAATTAGGTTTAACAAAAGCTTTTACTATTAAAAACTATATGAATGCAAGTTGTGTTTGTTAATGATGTATTAATGCATGTCATGCCATGTTTGTTTGTTTGTTGTGAATGATGAGAATTTATCTAAAGATCAGAACAATATCATCTAGGTCTAATCGAAACCAAATAAAATCAAATTATGAAGCATATGACCCAATGGTCATTTTTGCCAATATTAACACCTAGCCCACTTTGGGCATCTCTAGTAAATGATTTCAAATAGAAAAAAAACCATTTCTTTTCTCACCTTGCTAGACCAAGTGACAAAGAACCCAAGTAAAGATTCAAAACTTACCAGAAAAAATTCAAATGCATTTGAGGGAATTTTCAGAATTGAATCTAGTGTATGTATCAAGATAGCCATTTTTTAAAAACCATCCAAACTTTCTCCACTTGACCAATTCTTGCAACCAGAGACACTCAAGCTTATGATCAACCAACCCACCAAAAAGAATTTGAAAATTCAAATGTTTATCTCTTGCAGCCATTTGAACGAGCACGTAGCAAGCACAATACATAGCTACCAACTAGACACAATTTTGATCAATCTTGTGATCATGTTTGTACCACACTAAGCCTCCACTACTTGCCCACGATCACCCCAGGACCAGCCCGTGTAGTGGAGCCTCTCTCACTCGGCCTTTTGACCAGTGCCAACCCGTACTCGAGCGTGCCATGCCGGCCAGACATGGACACGACGCGACAAGCCTCGCCGCCCTCGCCCATGACATCTAGAAGATATCCATGACCTCACCGCCACTGCCAGTGTACGCCTCGGCCAATGACAGACAATGGAGATGCTAGCGCAGCCGTGCCCATTTACTATGTTTGCCATGCCGAGCGCACGCCAGAGCACTGAGCCGTCCCACGCAACCACGTCGCGCCTCGCTCTCCCCTTGCATAAATGCCCTCGCCGCAATGCTAGCGACCTCCGAGACATGCCCGTTTGACGCCACGTGACCTGTGACCACCGTACGCCGTGACGAACACCCGTGGTACCCGAGCAGAGCATGGATGTCCCTGTCCGATTAAGACCGTTCCTCACCGTGCCACTATGCGCATGACGATCGCCAAGGAGCACCGCGTCGACCTACACCCTCAGCCATGCCAATAGAACCTTGTAGCAACATCGCCGATGAGCCCGAGACATGCCCCGATGCTCCCCTCGCCGGGGTATAAATAGACCATGCCCCATGCCTCAAAATGCACCCTACTCGATTCACCTCTCCCCCAACAACCCCTCTGACCTATCCCCAGAGCAAGCCGAAGCACGCAACACCAGAATTTCGGTGGAGCCCGCCGCCGCAGTGGTGGAGCGGAGCCATTGCTAGGAGCCACCCTAGGAGCTGCCGTGACCACCATTCGAATCGCTGTCATTGACCAGTACGTTCGCCCACATCGCTGGACCTAGCTGGAGCCCTGGTAAGTCCCAGAAGACTCCCACCGTAGAGCTAGGGTTGATTCCCCTGCGCACCGTGTGACGGAGACGATGACGTTGAGCCGTTGATCGCGCTCTAATCGTGTGGACCAGATTAGCGTGTACCGCTTCACGTTAGAATAGCCGCTGACAGGTGGGGCCAACACAAGTGCAGCCCGCTACGCGCGCATGCCGTGTAGTTGGACCGGCCCATTATCATTCCCGTGCGTGCCCACGAATTCAAATTTAGATTTTCCTTTTATTCCAAAACCCTATTGTGTAGTTGATTTCAAAATTGAATTGAAGGAGATTTACTGAACCAAATTGCATGATTCCAATTTTGTTAGAAAGGTAATGAACATATCTAAACACCCTCGTTCGATTCAAACAATTTGAATATATAGATCAACCATAGTAAAAATAGCAAGACAATGACTTTTCCAACTTCAACCATTTTTCTAAAATCAACCATAAATGCTTTTGGGTTGATTCCAATTTTCAAAAATCACATTTGCCATGCTATATCTGAATATGTAAAAATATTTAGTTTTACATGAAGTAGTTTTGGGCTAGTATTAAAAGAGTGGCTATATAGTCATTTCTAGTCACCTTAATCATGTTAAATATTAAATTAAAATTTGTAACGTATGCCATCCACTTTAAATCACATTCCCAAGTATGTAATATGTGGTGATGACATGTGTCAACATGATCCCACATTTTATAATTGGAGAATATTAAATCTGAAGTATTTTTCAATGAGTAGAAATTGCATTTCTAAAATAAGATAAATAAGGCCATGTCAATATTTCATGTAGTTATTGAGATGATGCTAGATCATCTGGTGTGAACCTTTGTGTGATAAATAGAAGTAGCTAAGTATTGTTTGGTGATTGTGTACCTCGTATTTATTTATAGACGCTAGTACCAACCCGGGCTACGAGGAGGAAGAATTCTACGAAGAAGAAGAGGAGAACTTCGACAACTGTACCAACCAAGGCAAGCTAAACTATGCAAGCTCCACTATGCAAGTTAACCTATGCAAGATACACTAGGCTTTCTATTGTGATGCAACCTTGATTACACCAACCCCAAGTTTTACTTGCAATCTTTATCTTTTCTTCCCTTTACAAAAGTTTCTTAAATAGTTAATTATTGGTGATTAGTGGAAAAATAGGAAAGATGCCATCAAGATCATAGAACTAGGTTTGATTAGTTACCATTCCAATTTTACCATACAACCACAATACCTGATTTGGGCAGGGCTTAACTGGAAGTTTATATGTCTTAGTATGGGTTCCCTTGTGGAAAAGAGGTTAATCTGAGGCTACCTCGTGACTATGAATGTCCACCTATGCAGTTCCCGGGATGGCAGATGGTCATGGCTGGGAGGCCAAGCTCATAGGGGAGGTGCCTATAGTAGGGTGTGTAATTGAATGGTTAGGATTGATTATCTGCATACCAAGTATGATGATTCAGGGTTATCGCTGACGAATGTATCGAATTTTGTGGTGAAAGTTTACCACCTCTGTAGAGTGTCAAACTATTCGAATAGCCGCGTCCACGGTCATGGACAGTTGCATGGCCATACCGTTCCGTTGTCAGATTTTTTCAAAATGACTTGTGACTTGAAATATGACTTTGAATTGACCACAATAGGGTTGTGGAAATGAAAACTAGGTTCCCACTTGAGTAATCTAGATAACTAAAATAGGTCTTTACTACTAAGTACTTCTGAAATAAAACTAGCTTACTGCAAACAAGCTTAGAGCTTAGGATTCCTACTAGAATTGTCTTACTTACATTAGTGATAGTTTGCGAGTAGTTTAAGAGTAATCATGGCTTTGTCCCTGGCTATTCCCATGGCCAGACTATGAAGTGGAATAACTAATAAGCGTAGCGGTGGGGTCCATCTTCAGGGTCACAGGCAATGCTGACGATGGAAGATAGTCCTAGTTATCATAGCCGTCTTGCTGTCCTTCATCTTGGTAGTCTCCTTCATAGTCTGGCCATAGGAATAACCAGGGACAAAAGCCATGAGTACTCTTTAAGTACTAGCAAACTATCACTAACAAGTAAGGTAGTTCTAGTGGGAAATGCTAACACTAAGTTTATTTGTAAAGTTTAGTTTGAAACCTAAGCTGAGTTCAAAAACAAAGAAAGATAAAATAAAGTTTGAAATCACCTAAGTGAGAACTTAATTGTCATAGTCACAACCCTGTTGTGGTCAAGTCATTTCACAATTCATTTCATAAGTTGTTTTGAAAACATCTGACAACAGAATAGTATGGCCACTCCAACTGTTCATAACCGCGGATGTGGCCATTCGAATAGTTTGACACTCTGCAGAGGTGGTACAATTTCACCAGAAGATTCGATACATCTATCAGGGATAACCCTGAATCATCATACTTAGTATGTAGATAATCAAACATAACCTTTCCTTTACACACCCTAGTATAAGCACCTCTCCTATGAGCATGGCCTCCCAACCATGACCATCTGTCATCTCGGGCACTGCATAGGTGGACAACATTGAGAGGTAGCCTCAACTCAAACCTCTCCCACGATGGAACTAATACTAATGCATATAAAATTCCGGCTAAGCCTTACCCAATCTAGGTATTGTGGTTGTACGGTAAAATTGGAATGGTATCGCATCCGAACCCAACCATCAGTTTTGTAAAAGGGCTAAGGCTCATGCCTCAACATTTTCCTCATCATAAATCATTTGTGTTTCTCAACACATGTCAAAACATCTCAATAGAATGACTCATCATTCCAAGGTTTTCACAATTCATTTTCACCAAGTATTCCCATCTGAAGTGACTCAAGTTTTAGTTTAGCTCTAAACTACTAAGTTAAGAGTGTTCACTAAGGTGGGATGCTAATGTCAATCTCATGCCATAGAATGACATCTAAGTTTATCTAGATAGGTCAAGTTTTATACTTTTTATGCTACCTTCAAACAAGTAAAGTATTTTGGTAAAGTAAAGAAAGTAAAGCTTGTAAATAAAAACTTGGGGTAGGTAAAAGTCAAAGGGCATAACCAAAGCATGCCTAATGCATTTGCTTAGGTTATCTAGCTTGCAAGGTCTAGCTTGCATTGTTAATGATGGCTTGCCTTGTGTAGTGCAATGGTTGAAGTTTTCTTCCTCCTCCTCTTGGTAGAACTCCTCCTCCTCGAAAGCTTGGTCGGTACTATCGTCTATAAATACATACGTGATACACAATCACCAAACAAAGCTTAACTAGTATAATTAGCACAACAAGGCACACATTTTATGATCTATAATCATCACAAGCATCACAAGGTTTAATTAACTAGCTTCCTCCTTTTTATTTGAGAAAAGTAATTTCTACTCATTGAAATTAACTAAGATTTAATATTCTCCAATTAAAATATGGGATCATGTGGATACATGTCATCACCACATATTTTAACATATGGTAATGTGATTTAAATGTTGGATCACATTTTAATAAGTTTAAGCTGAATATTTAAATGATTTAAAGTGACTAGAAATGCCTATATAGCATTATTTTGGTACTAGTGCAAAGTCACTGCATGCAAACCTTAACATTATTACATATTCAGATAGGTATGGTTAAATGGGATTTTTGCGAGTTGGAATCAACTCAAAATCTATTATGGTTGATTTTAGAAAAATGTTTGAATGTGCAAATGCTTCTGTCTTGTTATTTTTACTAGGCGAGATCTCTAACTCTAAATGATTTAAATCCAACGGGCTTGGATATATATTTTCATTACCTTTCCAACAAAATTGGAATCACTCCATTTGGATTTGTAAAACTCTTTGAATTGATTTTTGAACTAAGGGACATAATTGATTTTAAGTCTAAATAGAAAAACCTAATTTGAATTAACTGGGTCAGCGCGGGAAACTAAATGGGCTGGCCCAGTAATGCTCAGCGGCACAGAGGGCGACTAACAGGCTGGTCCCGCATGCCAGTGGCACTTAAAACCCGAAGCGGTACGGGGCGATCTGGGCCACACGATTAGAACACAGATCGACGGTCCACGGTCGTCGTCAACGACGGACTCGTCGCCAACGAGACCGAACCCTAAGCGGCCGGTGGTGGTCTACTGGGGACGTACCAGGGCTTCAGCTAGTGCGGCGAGGTGGGCAAACGAACTGGTGGACGACAGCGAGCTCATGCGAAGTTGCGGTAGTGGCTGAGGTGGACGAAATCGACGACCACGTATCCTCCTCTGCAGCGGATACCTCTAGCGGAATTCCGGCGATGTGCTGCTCGAGCGGCTCCGATGAGAGAGGGGAAATGGGCAGTGGAGAGAGGGGAGTGGAATGGTGTGAATAGATGGTGCCGTGGAGGCCTCCTTATATAGGTCCGACGGTGAGGCGGGGAGGCATGGGCGCGACTCGTTGGTGACGGTGAAACAGGGGGCTACCGGCATGGGCGAGGTAGGCGGATGGTGGGCGGTCTAGTGGCGGGAAGCTATGGCACAATGGTGCGGCTAGGGGCAGTGGTTTTCGGTCAGGGGCTTCACGCGCTCTAGGAGACAGAAGCGGTGCTCCACGATGATCATGGCGACTGTGGGTCGCGCGGCGGTGCACGGTCGTGTCTGGCGGGTTGCTGGGTTCAAGGCGGAGTGGCGTGCGCGATTTGGTGTCGAGGCTTAGTCTGTGGCATGCTGGCGGCGAGGGCGCTCTGGCGCGCTCTAGCTACACGCAGAGAGAAAGGGCGGCGATGCTGTGGGGTGGTCCAGTGGCTATTTGCGGCCAAGGGGTGGACCGTGGGCGGCGGTGAGGTGGTTCCTTGCTTCCTGGAGCGGCAGAGAAGGGCTGGTGGTCGCTTGTGGCTTGTGCACACTTGTCCGGCGATCATGGCATCGGGGCGGCATGGCACTAGCGCCAGGGGCTAGGGATAGGGGTGGTTTTGGTCTGGTTGGGCCTGGGGGAGACCAAGATGATCAATGCACACCAATTGGCTCGACAAGAAATGCTCCAAAACAGTGTTAGTTAGGCCAAAAATTCTCTGCCTGCCACCTGTTCGATCAAATGGCCGCATGAGAGAAAGTTTTGAATTTTTGAAAGATTTTTGGTGTAGGGGTGTAACTTATGCTTGAGCATCTAGGTTTGCTTGGGATTTTGAAATGGAGTTCATTTGAGTGGTTTTTGAATTAGTGTGATCTTGATACATACACTAGATTCAATTTTCAAATGTCATTTAAAATTAGAGTTTGAATGATTTTAGGAGATCACAAAGTGGGCCTTAGCACATCACTACTTGTACTAGCAAGGGGTGCAAAGAATCACAATTGTCTCTGTTGGCATTTGAGTCCTAGGAACACCCACAGTGTCCTAGTTAGTTAAATTGGCACAAATGACCATTTCCTTATTTTATTCTTTTTCTTTGGGATTTGTTTAGGGAATGATCTAGATGATGTGTAATTCACCTTAGAATCATTTTACAACCAATGGATCACTCAAATATGGCAATTCAAAACAACTCCTAATTTAAATGCACACACATATGAATGCTTAAATATTTTAAATAGAAAAAGGTTTTGTTAACCCTAAATTGGGTAGATTTGATCTTGATTAACTTTGGATTAAGTTTTGGGATGTTACAATTGCGATGTACGGCATAACAGGCATCTAGACTTAAAAATCCGGGTGTTCACAAGCGAGTGGATGGTGAAGTCGAAGGAGCCGATCTTGAGGTGTCTCTCCAACACGGAAGAGTCAAAGACAACAAGTGATTAGGTCGTCAAGATTGCAACGTCAGCATGCCCAGTTCCCATAGACGGCGCCAATTTACATGGGGTTAACATGTCAATGCCCATAGTTTATGGACTTGGTTTCTGAGGAAGTGGGGAACGCCGGAGATCTCGTTCGACTAACAGGCAAGCAATGTGGGGACACGGTGTTTACCTAGGTTCAGGCCCCCAGAGGGAAAACCCTACTCCTTCTTGTCTGCTCTTGATTGAAGAAGAACCAAAGTTTACAAGGATTCTTTGATGGCGATGGTGCACATATGTAATGTGGCGGGTGTATGTGCTAGGGTTTGCGGTAGTCCATTCTCGTGGTTCCCTCCCAGCCTTTATAGGAGGAGGTCGGGTCTCAGGATACCATTGAGTCGGTTAGAAATTAGGGTTTCCTTTAAACTTTCTATCTATCATTTACTGTATCCTCCAAGTAGTCGCATCCTCCATGGGCCTGGGCCACACGAGCATTCATGGGCTTCAATATCAGACACGGCTCGTCTTGTGGGATTCTGCTAGTCTAAAATCGGTAGGCCAATCTAAGCACCTATAGGGCATACACATGTTAGTTATTCTTTAGGACTCTTAGTCCCGTTTGCATCCGTACTCGGATGTTTTATCATTTTCAATATGGTTTGGATCTTTGTAATGTATATATGTATTCTTGACTCATTGAGTCATTGTTGTATATATATATCCTTATGGGTTCCATCGTGGACTATTGTCTAATAGTATTACTTCGTTTTCCACTCCCACACAAATGCTTGTTGGGCATCATCGAATCGTTTCTATGCTGGTTTGGCGGGAATCACTAAAATCTGCATAGGGACAATTCGAGGGTGTTACAAGTGGTATTAGAGCCTTGGTTTTCGATACCCCACTCATCCAACCTATAGGATAGCCTAACTAACATCTGATGTAGAGTGTCAAACTATTTTTGCAAAAAATTGGTTGGATTGATCTGATTAGGTATGCTTTTACTCCTTACCTCTATGCTATTCTCCTCTTACCTTTGCGTGTTTTGAATCTGCTCTCTTACCTTTCTTCACTTCTAGGATTTCTCGTGGTTGGGATTCTGTCGTAGCTTTAGGATTTCAGTTCTTGCCTCTTGCAACGGTCTTTCTACATCTGGGTTTCGTGAATTTTTGTGAATCTTTCATCTGTAGTATCTTTCATTTGTTCCAAAATTCACTAAAAAAATTCTTCATATATTCCGGTGTTTTCCAACACAACGATATCATCTATGTCAGATCCGATAAAGAGACTGCTTCCCTCCTTTGTTTTCCAAAGCTTTCCGAACATTGCTTGTCGAGATCTTCAATTTGAATTCCGAGAGTTAGATTGCATCATTCTCCTATTCATGTGCATGATAATGCTTTGGATGCGTGATGGACTGATCCCCATCCTATTACTCTTATCATTCGCTCATATACATTGAATTGGTGGATCAATGCAATTTTTACTCCTTCCATGGTTAGAGGTGGCCTTATCTGTCGAGACCTCTACCATCTCTTTTTGTTTCTTTGGAGTGTTCTCTCAACGAACATGAGAAACAACCTCTTGTTGGTGGTGTTGACGAGTTCCGGAGCAATAACCTTTTGTTAGTGGTGTCACGAGGATCTACATGAAATGAGAAGAGTCAGGTCATCACCCTCCTTCCCCGTACCATGGAGAGGATCTCGGGACAATATCCTATGTTAGTGGTGTCGAATTGTAGCACCCCGGGAAAATTTCCCAATTAGAATTGCATGTAGTTTTTATTTTGTGCATCATCATGACATCATGCATACTTTGCCTCTAATTTTTTTGCTAAAACCCTATGTTGTTTTCTACATTACATCTCCTCTTTTATTCAAATTATATTTCTTTCTATTTTAATCATGTAAAGCTATTTACAAAATATTTTTTAACAAAATAAAAGAAAACAGAGAATGTTTTAAATAAATAACAACCCTTAACCTACATCGGCCACGCCCAAAAGGCCATCCGGTTGGACCAAACCCTAACCCTAGACACCAACCTGGCCACCAACCCACCAGCCACACACAAACACAGTGTAACATCCCAACATTAGAGCTTAGAAATAAGCTGAGACCAGTCGTGTGCATTGCATTCATGCATAGAAAATCTGGATAATTTTTGTGCTTTTGAACAAAACTTCTCAAAGTGATTGAAACATATCTTAACTTGATGGAACTAAAGTAGATCATCAAGTTGATTGCGATAAGTTTCAATATGACCTTTGCTAAAACCTTATTTTTGGGTAAATATGATTTGATCTATGGGTAGATCAAATGGAATACAACTAAACCTACAACACATTATTGATTGATTAATACTTAATATTTTGGAGATTATATAAAGGAATTCTTTGCAACAACCCTGGACACCAAATCAAGTATATAAACCAAGTAAATAAGTTCAATAACTAAACCTTGACAAACATGCTTACCATAGCTATTCCTACCATGAGTATCATGGTAGTTCCTAAATTCTAACTCTCATCACAAATAGAGTAGGAAAGAAGTTAAGCCAAGATCATTCAGCACATATCCTTATCATCACATTAATAGATGGCATTCCTATTGAACAATGTTATAGATCATGTGACCATCAATGTGGGGTGATTAATCTTTGGATTAGCAATTGTTGACCTTTAGCCATTGACCTATTATATTGACCTTCCAAAGTCCTGAAGTAAAGTAAAAAGAAGAAAGAACTAGTTATGATAAATTGTACCATCATCATTAGAATGAGAGTCTTAGTGAAGATCAAACCATGTGTTATTGGAGGTGTTAACTCATTCCCGAGTTAGCTAGAAGAAGTATCTAAACCTAAGAGTTAAGCTAGTAAGTAAGAAGTCATAAGAAAGCTAGTAATGATAGGGTATCAAAGACTCATCTTGTTAAGTCAAGTAGGTACAACCCTAAAGTAAGCTTTATTAAACAAGGTAAACCCTAGTACAATCCTACTGCTTAGTTAAGGATAGATATTAACTAGACAATTAGAAGCCTAAGCTTAGTGTACCCAAATGAAGAATTGTCATTATTTTCAATTAATTGGGGATAATTGACTAGGTGTTGAAGAGTTGGTATTGCTATACCTAGCTAGGCTTAACCTTATCTAGTTAAAACATCTACCTATTCATGAGAAGTCAAACTAGTGCATGATCAAGTTTAGAACTTGAGTTGAATGGATTAGTTGGAGAAATGGTAATGTTAACCAAGATAATACAAGAACAACCTTGTATTAGGGGAAGTAATAGTATACCTCTTCTTGAGGATGGGGATCACTTGTTACATAGTGAGGATTGTAATCTTGGAAGCCTTGGAAGTAGATGCAAGGTGAATATAAAATAGTTAATGGATGGAATTAGAAATAACTACATTGATGCATTCATCAAGGGTAGTTAAGAAATGGAGGTTAGATACTAGAAGAACAATGGAGGATGAGTAGTGAAGAAGTGACATGACCATGTCATCAGATGATGATGGATATGGTGGAGTCATATGATTGGCTTAATTAGGAAGGTGTGATCCTTGTGAATAGATGAGAGTTTTATATAGAGAATATCTAGGAAAGGAATTCCCTAACTAAGACTCAATCTTAATGAAGTATTGAAGATAGGAAGTAGTAAGAAATCATTAACCAAGACTATATTAAGCCATAACAAGACTATGTCTATTTCATTACTCTTAAAGCTAGTTACTAGGTAATCATCAAGAACACATTTTTATTATAAATCATATTAGAAGGCTCACTAGCTATGTTACTATAGTTTTGGATATCATCCATAACTATAAGTCAAGATTCTTAAACCTAGTCCCTAGCAAGATCAAAGAAGAATTATAGATGTAGGAAATTCCCTAGAAATTATAAGAGATACACGGGAATAGAAAACCTCACAAGATAACAATTGTGTCATGGCATGTGAGTTATATATATCAAATAAGTAATATTTACTTCAAATCATTAAATGACATTTATAACCCAAGTTTAAATCACACATAAAATGGTGGGGAGTCACTACATTGAATGCTAATGTTGATTCACCCAATATGTCAAGTGAGATCATTATCACTAAAAGCTTAACAAGGAAAATATATAAAGCTTTATAATCTTTCATGCTTAAACTATGTATGGTAATAAAACCATTCTCTATTCTAATAATGTTGTGGAAATGGCCACGACAGTCGCTGCCACTAGCAGCGATAGAGTGTTTCGTGAGGAAGAGTTGGCGGCCATCTGCGGTGCGACATGGGGGCGGATGCACATGGGTTTACCCAGGTTCGGCCCCCCAGAGGGTAAAGACCTACTCCTGCTAGATTAGATTATGAGAGAGCGAGTTACAGGGGTGGCGAGCTCGGCGGCTAGGCAGCGAGTCGCTTGAGGGGGTGTATGATGGAACGTGGTTCTCTAGGATACCCTAGGGAGGTTTATATATGAGGCACCTCGCTAGGGTTTACAAGTTATCTCTGAACAAGATAAGGATCCAGAGGCTTTGACTTAGTTCGACTGGGCTTCTGTTACGCTCCTGGGCCTCCAGTCGCCAGTCGCTGGGCCTTTCCTTCCTTTGTAGTCCAGTCGCCGTCTTGGGGACGCACTCGCAGGCCCTTCGGCCCAATCAGAACGTCCTGCTAGGCATACCCCCTTCGACATATCCCCATCAGTAGTCCCCGAGGCCATCGTTGATGCAGGCGCATGCGTCCTTTTGGCGTTCGGAGTAGGCGAGCCCAATTTGGGCGTCTAGTCGAGTCGGCGATGGACTCCATTAGAACTAAGGAGAATTTCCCCATGTTTCCACTCGTCGTCTCAATGACTGTTACTGCCGCCAAGTCGTCGTCTCAGCGAATGGAGAGACTGGCGGGTGGTGGGTGAACTAAAGGAGTTGGACCGTCAAACCTGGTCAAACTATCCGTTGGAATTTTCAACGGTAACTTTGGCGCAATTACCGTGAGTAACGGCTACCCCGATTTTGGCGGGTGGCGTTTCCCATATAAGGGGAGTGATGGTTCAGCTCCGCAGACCTTCTTCGTATTCTTCATTGTTCCTCATTCGTTCTTCCTACCTCCAATCTTCCTGCCTATGTCCTTCCGACTTGTTCTTCCTGCATCGTGCGATTCCACATCCTACCCGATGGCGCCTCCCAAAGGCTCATGGGGGAAATCCAAGTGTACGACGGCCCAGCTCAGATCTTTTGAGGATGCCGGAGTGCTCTGCAAGGGGAACTGGCGGGTTCCCCCTCCTCCGAGACCGAGCCGAAGCCGCGACCCGGCGAGTTCATTTGCTTCCCCAGTCATCTTGAGAGGGGTCTGGGATTCCCCACCTCACTCTTCTTCTGCCGATTCTGCACGTATTACGCGATCAAGCCATCGGATCTTGGTCCACATAGCATCGAGCAGCTGGCGATCTTCGTCGCCTTCTGTGAATGTTACCTCGGCTGTAGGCCGTATTTCCCACTATGGCTGGAGCTTTTCCACCTCCGCATCGGGCGCGAAGCGTCCAGCGGCTTGATGCTGGCCGCAGGTGGAGTCACATTTCAACTGAAGCCGAAGCCCAATTTCGTCAAGCTCCTCCTGCCGAAGAAGGCCGCAAGCGAGTGGAAGAAGAGCTGGTTCTACGTTAAAGAAGCCACTCCCTCCAGCGAGGTGGCTCTTCCCGAGTTCGTCGTCGAGAGGAGCGAGCCCCGTCGGTTGGCACCGAAGAAGCTTCCTGAAGACCAGCGGATGGCCATCGTGGAAATGATGGATCAGATCCAGAAGCTGAAGGACCAGGGGTTGATTCCGATCAACCTCTACAACTGTTCGTTCGGGCGGCGCCTAGTTCCGCTGGCGGCTCGACCGCACTGGATGTATGAATACAGCGGGAAGCATGACCCATCCCGAACCAGCAAGGATTCATGTGAGGCCGAGGACTACAAGGCCACTCTATAGAAGACCACCGACGCAAAATTCACCAGTGTGGCGGCCGGGGTCGCCCCGTACACTCCTGTGAAGAATGAAGCCCCCACAGTAAGTTCTCTTCCCAATCGCTACGTCCGTGTTTCAGTTTTCAGTCTCCTCATTTGGTGTTTTACTCGTGGTGGTTCTCAGCTTTTTCAGGTGTTGGAGGGCTGGCTTCCTCCACTCGATGAAGATGTTCCCCAGGAACTGGAGGAAGACTCCGAGGGGGACCCTTCCGACAGCGACGGGGAGGAGGAAGAGGTTCCACCCCCAGCGCCTGTGGCTCGCAAGACCCGCATGCAGAGGCAACGTGAAGTCGAGGCGAGCCGTAGTCTGGACGAGCACGACGGAGGCGATGAGGTCGCACAGGAGCACACGTCCCGGCGTACTGCGACACCGTCAAAGCCCGCACACAGGCCTAAGTCGCTAGCGAAAAGGCCCACATCGCCGTCCAAGTCATCGGTGGTGTTTGAGTCGGATGATGATTCCGATGATGAAGGTTCTCTTGAAGTCTCGCACAAGGCCTCAAAGGATGCAGTCCCGACACAGGGGTTGGAGGGCGAGGACACGGAGGTAGTGGTAGAGGTTCCCCTAGCGACGATTGCGCCGACGACCTCGGGGGTTCCAATCCAAGAAGCGGCTGAGGCGTTGGCGTCCAAGTCGCCACAGCCGTCAAGGGTAGCCGCGTCGGAGCCGGAGATCCCGGCGACTGCAGCTTCATTGTCGAGGAAGCCCGCGGTTTTGTGGGCTTCAGATGTCTTCGAGAGGGGGCTCACCCGCAAGTTGGTCCCGAGTTGGACAAGCCTGCCCACATCAGTACCGGGCTTCGCGTCCTCCCAGTCGCTAAGTAAGTACTGCTCCCTCATCCCGATTCGCCTTGATCTTTTGTATTGTCGTTGTAATGATTGTGGGGACTCGTGCAGGTCAGGGGCCAAGAAGATTGGCCGTCCTTCGGTGGCTAAGATTCCACCGGCCACCGACATGGGAGAGGGCGACCTACCCAAGAAGAGAAAGGCCATCGGAGATGTGGCGACCGCCGAGGTCACGAAGAAGCAGAAGGGGGGCGCCGACGATGCCGTGACCAAGGGCAGCGCCGCGGAGTCAACTGCTGCGCCAGTCGCCAAAGAGGTGGTGGTGACGCGATCGGAACCAGCCTTGGCTGCGTCCGTGTCGGAAGCGCCGGTCCCAACAACCAGCGCCCCCGCCAGAGCATCGGCGATGTTCCCGCGTTTCATGGCGAGGGGGTTTCCAGGTGTGGCGGACACGCAATCTCCGCAGAGTCCAGAAATCGTGGATGCGGACATTGGGTCCCGCTATGGGCGCACTTCCTTCACGATCTCGTCGACTGACGCCGGAGAACTTCACAAGATGCCCAACACTGCTATTCAGGTATGTCCAGTCCCCGAGTTCCTGGTCGCTGAATGTCAGCGTCTGGGAACTGAACCTCTTGCTCCTCTCCAGTCCCCGAATTCCTAGTCGCTGAATTTCGGCGGCTAGGAATTGATTTTCTTTTTCCTTCTCCAGTCCCCGAATTCCTGGTCGCTGAATTTCAGCGACTGGGAACTGGTTGTTGTTTTGCCAAATGCTGAGGCGAGTTGTTTGTTTGTAGGGATTGCAACGGGAGTCGACCGATCGGCAGGCCGCGAGAGAGCGCTTGGAGCGTGATTTGCGCGAAGCACAATAGGTGAACCAGTGGCTTCAGGAAACTATTGGTGAGTGTCTGTTTGTCTTTGTTCTCCTCTTTCGAGTGTGAGCTAGTCGTGTACAGTATGCTGATGGCTTCTTGTAGATGGTTTTCCGGCTAAGATCTCCAAGGCCCGTGAGGGGTATGTCCCGGTCACCGAGCTAGATGCGGCGAATGGACGAATAGCCTCCCTGGTCAAGGATTTAGAGGAGGTGAAAGCGGCCTCGATTTCTTTGGAGGAGCGAGCGAAGGCTGCTGTCGCTACGGCTGAGGAAGAACGCAAAGCTCCGGATTTCATCATCGTGGGGCTGCACAATGAGCAAACTTCCTTGGAGAAGCACGTCAAGGAAAACTGTCGCAAACTCCTTGGTGAGTCTCTATTGTCGCCTGACCCTTTTGTCGAGTCCCCGCTTTGGGGGTTTTGTAGTTTCACTGACACCTGACTTTGCAGCTGTGGTAGGCCAAAGCGACCCGGTGGTGCAAACTTACAATGCCTCGCAGTGCGTGACTGCCGTGGTGAATGCGGCCACAGCGTCGGCGTTGTGCGTCCAAGCGGCTCTTCAGGGCATGTCCCCCACCGAAGTTATTCCTGGGGGGCTTACGGAGGTGTGGTGCTATCTGGAAGAGGTGCCCGCCATTGTGGAGTGGATGACGCGCTCACCATTTAGGTGCAGGGCCACCACCACATTGAGCTTGGGCCTCGCCCATTTCCTCGACGACTTCGACCTTGACGATGTGACGAGTGGCTATCCGTGGGCGACCGGAACGTTGGAGATGTCAGAGGTGCTGAAGCTGACCGCGAAGGCCGCCCCTTATGCCAATCGTGTCTTTGCGATGGGGGATATACTGCCGTATCAGGAGACGGTGTTGGTGCCTGGCAACCCCGAGCCGGAGCACGGCGACATGAAGTCGGAGCAGCCCTTCCAGTCGTCATTGTCGAAGTCGCTGACAACATACCCGACGAACCCTTGGCAGCCTTTTGTTCGCGTCAAGGGGGGTGGCACTGCTTCTTCATCAGGGCCTGTGGAGTAAACAATGTAATTGTCCAAGTTCTGATGTATGCCAAGTGGCGAATATAACCCAAGGGGAGTCGATCGACTCGCATTACGAATAGGAACGTGTGGTGTGTTTTGTTTATGCATTGTTTTGATTGAGCGAGTCCCCGAGCGCGTCAGACCTTTAATGGGGTATAACTCGATTGTATACTTTTGTGTGTTGGTTTGTGTATGTATTGTTTTTATCCCTCGCGTCTTCTGAGTGGCGAGTCCCTGAGCGCGAGTAGGAATGACTTAGAAGCGAGTCCCCGAGCGTGGCGCCCGACCATATTGGTCATGCTCTTGTTGCAGGTTGTGAGTTTGTTGTTTGTAACACGTCTCCTCCCCTGGCCCGGAGAGCCAGTCGCTTGGCGAGCCCTAGGCAGCTCTCTTACTTTGTGTGTTCCCGAGCCGTATGGGGGTTCCCGTTTTGCGGAGTCACCATGCGTGGTACTTAACCGTTCGAGTCGCTTTGCACGAGGGTGGGAGGGACAGGTCGCTGTGGGAAGCATGTACCAGTTGTCTTGGCCCGGTGGGCAGCCGGGCTAGGCGACTCCAATGGAGGCTCCAGGTTGGCGTTTTTTGTGGACGACCCAAGGCCCAAATATTTCCGGTGCCCTTGTGCCGCACTACTTGGTCGTGTCGGTCGCTCGACCAGAGGTTGACTTCCGTAAGTAGCGTATTGCTAGTGAGTACAAGTGCGAGTGGCACAAGAATATGGCGAGTGGGCACAATTTGTGCGATCTGGATGAATTTCATTATATATGCCAGTGGAGTACAGGTTCTAAGTATAGAAATTTCTGAGGAGGTTTACATTCCATGGCCTCCAGACCTCCAGTTGGCCGTCACCCCGTACATCGATGAGGTAGTAGGCGTCATTGCCAAGGACTCGGCCTATGGTGAATGGCCCTTCCCATGGGGGGAGAGTTTGTGCATGCCCTTCTTGTCTTGGGCCAGTCGTAAGACCAGGTCGCCTTCCTGGAAGATGCGCGTTCGCACTCGGCGGCTGTGGTAGCGGCGGAGTCCTTGTTGGTATATGGTGGTGCGGGAGCGAGCCAGGTCGCGTGCCTCGTCGAGTTGATTGATGCTGTCTTGGCGGGCAACCTCGTTGGCCGCCTCGACGTAGTTGGTGACTCGAGGTGAGTCATGCTCCAGGTCAGTTGGCATTACGGCCTCGGTGCCATACACCATGAAGAAGGGCGTGAACCCGGTTGAGCGATTGAAGGAGGTGCGAATCCCCCATATCACAGAGGGGAGCTCGTCGACCCAGCATCCTGGGGTGCACTAGAGGGGCACCTGGAGTCACGGCTTGTATCCGTGGAGGACGCTCTGGTTGGCGCGTTTTGCTTGGCCATTTGAGTCCGGGTGGGCGACTGAAGCGAGTTCGAGTCGTATGCCATGTTCTTCACAGAATTCCGCCATGGCCCCCTTGGCGAAGTTGGTGCCATTGTCTGTTATGATGTTGTGTGGGTAGCCGTACCGGTAGATGAGCTCGCGTAGGAACTTGGTGGCTGTCTTGCCGTCGCACTTTTTATTGGCTTGGCCTCGACCCATTTGGTGAACTTGTCGACTGCGACCAGGAGGTGAGTGAAGCCAGACGGGGCCTTCTTGAACGGGCCTAACATGTCCATGCCCCATACGGCGAATGGCCACGTGATGGGGATGGTCTTGAGTGCCGAGCCAGGGAGGTGCATCTGGTTGGCATACATCTGGCACCCGACGCATCATTGTACGATGTTGGTGGCGTCGGCGTGTGCGGTGAGCCAGTAGAAACCGTGACGCATGGCCTTGGCGACTAGCAACTTGGCGCCGGCGTGATGGTCGCAGTCGCCGACGTGAATGTCCTGGAGGATCTTGCGGCCTTCTTCTGGCTATACGCAGCGCTGGAACACGCCGGTCACGCTGCGTCTGTGGAGCTCGCTATTGATGATGACGAATGATTTGCAGCGGTGCATGATCATTCACGCCTCCGTCTCATTGCTTGGTAGGAGTTTGTGTTCCAAGAAGGCGACGTATGGTGCTATCCAGTCGCTAGGTTCCACAACCATGGCAACTAAGGCCGGTTCTGGTTGAAGTGGGATTCCAACGTCGATCTCTTTTGGTGGGCTGACCGATGGTTTGTGGATGATGTCGAGGAAGACGCCTAATGGTGGCGCCTGTCGGGTTGATCCGATGCGGGAGAGGGCGTCTGCCTCCTCATTTTTGCGCCTGTCGATCCACTCGACGGAGTAGCTGTCAAAGTGTCCTCCCAACTGGTCGACAGCTTGGCGGTACGCGATCATTGTTGGGGAGACGGCATCGCACGTCCCGGCGACTTGGCCGACGACTAAGTCGAAGTCGCCATAGCACCGTAGGCGGTTGACGTTCATCTCCTTGGCGGCTCTCATGCCGTGCAGGAGGGCCTCATATTCTGCCATGTTGTTCGTGCAGGGCTTGAAGTCGAGGTGGAGCACGTAGTGGAGCTTGTCTCCCTTGGGGTAGGTCAGTATGACCCCGGCCCCTGCACCGTCGGCGTTCTTGGAGCTGTCCAAATGGAGCGACCAATAGTGGAGGTACGGGAGCTTCTCTGGCTGCTGCGCTTCTTCCCAGTCTGCAATGAAATCAGCTAGGGCTTGTGACTTGATCGCTTTGCGGGGCTCGTATTTGATGTTGTGGACACCGATTTCAACAGCCCACTTGGCAAATCGCCCTGTCGCCTCGCGATTGCGTATGATGTCTTGTAGGGTCGCGGAGGAGACCACCGTGATTGGGTGCTCCTGGAAGTAGTGTGGGAGCCGCCGCTGCGCTCGGAATACCGCGTACACCAATTTTTGGTATTGCGGGTAGCGTTGTCGTGAGTCCGTTAGGACTTCGCTGATGTAGTAGACGGGGCGCTGTATGGGGCGCTCCTTGCCTTCTTCCGGTCGTTCGACAAACATCACGGCGCTGACGACTCGATTAGAGGCCACGACGTAAACGAGCATTGGCTCTTTGTCGAGTGGAGCGGCGAGTAGTGGGGCTGTGAGTAGCACTTCTTTGAGCGCTTTGAGTGCGCCATCGGCCTCAGCGTCCCATTGGAACATGGGGTTCTTGCGCATTAGGCGGTAGAGGTTCATTGCCTTCTCGCCTAGTCGGGGGATGAAGCGACTGAGGGCCGCGACTCACCCTGCCAACTTCTGGACGTCGCGCAGGCACTCGGGTTTCCCGAGTCGCGCGATGGTGTCGATCTTGGTGGGGTTGTCCTCGATGCCTCTCTTGGAGACTACATAACCCAGGAGTTGTCCGGTGGGGACGCCAAAGGTGCATTTTCTGGGGTTCAGCTTGATGTTGTACCTTCGCAAGTTTGCGAAGGTTTCGGCTAGGTCGGCGAGCAGGTCGTCCTGGCGGGTGAATTTTACCACCACGTCGTCGATGTAGACATGAATGTTGCGGCCAATTTGGCTCGCTAGACACTCCTGCATGCACCTCTGGTATGTGGCGCCTGCATTCTTGAGGCCGAACGTCATGGCCGTATAGCAGAATGCACCGAATGGCGTAATGAACGCTGTCTTCTCCTCGTCCTAGACCGCCATCTTCATCTGGTTATAGCCAGAGTAAGCGTCGAGAAAGCACAGTGACTCTGATCCCGCGGTTGAGTCGATGATCTGATCGATGCGCGGTAGGACGAACTCCTCCTTCGGGCAGGCGATGTTGAGGTTGGTGTAGTCAATGCACATTCTCCATGTGTTGTTCTTTTTTAGAACTAGGACTGGGTTTGCCAGCCACTTGGAGTACTTGATTGGCCGGATGAAGCCTGCGGCTAGTAGGCGCTGAACTTCCTCGGCGATTGCTCGATGGCGCTCTTCATTGAAGGGCCGTAGTGACTGCTTTACTGGTCGCACTTTGGGGTCAGCGTTGAGTTTGTGCTCAGCGAGTTCCCTCGGGACACCTGGCATGTCAGATGGCTTCCATGCAAAGATGTCGCTGTTCTCACGGAGGAATCCGATGAGCGTGCTTTCCTATGCGGGGCTCATGTGCACCCCAATGGTGATCGTCTGGCTGGAGTCGCCTGGGACAAGCTCGACGGTGCAGGTGCGCGTCGTTGCCTCAAACGTGGAGTTCGCGGCGGTTGGTTTCTTTAGGATGGTGGGGTTGTCCTTGTTGATGTTTCCCGCGTATTTCACGAGCTCCTCCGCGTGGTCAGTCTCCGTGGAGATGACGGCGTCGGCGAGCTCGGCGCCGTTGTCCTCGCATTCCACGGCCATGTCGGGGTCGCCGTGGACGGTAATGATGCCGCTTGGCCCGGGGAGCTTCATCATGTTGTAGGCGTAGTGTGGGGTCGCCATAAACTTTGCGAATGCCTAGCGGCCCAGGACACAGTGGTAGGGGCTACGGAAGTTCACCAGCTCGAACACGATCCTCTCTGTGTGGTAATTTGCTGGAGTGCCGAAGGTGACTGGCAGCATCACTTTCCCGATCGGGTACGCCTTCCGACCAGGGACGATGTCGTGGAAGGTCGTCAGTGTTGGCTCGATGGCTGCTTCTGGGAGCTGGAGCCTTTTGAACGTGTCGAGGTACAAGATGTTGATGGAGCTCCCACCGTCCATTAGCGTCTTGGGCAGCCAGTAATCGGCCAACTTGGGCCTGACTACCCGGGCGACTCGCCCTGGGTATTCGATCCTTGGCGCATGGTCCTGGCGACTCTAGGTGATGCTCTGCTCGAACCAGTTTAGGAAGCGAGGGATGTCGACTTGCATCACCGCATTGACGGCGACCGCGCGGGCGGGTACCTTCTTCTCGTGCTTGGTGCCGAGTCCGGGGAAGGTTTGTAGCAAGCCGACGGCGGTGCCAAAGCTGCCGCCATTCCCGTTGTCCCGAGGTGGGTTGTTGTTGGGGTCCTCCCTTTGCTTGTCTCGCCTTCTCAATCTCTTTGAGAGAGTGGAAATCAGTGGTGGTGTGGGTGGCGGGTTTTCCCTCCCTGCTATGGTAGATGCAGGGCTGATTGAGCAGGGCGGTGGGGTCGAATTTCGGCCTCGTTGTGTTGTTGGCGCGGTAGTTCCCGCTGTCGTGGTAGTTTCCTCCATCGCGGCGGTAGTTCTTGGAGTCGCGCTGGCCGTAGCCGGCGTTGGCGATGAAGTCCGTGCGGCACTTGCCGGTGATGCGGGTGTTGCTGTAGCGCATGTCGCGTAGGCGGCCGCTGTCGTGGATGCTAGTGTGGCGTCTTCCTCCGGACTCGTCGTCGGAGTCTTGGTTGGGGTCCTCCTCCGCGTAGCGCTTGGCGATCTCGAGAAGGTCGGGGACGTTGTCGAGTCCGGTAGACCCTCTTGATCTTGGCGACCAGGGGTTCATACCGGCACGCGTTCTTGAAATAGTGTATCGCCGTGTCTGGGTGGATGCCGGAGGCGTTTATCCACAGCTCTTGCCATCTTTGGATCCAGCGGCGAGTCAACTCGCGTTGTCCCTGGATGCATCGCTCCAGGTCCTCTATGGTGGTGGCATGGGTGTAGGACCTCGAAGTGCCTAACGAAGGCATCCCGCATTTCTTCCCAGGAATCGATGCTGTCGGCGAGGAGCGTGTTGATCCACTGCCGGGTCGCACCCTCCATCATCAAGGGGAGGTAGCGAGTGGCGAGCAGGTCGGTGTGGACTATGATTCCCATTGCCATTAGGTATGTGTCTAGCCAGACAGCGAGGTCGTACGTCAGGTCGTACTTCTCGATCTCCTTGGGGGCCTTGAAATTGGCGGAGTATTTTTCCCCGCGAATCATTGGTCCAAAGCATTGTGGCCCGACTCGACTGAGCGAGCCTCTTGGTTCCGGGTTGCCGCGGTTGGTGAGGGTGTGCCGCAGGTCGTTGGGCTAGCGCGACCGCCATGCCTGGTTGTTGATGATGTTCGTTCGGGCGTCGAGGGGCTGCCCGTTGGCGGCGACCGTGTTGTTCGCCGGTCATGGCTCGTTGGTTGACAGCGCGGGATTGGCGGCCCATGGTTGGTTCGCCAGGGGCTGGGGTGGTGGGCAAACTAATGCATTGGCCACGGTAGGGTGGCCGCTTGATGCCTCCCTGCTTGCTGATGAGCGGGAGTACATCCGCCCCCGCGGGTCGACTCCTGCGGCTTGTTGCTCGACGGCCCTGACGAGTAGGGCCTTGGCGTACTGGATCTGTAGCGCGCCGTCGCCTTGGACGTCGAGGTTGGCGATCGCTGCGTCAGCCGCGACGACGTTGTCCATCGGGGTGGAGAATAGTGGTAGCCCGTTGGCGTCGCGGGCTTGAGGCGAGATGATGATCTGTGGTTGGTCCGGTGGGGGCGCGCGACCCATGGGTGGTGGAGGGGCCCCACTCGCCGGCGCGCCAGGTGGTGGTCTTGCGTGGTTGCTCCCGCCTGGTGGCATGTTCTCGCAGTATTCGCGCTCGGTGGCGCGTGCAAAGTCGCCTTCATCGTTGAAGTTCAGGATGCGGCCCTGAACATTGGAGTTCAGACGGGTCCTCATGCGGCGCTGGGGATAGAGCAACAGCTCCCGTGCCGTCTCTCGTTCAAGGCGGTATTTCTCGCGCCCGGCGAGTTCGTTGCGTTGCGCCTCCGCGAGCCGCAGGCGGGCTTGCTCCACCTCTGTGGCCATCGCAGTCGGCGGGATCAGCGTGGAGAACGGATCTGGCGGGGCGGCCGTGCTGCCCGCCATGTAGATCGCGTTGAAGCGATTGTATCTGGCACGAAAATCCTCGGGGGACTCCGAGCCGGAATCAGAGTCGAAGATTCCCAGGATGGAGGGGTCCTCGAAGTCCTCGGGGTTGGAGATTCGCGTGATGGAGTCCTCCCATGATGCGGTGGTGATGGATCCGCCGACCGACGCAGGGGTTGAGTCGGCGTCGTCGTTTAGGGCGTCGTTGTTGGTGGCGACGTTAGTCTCGACCGCGTCGCTAGCGGCCGAGTCGTACTCGGTGACAAGGCCCCTGATGGAGTGGACCTGCTCCTCCGAAAGCAGATCGCGATGTGGCAGTGACCCGCCGATGATCACCGTCGTGGCTGGGTCGATCGCGCCGGTGAAGCCGAGGAAGAGGTTGATGGAGCCGACCGGCATCACCGCGCCGTGAGTGACCGGACGTGACGCCGGGATGTAGCTGCTAGGAAGGATCTGTAAGATCCCGCCGATGGCGATCATGCGACCGGTGGCGAGCGGCCGATCGATCGGCGAGTAGGGTCTCGCCGCAGAACTCAGGCCAGTCCCGCTATGCCCCACGGTGGGCGCCACTGTCGTGGAAATGGCCACGGCAGTCGCTGCCACTGGCAGCGATTGAGTGTTTCGTGAGGAAGAGTTGGCGGCCATCCGCGGTGCGAGATGGGGGCGGATGCACATGGGTTTACCCAGGTTCGGCCCCCCGGAGGGTAAATACCTACTCCTGCTAGATTAGATTATGAGAGAGCGAGTTACAGGGGTGGCGAGCTCGGCGGCTAGGCAGCGAGTCGCTTGAGGGGGTGTATGATGGAACATGGTTCTCTAGGATACCCTAGGGAGGTTTATATTTGAGGCACCTCGCTAGGGTTTACAAGTTATCTCCGAACAAGATAAGGATCCGGAGGGTTTAACCTAGTCCGACTGGGCTTCTGTTACGCTCCTGGGCCTCCAGTCGCTGGGCCTTTCCTTCCTTCGTAGTCCAGTCGCCGTCTTGGTGACGCACTCGCAGGCCCTTCGTCCCAATCGGAACGTCCTGCTGGGCATACCCCCTTCGGCATATCCCCATCAAATAAGGTCATCAGAATATTTCTTGGGTAATTTTAAACATCAAGATCGTGTGGATATGAAATAGGGGGATCACAATTTTGTGAACTACTAAATGAAAACATCATAATGTATTAACCCATTAATACTGTATGTCATAACCAAGGCTATCACAAGCATTATTCACCACCACAATTATCAATAGATAAATAAAGGAATAATTTAAAGAAGGTTTCTAAGTAAGAAACAAAACCTCAAACCTTAAATTATTAATAAGTTTTCTCATCTACATCTCATAAATAATTTGGATTAATATAAATACTAAAAAGAATGCCAAAGAAATTAACTACAACAATCCATGTAGTATCCTTATAGACTCACCGAATTTTGAGAGTTCGAAATCTTGTAAAAACCAAATTTGAAACAGATTTGTAAAATAGAAAACGAAACAGAAAAAGAAAAGGAAGTAAAGAAAAAGAAGAAATGAAGCAACGCCTGGCCCATGACCCATTTCCTTCATCACTACCCATTGCTGCGAGTAGACGCAGCAATCCACCTCGCAAGCTTTACCACAACCCATCTTGGCCCATGCGTGGACCACGCACGGCCCATACCCCTTCAGAAACTTCTGCCCGTCATCATCTTCGTCAACAACACGTAGTAGCTCGCTGGACGCCAGCGATGCCGTCTACCACCGTCGATGCGCCAAGATCTACGCTGCCGCCTGGCAACGCATATATAAGCTCGTCACCGTTGTCAGGAAGAACCCTAGCACGCCACCTTCCTTCTCTTTCTTCCTCTTCCACTTCGGGCAACAAAACGTAGCTTGCAGGGGTCATCAATTCGGCCATTTTCGATCGCCCCTCGCCTCGCTAAAGCCACCACTAGAAGCGCTGACATGTACTCGTTCACCTTGGACCAAGCACGCAAGCTGGCGTGCCGTGAATCATGTGGAATAGAGCTCTACCTCCCGCTGGCCGCCACATCCATCATTGTCGATTTGCCACTGTGTGACTTTCCCCGGCCTCACCAACCCTTCCATTCGCCTCCTGGTGAGCCTCCGGTGCTCAAACACCCTCTTTGTTGCCTACTCCCGCCCCAGTTTACTTCCCCGACGACCATCTGTCGCCGTCGTCATCACGCACTCTGCTTCGGCGACCAAAAATCAGCCGCGCGACCATCAACCGACTCACTATGGTCGTCCGCGCCTAACGCAATCATCCCCGCGATCCTGCGCGCCCCTGATCGAGGGATCGATCCTCGATCTATGAAGATCATCCCTAGGTGACGTCAACATGACATCATGCGTAGGTCGATTTCTTTTCTTTTATTCAATTCTGTAATTCTTTTCAGTAATTATTTAAATCCATGACATGTGGGCCCTTTGTAAGTTAGATAAACATTCTTAGAAATGTATTCTATTGAATAAAAGACTATTATATTTCATACTTTTTTTAATATTATTCCAAAATAGTTTAAATGAATTAAGATGGGAAAAACCATAAGTAATACATTTTAAATCAAATAATATATCAAATTTTTGTAGAAAAATAAGATTTCTCATTTAAATGTATTGTCATACATTATTATCTTATTTAACTAAAATTGTATTATTTATTAAAGATTTTATAAGTAATAAAACTTAGAAAATTCATATTTTAGTATTTTTATATCAGAAAAATACAAATAATATATTAAAATTCTTAGAAAAATAAGATCTACAACTTGTTAAGTATTTTACTATTTGTTAATAAGATCTACAACTTGTTAAGAAAAAATAAGATCATATAACTAAATATTTACTATTTGTTAAGTATTTTATAATGTAATAAAGCTTATAAAATCATATCTTATTATTTAAAATTCGTAAAAGTATTTATAATATATCAAAATGATCACAAAAATAATATCTACATATTAAAAATATAATACTCCACTTTTTAAGTCAATAAAAGTTTAAAATTCTAATGACCTAGATTTAAAACTTATTTCTTTAATTGATAATTCATAAAAGGATATATAAGGTTGCTAATGTTTCTTATATTATCCATTTAAGGTTTAATAATAGTAGTAGTATTAATTAATGATGGTATTAAATAAAAATAGTAGAAATCCATTTAAATGTATTTTCTAATATTATCATACAGACACAATTATATACCATTTTCCAAAATGGGTATTAGTTATAAAATCATCAAAGATAGTATTTTTGACTTATTAACATTCTCACCATCTGTTCTTTTACAAGAAAATAATTCACTTAAAATCTAAAGAAGATTTATAAGTACTTTAAGTAACACCATTTCTATGTTATGAATTATAAACCCTAAATCCAAAGTAGATAAAATGTTTCACTCAATTATAAGGAAAACAAATATCACTTAAATAAAAGCAAGGTTACTCTTAATTAACTTTTATGTAATATACTAAAGTAAATAAAGTTAAGTATCATTTCATAACAAAATAGACAAGCCTCAAACCTAAATAGATCACTTAACTCAGTGATGGTAATTGTTTTCTTCCTTGATACTTATAATTACTAAGAAAACATCAAAGTGTTAACTTTATGTTTAAATGCTTTTCCTTTGTAAAGTAACATTGTCTTCAAAAGTTATTCTTTTGAAGTAATTACAAATTGACTCTAATCGTATCTTTAAGTCACCAAGTTTTAATAGAAAACTTGTATAAAATAAGCTTTTAACTTATTATCAAAACCTTGGGTGTTATATCATTGTGTACTGCTTTATTGTACTTGCAAGTTGTTTCACACACTCTCACAAGCCTAATAAGTAGCACAAGTGTGAAATTGATCCAAAAGTGCAACACATTCCAAAGAAACCATTCCCAGTTTCCAAACCCTAGATCATCGATGTTTATTTCAGGGATTCGAGTTTACCAAATTGCATTACATTACTTATGCATAATAGCATCTTGCTTCTTTAAATATTAGTCCTTACCAGACCAATGATGATGTTTTCACATTTTGGATCTTTTATTGTCGTGAAGACAGTGAGTGCATAAGCTTGCAATCACAAAAGGAAAGTTCACACTTGCTCATGTCCTTTGGTTATTTTATATCAGGTATTTGCAAATTAAATGTTGTCATCACCTACATTTCAAAAAGGTCGGAAAACACTATTTTCATAATGATATGATTATGGGTTATTTACCAAATGGTAATAATGTACTATTACAGTCCGGTGGTAAAGAAACATATTATCTAGGACTGAAACAACCAATGTTGCCAGTGGTTCTTACGCTGTATAATATGCGTTAACCATGAGATTTGGAATGCTGATCTTCTTCCTTTCACATGTCAACGGATGCGCAGGCCATGGTTGTTATACTTGTAGCGTGAGCATGTAATTCGTAGAGGATATCCAGCATATGGGTGGGATCCCTCAATGTCCCATGGTAGTTCTAGCATCTATAATGGTCTGTACTTCCCAGTGTCGTAATTCAATATGTGGGCATGGCATACACCAAGGAGGAATGTGGGGTCGCGGAGAAAGGCAGTGATTGGCTTGGATCCTTATATCGGGCCTCATACCAAGGAAGTATGAATGGGTTGGCCGCTCGGATGTGCAACATGGTTAAGGATCTCTTATGGGTAAAGTAACGCACCTTTGCAGAGTGTATAAAATTGTGACATGTTACTCCCTGTTTTGGGAAGGAGCTATGAACATGGCAGGAAAGGAACTCCACGAAGTTCTAGAAAGGCTAACGGACATACCTTTTAAGAATAAAAGCAACTTTTGAAGAAATGTTTAAAGAAAACCTGCATAGCCTACGACCTATGGTCTATAGCCGTAGTTAGTGCATCAAACACTCCTTTTTAGTGAACTTGCTGAGTATGATCGTACTCAACCGTATATTATTAACCCTTGCTAGATTCTGAAGCCAATAAATATGACGTCAACACCAACTTATGCTCAAGTGATCGACATCAAAAGCTCAAGTTCTGCAATAAAGTCGATGGAGACATCATATACAACAATGGAAGTGAAGACGAAGTTGCTGATTAGATAGGAGTATAATATCTAGCCATATAACCTACTTGAAATGGATCGTATGGGCACCTAGAGGGGGTGAATAGGTGTTACTTCAATTTTTAATGCTTTTTCAATTTTAGGCTTGACACAAAAGGTAAATTCTCTAGATATGCTATTATATAGAATTTCCATATATGCAAACCTAACTACTAGCGAGTAAAGGCGAGTGAGATAGAGGAACGAGTAAACTGTAGTGAAGCACGCGGAGACACAGGATTTGTTTTACCGTAGTTCCTTCCTTATTAAGGGAAGTACATCTGCGTTGGAGGGGTGGGTGGTACTAAGACCACCACGCCACAATAGGTCTCACCCTGTTCTCCGATGGATCCCACCACCAAAGGCCTGATCCACCTTTCCACTATAGGAACCCTTCAAGGTGGGAACCGACGCCTTTACACAACTAGCGGGGCACAACTCCACAACCAAATTGGAGGCTCCCGTAATGACAATAAGCTTCCATAAGAACAAGTTATCAATAATAAAACACAATATCTAGATATTAACGAGAATACTAGATCGAGGATTTCTCCAAGTGAATGGAGAGGAGTTGATGCGCTTGATTCGTGATGACGATGTAGGTTCTCTCCTCCTTCAATGCCCCCAAAGATCAAAGCCTTCAGGTGGTTGAAGTGGGAGATCTAGAGATGGAGCACTTGTGTAACATCCCAAAATTTTAATCCAAAGTTATTAGGATCCAAATCATCAAAATTAGGGTTAACAAAAACTTTTCCATTTAAAAATATTAAAGCATTCATATGTGTGTGCATTTAAAATAGGAGTTGTTTTGAATTGCCATGTTTAAGTAATCCATTGATTGTAAAATTATTCTAATGTGAATTAAACATCATCTAGATCATTCCCAAACAAATCCCAAAGAAAAACAAATCAAAATGAATAAAATAAGGAAATGGTCATTTGTGCCATTTTAACTACCATGCCTACTTTGGATATTCCTAGAACTCAATTCTTAACAGAAACAAATGTGGATCTTTGCACCCCTTTCTAGTACAAGTAGTGATGTACCAAGGCCCACTTTGTGATCTACCAAAAACTTTCAAACACTAATTTTAAATGGCATTTGAAAATTGAATCTAATGTAGGTATCAAGATCACACTTATTCAAAAACCACTCAAATGAATTCCATTTTAAAAACCCAAGCACACCTAGAAGCTCAAGCATAAGTTACAACACTCCACCAAAATTCAGCCCAAAATTCAAACATTTTTCTCATGCGGCCATTGTGTCGAACACCTTGCAGACAGAATCAAATTAGCCTAACTATTACTGTTTTTGATCAAATATCGTCGAGCAATTTGAGTTGCATTGATCATTCTTGTATCCCCTGAGTCCAACCAGACCACAACCCACCCTAGTTCTAGCCCCTGGCGCTAGTGCTACGCCGTCCCGACGCCATGCTCGCTGGCCAACATTGCCAACACAGCAGCAGACCACCAGCCCCTTTGCGCCGCTCCAGGAAGCTAGGCGCCACCCTATCGCCGCCCACGGTCCACCCCACGGCCACTGCCAGCCACTGGACCACTCCACAGCCTCGCCGCCCTTTCTCTCTGCGCATAACCAGAGCGTGCCAGAGCACCCTCACCGCCAGCATGCCACATACCGCCCCTCGACCCAATACCGTGCACGCCGCTCCGCCTCGACCCCAGAACCCCGCCAGACACGACCGTGCACCGCCGCGCGACCCATAGTTGCCGTGCGTCGCGTCGAGCACCGCCTCTGTCTCCCAGAGCGCAGGACACTCCCGACCAAATGCCACTGCCCCTAGCCGCACATTTAAACCATAGCGCACCGCCAGGAGGCAGGCCACTATCCCCTACCTCTAGCCACGATGATAGCACGATGTACAGCCCTCGCCGGAGTCACCAGCCCATCCCTTTCGGTCCCCTCATTGACATATAAAAGGAGGCCACCCCAACATAAACTCCTCACACCATCTCACTCCCCCCTCTCCACTGATCCTTCCACCCAATCCCCGGAGCAAGGTGAGCCACCATTCGCCGGAATTTTGCTAGAGCTTGCCGCAGCAGAGGAGGAGAGGCGCCGTTGATTGCGACTGCCCTAGGAGCCGCCACGACCACGCCTAAAACCACCGTCGTCCACCAGCTCGATCGCCCCCATCGCCACGACTAGATGAAGCCCTGGTAAGCCCCCACGTACACCCACCGAGCTGCTAGGGTTAGCTCTCGCCGGCGACCTGTTCGCCGGGGACGACGATCCTTAGTCGTTGATCCACCTTCTAATCGTAGCACTGAGAATGCCCCGTACCGCTTCGCGTTTGATGTGTTGCTGACCTTCAGGACCGCCCTGTCAGTTTTCATCCGCACCGCGAAGCACCACTGGGCCGGCCCGTTAGTTTTTCCGCGCGACCCAGTTAGTTCAAATACAGATTTTTCTATTTAAGTTTGCACTCACTTTTGTCTAGTAGTTTAAAAATCACTTCAAGAAGATTTACTGAACCAAATTGAGTGACTCAAATTTTGTTGAAAGCCTCTGAAAAGATCTATCCAAGCCCATTGGATTTAATTCATTTAGAGTTAGAGAATTCTCCTAGTGAAAATAACAAGACAGAAGCATTTGCACCTTCCAACATTTTTATAAAATTAACCAAAAAAGCTTTTGAGTTGATTCCAACTCTCAAAAATCACATTTAACCATACCTATCTGAATATGTAATAATATTAAGGTTTGCATGCAGTGACTTTGGACTAGTACCAAAATAATGCTATATAGGCATTTCTAGTCACTTTAAATCACTAATTATTAAACTTAAACTTATTAAAATGTGATCCAACCTTTAAATCGCACTCCCATATGTTAGAATATGTGGTGATGACATGTGTCCACATGATCCCATATTTTAATTGGAGAATATTAAATCTTAGTTAATTTCAAAAAGTAGAAACTACTTTTCTCAAATAAAAAGATCGAAGCTAGTTAATTAAACCTTGTGATGCTTGTGATGATAATAGATCATCAAATATGTGCCTTAGTGTACTAAGTAGACTAGTTAAGCATTGTGTGGTGATTGTGTATCCCGTATGTATTTATAGTAGATAGTACCGACCAAGCATTCGAGGAGGAGGAGTTCTACCCGGAGGAAGAGGAAGAAAACTTCAACCACTACACTACCCAAGGCAAGCTACTTGCAAGCCCAGCGCTTCAAGTAAACTGAGCAAGCTATTGTTAGCAAGCAGACTAAGCTAGATAACCTAAGTAGATGCATTAGGCATGCTTTGGTTATACCACTTTGAATTTTACCTACCCCAAGTTTTATTTCCAAGCTTTACTTTCCTTTACTTTACCAAAGTCCCTTACCTATTGAAGGTAGCATAAAAAGTATAAAACTTGACCTATCTAGATAACCTTAGATGTCATTCTATGGCATGAGATTGAGATTAGCATTCCACCTTAGTGAACACTCTTAACTTAGTAGCTTAGAGCTAAATCCAAAACTTGAGTCACTTTAGATGGGAATAATTGGTGAAAATGAATTGTGAAAACCATGGAATGGTGAGTTATTCTATTGAGATGTTTTGACATGTGTTGAGAAACACAAATGGTTTATGATGGTGAAAATGTTGAGGCATGAGCCTTAACCCCTTTTACAAAACTGATGGTTGGATTCAGATGCGGTACCATTCCAATTTTACCATACAACCACAATAGCTGAATTGGGTAAGGCTTAGCCGGAAGTTTATATGCATTAGTATTAGTTCCCTCACGGGAGAGGTTTGAGCTGAGGCTACCTCTCAATGTTGTCCACCTATGAAGTGCCCAAGATGACAGATGGTCATGGTTGGGAGGCCATACTCATAGGAGAGGTGCTTATACTAGGGTGTGTAAAGGAAAGGTTCTGTTTGATTATCTGCATACTAAGTATGATGATTCAGGGTTATCCCTGACAGATGTATCGAATCTTGTGGGGAAAGTGTACCACCTATGTAGAGTGTCAAACTATTCGAATAGCCGCGTCCGTGGTTATGGACAGTTGGAGTGGCCATACTGTTTCGTTGTCAGATGTTTTCAAAATGACTTATGAGATGACTGATGAATCTTGACTGGAACACAACAGAGTTGTTACTATGACACTAGCTTCCCAACTTAAGTGATTCTAGAACTTTATTTTATCTTTCTTTGTTTCTAAACTTAGCTTAGGTTTCAAACTTAGTTTTAGAAATAAGCTTAGAGTTAGCAATCCTACTAGCACTACCTTACTTGTTAGTAATAGTTTGCGAGTACTTAAAGAGTACTCATGGCTTTTGTCCCTAGCTATTCCTATGGCCATAGTATGAAGGAGACTACAAAGATGAAGGACAGAAGGACGGCTATGATAACTAGGAATATCTGCCTTCGTCAGCATTGCATGTGCCTCGGAAGATGGACCCCACCGCTATGCTTATTATTTATTCCGCTGCTTCTTGTATTAAGACTGGATCATGAGATCCTTTATTCGTGTAAGACCTTATTATGGTTTGTAATGGATGATGTACTGTGATATCCAATCTGTTATGTCTCGCAAAAATGGTAATCCTAGGATTGCGAGGTATGGCATAACATGCATCTAGGATTAGAAATCCGGGTGTTGACAAGTTGGTATAAGAACCATCCTGATCATAGGAGACCCTAGTTAGAATGGACGTCTAAACCAAAAACTTAGTTTCAAAAACCAAAGTGACTATTTATGAAAAACTATTTCCTCTCTTATCCTTGGGAATTCCTTCTTTCTCAAAAATTCATGTTCCTTCAAATTCTAACATTACTACCTAAAACTTGACACACTTGATCACTTCACTAACTTCCTCATCCTTAATTCTTGTAGATGGAGTCTCAGTTCAGCAAGTTCTACCGGTTGGGAAACGGAGGTCAGCTGAGGGATCTGGATTCACTATCAGAACTCTTGGGATGCCCACATCCGGAGTTTCTTGGAGCTCAACTTCCTGGACCCCCAGGAGGAGATTTGCAATGGCTAGTCACCGCTAATCTTCGAGGAAGTATCGAAGCACCAATGTCCGAGAGAATCTAGTTCTCTGTCAGAGAGAACAACTGGCCAGATGGATTTGCCAGGGCAATGCATGAAGCTCTCGCACGTCTATGTGCCCTTAGTGTCAACCAAATCCAAGGAACCCATTTTGCTCACTATGCAAGGCGTGACTTCATGGGGATGCCAAGTCACCCAGAATTGAGGCGTCAAGTGGAGAACCTTGACTTCTTGCTGCACGACAGACATCAGGAACTGGACAATGCTAGGGAGTTGGCCAACCACAACCGTGCCATTGCCGACTAGAAGGCCTAGACTTTCTCACTGCTTGTCAAGGACCGTCAGTATCTTTGCTACCAGCGCGAGAAGAAGGATCGCATCATCGCCCGTCTTCAAAAGAAGGTGGCCGACCTCGAGAAGACCGTCAAGGAGCAAGAAGCTCAGCTTGCAGCAAAGGAGGAAGAAGAGGAGGGTGAAGACATCCAGGGAGACATGGATTCTTACCTCAGCAATGATGATGACTTTCTGGAGGAGGATGATGTGGACTTCTACACCAATGATGAGGACTCTGACTTCATCGATGATGAGTAGATGCACTAGAGCACTGTCATAGCATGAGATGTATCGGTCCCAATGTATCGTAGCTTGCAGAATGGTTCTTAAAACCATCTGTTTTTCCTTGTTGTGGTGTGTGTGTTTGTATCGTGTGCCTTGTTTGAATGAATGAAATGAAGTTAGTTGCAAAACCTGTGTCAAACTCAAAGTTTTAGCTTTGAAACCAAAACCATGAACCTTAGAACTTTCCCTCTTACCCCTTTATCTATCTCAATATTCAGATGACTCGTGCAAACCCCGGAGGGAGCAGCTCATCGCAGGACCCGATGCTGCAGCTTATGCATGTTAGTTATAGACCATGAAGCAAGCAGGGCAGAGCGCTAAGACAACTTAGCAACACTACAGCAGATAGCCCAGATGGCCCAAAATAACCAAGGGCATGGAAATCAAGATCATCAAGGATCCAAGCTAAATAACTTCCAGAATACCAATCCCCAATCTTTAGCACTTTAGAGAACCCATTAGATGCTGATGACTGGTTGCAGACGATGGAGAATAATTTGGAGGTAGCCAGAGTTGATGACAATGAGATAGTTCTCTTTGCCACCCACTATCTAGCAGGAGATGCAAGAGCCTGGTGGAACAACATCCGCCTGATGAACCATGGTCAAGTGATGACATGGGAAGCCTTCAAAATCAAGTTCAGTCGCACCGACGTGCCACAGGGACTAGTCACCAGAATGAGGGATGAATTCAGAGAATTGAAACAAGGCAGAATGACTATAGTAGAGTATCGTGACAGATTCTTGTCCCTAGCTAGGTATGCACCTGATGAGATCAACACGGAGGACAAGAAGAAGGAGAGATTCCTGAACGGACTGCATGATGAGATGCAGACGGTCCTAGTCAACATCCGTTTCGAGGATCTCAAAGAGCTAGTCGACTCTGCCATTCAGATGGAAGGGAAGATTAACCAGGCCAACGACAACTGCAAGCGTCGTATGATGCACCAAGCTGGATCTAGCAGTCACCAGAAGTACCGTCCCAACCCCTCACCAGGATATGCACCCAGAAACAACCGACCCCCAATGTCTCGCCCAAGCTACCCCAACCGTAGCGGAGGCAATGTGAAGTCCGGAGGGAACAACAACAACAACTCCGGCAACACCAGCAATTTCAACCGTGCCCCTCCCAAGAGCAACAACAACAAACAATAACAACAATACTGCACCCAGAACTGGAAGCAATGCTGTGCCTGTCGCAGCCAAAGACAAGTCCCAAATCACTTGTTTCGAGTGTGGAGTGAAGGGACACTACTCCAATGAGTGCCCCAAGAAGACTGCCGCCACTGCCAATGTGAATGCCCCAGCTCAACAACAGCGTTGTGTTCAACTAGGGAGAAGATTTGCCCCAGGGAACCCTCACAACCGCAACGGTCGTCTCTTCCACATGAACGTCGAAGAAGCCCAAGAAGCCCCAGATGTAGTGCTGGGTATGTTTTCTGTCAACTTAGTTTTAGCAAGAGTGTTGTTTGATTCTAGAGCATCGCATTCATTTGTCACCGAAGAATTTGCATGCACTAGTAAGATTCACCCAACCAACTTGAAGCATGTCATGATAGTTCAAATTCCCAGTTCAACTACAAAAGCTAGAAAAATTTGCAAAGTTGTGCCTATCAGAATACATGGGATAGATTTTTATGCCAACCTAATCGTACTCGGAACCAAAGGATTGGAAGTAGTACTAGGTATGGACTGGATGTCAAGGCATAAAGGACTGATAGACTGTGCTAAGAAAGCCATCACCATGACCAGTAGCTCTGGAGTCACAGTAGAGCATATATCTGAAACCTTACCTCGTCAATTCAAGTGCAACAAAAGCCTAGCCCTACCCACCATAGACCAAGTCAGAGTAGTCTGTGAATACCCCGACGTATTCCCAGATGAATTGCCAGGTATGCCCCCGGATAGGGATATTGAGTTCATTATCGAACTAATCCCCGGAACCGGACCCATAGCCCAGAGACCATATAGCATGAACCCCTTAGAGTTAGTAGAGTTGAAGAAGCAGTTGGATGCTATGTTAGCAATAGGCTTGATTCAACCAAGCGCATCGCTACGGAGATCACTAGTGTTATTCGTCAACAAGAAAGATGGAGGCAACCATTTGTGCACAGATTACAGAAAGCTGAATGACGTCACCATCAAAAACAAGTACCCACTACCAAAGATAGAAGATATGTTTGATCAGTTGACTGGTGCCCAGGTATTCTCAAAGATTGATCTTAGGACTGGTTATCACCAACTTAAGATTCGTGCAACGGATATTCCGAAGACCGCCTTTACTACTCGCTATGGTTTATACGAGTATACGGTTATGTCTTTTGGATTAACCAATGCCCCTGCTTATTTCATGAATCTCATGAATAAGATCTTTATGAATTTCCTAGATAAATTTGTCGTTGTGTTTATCAACGATATCCTTATCTACTCCAAGTCAGAACAAGAGCATGAGCATCATCTGAGGATCATCCTAGAAACCCTGAGAGAGCATCGGTTATATGCCAAGTTCAGCAAATGTGAGTTTTGGCTGAAATAAGTAGGATTCCTAGGACATATTGTGTCTGCCGGAGGAGTCTTTGTTGATCCCGCCAAGATCAAGGATGTCGAAGAATGGGAAGCCCCAACCACTCAAACCCAAGTCCGTGCATTTCTCGGATTAGTGGGATATTACCGCAAGTTCGTCGAAGGATTTTCGAGCATCGCCAGACCCATGACCCAATTGTTGAAGGACAAGAAATTTGAATGGACCGACAAATGTGAAGCCAGTTTCCAAGAGCTGAATAAGAGATTGATTTCAGCCTTGATCATGCCAGATATCAAGAAGCCGTTTGATGTGTATTGTGACGCATCCAAGATTGGTCTCGGATGTGTATTGATGCAAGAAGGCAAAGTCATCGCTTATCTGTCTCGACAACTGAAGCAGCATGAGCAAAACTATCTGACCCATGATCTTGAATGAGCAGCCGTAGTTCTAGCATTGAAGACATGGCGTCATTATCTTATGGGTAATCGCTGTGAGATTTACTCAGATCACAAGAGCTTGAAGTATATTTTCACTCAGAAGGAGCTGAATATGAGGCAAAGGAGATGGATAGAGTTAATCAAGGATTATGACCTTGACATTCACTATCACCCTGGCAAAGCCAATGTGGTAGCGGATGCTCTTAGCAGACTGCCGTGTAGACTAAACACCATGATCAAGGAGAAGCAACCAAGTTTGTATGATGAGTTGGAGTAGTTTAGAACTGGGCTAGTTAGCAAAGGATTTTTAGCTAGCATTGAACTTCAACCCACATTAATCAGCCAAATCAAGGAAGCCCAGAAGGGAAATGAAAGTATCGACGGAATCAAACGTCATATTGGTACAGGAAAGGTACCTGGATTCACCAAACACGAAGAAGGAGTTCTGTGGTACAAAGGACGTATCTGTGTACCCGCAGATTCGGAGCTGAAGCAAGTTATCATGCAGGAAGCTCATGATACTGTTTATTCTATCCACCCCGGAGGAACGAAGATGTATCAAGATTTAAAAGAGCAATATTGGTGGCACAAGATGAAGAGAGAAATCGGAAGCTACATCGCGAAGTGTGACATCTGTCAAAGAGTCAAAGCAGAGCATCAGAGACCCGTAGGACTGTTGCAACCATTGCAGATTCCAGAATGGAATGGGATTCCATCGAAATGGATTTTATCACCGGTTTTCCTACTTCTAGTAGGGGAAATGAATCAATCTGGGTCATCGCTGATAGACTGTCCAAGGTAGCGCACTTTATACCTGTCAAGACAACTTACCAGAGTTCGAAGCTAGCAGAGTTGTACATTGCTAGAATTGTTAGTCTGCATGGAACCCCCAAGACCATAGTATTGGATCGAGGAACCCAATTTACCTCGAGATTTTGGCAGAAAGTCCAAGAAGGATTAGGAACCAAGTTGAATTTTAGCACCGCTTATCACCCGCAAACTGATGGACAGACTGAGAGAGTCAACCAAATCCTAGAAGATATGTTGAGAGCTTGTGTGTTAGAGTATGGATCAAAATGGGAAGACTGCCTGCCTTTCGCGGAATTCTCATACAACGACAGTTACCAAGCTATTTTGCAAATGGCACCATTTGAGTTCCTATACGGAACAAAGTGCCGTACCCCTTTGAATTGGTCGCAAGTAGGAGAGAGTCAGATCTTTGGACCCGACATTCTCCGAGAAGCCAAAGAGAAAGTTCACAAAGTCCGTGAGCACCTCAAGACCGCCCAGTCCAGACAGAAGAGTTATGCTGACAAGAGAAGGAGAGACCTGACTTTCAATGTCAGAGATTTTGTATGTCTCAAAGTTTCGCCATTGAAGGGAACCCAACGCTTTAGTCTGAAAGGAAAGTTAGCCCGCAGATATATCGAACCATTCAAGATTCTGAATCGTCGTGGAGAAGTATCGTATCAACGGGAACTGCCAGAGGAGATGTCAGACATCCACAATGTGTTCCATATCTCATTACTTCGCAAATGCCTAGAAGTGCCAGAGAAGACCGAAGTTTTCAAGAACATCGATCACCGAGCCGTTGAGATCAACAATGACCTGACATATTGTGAAGTGCCCATCCGTATCTTGGAGGAAGCCTACAGAATCACCAGGACCAGAAGTATCAAATTTCTCAAAATTCAATGGAGCAACCATACCGAAGAGGAAGCCACTTGGGAGCGAGAAGATTACATTAGGACAGAGTTCCCAGATCTCTTTAGTTCCTAGTTTTCTTTCGTAAATCTCGGGACGAGATTTTGTTTAAGGGGGGAAGGTTTGTAACATCCCAAAAATTTAATCCATGGTTATTAGGATCCAAATCATCAAAATTAGGGTTAACAAAAACTTTTCCATTTAAAAATATTAAAGCATTCATATGTATGTGCATTTAAAATAGGAGTTGTTTTGAATTATCAAGTTTAAGTGATCCATTGATTGTAAAATGATTCTAAGGTGAATTAAACATCATCTAGATCATTCCCAAACAAATCCCAAAGAAAAACAAATCAAAATGAATAAAATAAGGAAATGGTCATTTGTGCCATTTTAACTACCATGCCTACTTTGGCTATTCCTAGAACTCAATTCTTAACAGAAATAAATGTGGATCTTTGCACCCCTTGCTAGTACAAGTCTTGCCTTGTTCCTCACAACAATGCCATTCTCATATTGCTTGTTTTTAAATATCCACTTGGTGCCGATAACATTGCGGCACTCTTTGGGTTTCTCCACGAGTTTCTAGACTTTGTTGCGCTCGAAATTATTCAACTCCTCATGCATATCAACAACCCAATCTGGATCTTCAAGAGCTTCAAAGACCTTCTTAGGTTCCACCATAGAGATATGACCTTGATGCTCACCAAAACTAGCCAATTCTCTTCTTGTAGAGACCCTTCGTCGAAGATCACCAACAACCTTGTCGAGGGTGTGACCCCTTAACTCAAGGTTTCGATCAGCACGAGCCTTGCGACGAAGTACAATAAGTTTGTTGTCTCTTGGAGGAGTAGATTCATCACTTGAATCTTCATTGGAAGCATTTACTCGACCTTGATCAGGAACTGGAATATCAACGGTAGGTGGTGGTGAAGCGTGCCCTTGAGGTGAGTCAGTAGCTATAACAGGAGGCTGCTGAACCGGTGAGTCAGGGCCGGATAATCCGGCCGATGGAGAGGCCGAATAATCCGCCCTGGGAGTACTTGTATCAGCTTCATCAGGATGCCTGGGTCTTGCTTGAACTGGCGAGGGGCTGGATAATCTAGGGCTTGCCGGAAAATCCGGCCTAGAGCTTGCATTGGTATCTTCACCACCAAGAGCAAAATGGTCAGCTGGAGCGGGGTGGCCGGATTATCTGGTGTCCACCAGATAATCCAGCCTGGAGTTTTCTGGAGCGCCTTGACCTTCAGCAGTTGATGGAGATGGTGCAGAATTTGTTCTCGTGGTGGGAACATGTTGTGCATGTGTAGACGAGGGCTCTTCATGGGAAGAGCATTGTCCTTCCCGATCCACCACAAGGGATTCCTCAATGGGGAAGAAAAATCCCATGCCCATTCTTCTTATGGCATCTTGGGGTATTTCAACATCTGCATCACAAACACCAACTTGCTCCGCATGGGAACCGTCATTTTCCTCGAACACCACACTACAAGATTCTACAACAGTTCCGGAGAGCTTATTGTAGACTCTATAAGTGTGGGATTCGGCACCATAACCAACAAACATACCTTCTAGAGCCTTAGATTCAAACTTAGATAAACGAACTCCCTTGATAAGAAAGAAACACTTACACCCGAATACCCGAAAGTATGAGATGTTTGGCTTGTTACCGGTATGTATTTCATACGGAGTCTTGTCCAAGATGTTGCGTAGGTATAATCGGTTGGATGAATGACAAGCAGCAGAGATTGCTTTAGCCCAGAAGTTATATGGAGATTTAAATTCGGCTAACATTGATCTTGCCATATCCATTAGAGTTCGATTCTTCCTCTCGGCTACACCATTTTGTTGAGGGGTGTACGCAGCGGAATATTGATGTCTTATCCCCTCTTCACTTAGGAACTCATTTAAGGTGTAGTTCTTGAACTCAGAGCCGTTATCACTTCTTATAGCCAGAATGGGGACGTTGTATTGACGTTGAACCTCATTGGTGAAGTCGATGACAGTTTGTTGAGTTTCACTCTTCAACTTGAAGAAATAAACCCAAGTGTATCTTGAGTAATCATCAACAATCACTACACAATACTTCTTCCCACCGAGGCTTGCATGAGATGGAGGTCCGAAGAGGTCCACATGAAGGAGCTCCAAAATCCTTTTTGATGAGATAATAGTTTTCCTTTGATGAGGTGAGTCATGCATTTTCCCTTCAACACACGCCCTACAAACACAATCTTTGGCAAAGGAGACATTTTCTTTTAGTCCAAGGATATGGCCACCCTTGTGGAGACTTTGCAAAGTTCTCATATTGACATGGGCTAGTCGGCGATGCCATAGCCAACCCGCGTCAGCCTTTTCAAAAAGACACATCGGGCCTGTAGTGGTTTTCCCCGAAAAGTCCACCACATACAGGTCATTTTTGACATATCCCACGAAAGCGACTTTTAGAGACTTGCTCCACAAGAGTACCACCAAATCAGCATCAATATAAACTGCAAAGCCCATCTTACCAAGGGCGCGAACTGAAAGTAAATTGTACCCAAGGGTCTCAACAAGCATGACGTCCACGAGAGAGATATCGTGAGCCACCACAACTTTGCCGAGACCCAATACCTCAGATTTTGACTTGTCACCAAAAGGAGACAGTTATGTGATCAAGGTTTGGCCGCATCTCCGTGATGATCTCCTTGCTTCTGGTCATATGACTCGTGCAACCGCTATCGAGTACCCATTTAGAACCACCGGAATCATAGCCCTGCAAGAAAATTACTTCTTGGTTTTAGGTACCCATTCTTCAATGGGTCCTCTCATGTTAGTAACAAGGGTCTTGGGAACCCAAATAGACCAAGGAATGTAACAATCATAAGGGCCTACATAACTAGCATAAACATCACCATAATAATCGCAATATAGTTCAAAGTTAGGATTGTTGACCCCTGCAAAACCATCATAATTAGTCTTGTCATTGGTAATGTTGCTAGTCTTTGGTTGAGCAGTCTTGCTCTTCTTCTTCTTCTTCTTCTTCTTCTTCTTCTTCTTCTTCTTCTTGTTTTTCTTGTTCTTCGTCTTGGGATGTAACCAAGACCTTCTTTACTATTGTTTGTCCTTTGCTTTCTCAGTATCTCATCAATAACTCCTTTACCTTTGTGTTGAGAACTTCTTGCAAGGCCTTTTTTCCAGAGGATGAAGTGGAGATACTTGGCACATCATACCGTTTCAATTGAGTTTGGAGCTGGTCATGAGACTCATTTAAAGTGTAATGATCACTCTTCAATGCCTTGTGAGCACTTTCAAGATTATCAAACTTCTCCAAAAGTCTAGCATGAACAGCCCCAAACTCAATATTTTCTTTCTTTAGTTTGTTTACCTTGGCAAGAGCATGGTCACGTTCTTTGATGAGCTGAGCCACAGCTTTTTCCTATGACTCCTCAATGGATTCGAGTCTCTCTTCCAAAGATACTCGAGCTTCCTCTTCCTCTTCCAAGGCATTCTTCAAAGAAGCTATCTCCAAGGCATCTTCTCTTTCAATTATGCCCTTTTCTTCAAGAAGATCTTCAGCTTGAGCAAGTTGACTCATAAGAGCATCAAAATGGAGTTTGTGCTCACCTTGCAGGTTAGTGAAAAAAGTATCCAAAACAATAACTTCTTCTTTCATTTTAAGACTGTCATGATCATCCATATCCAAAATTATGTTAGTCTTAGGAAATGAAGAGCTAGAAGTTGATACCTCGGACCCTTGCCATTAGGCAAGTGGCGTTGTTGTTGATGACGTTCTCGTTTGGCGAGTTGAAGAGAGATGATGGAGTCGATGTGGTGGCTATAGCAGCCACCTCGCAGGAACTATCATCATCCTCTTCTTCTTCACTTGTAGAGGAGTATTCTTCTTGTGCAACTAAGATGATCTTGGGTTTCTTCTTGAAGGGGCCATTCTTCTTAATAAATGGCTTCTTCTTAGGTGCTTTAGATTTCTCTTTAAGAATGAGCCTGCCACCATTGTCTTCTCTATTTTGATACGGACACTCGGCTACAATGTGCATTCTATCTTCACAGTTGTAGCAAGTTCTCAATCTTGGGCCACTTTCTCTTCTTCCATTTGACCCGTTCTTGCGCTCAAGTTCCGACTTGACTTTGACATGGTCCTTCCAAAAGTTCCTTGCATAAAACGCCATGTACTCACCATGAGCATGTTTGACTTCATCGTGGTAGTCCATGGAGGCCCCCTCAAAAGCTCTTTCATCTTCCTCTTGCTCAACAACATTGGCTTTGAGAGCCGCATTGACACCCTTTTGCATTCCAATGGCCTGAGCACGGGCATCTTCAACATTCTTTGCTGCCACTTTGAATGACGCCATTTCTTGCATGACTTCATTGGATGTCATTTGATGGTATTTATGTCTACCTTGTAGGCTCTTCAAGTCTGTTGGCTCGAAAGGCATTAAGGCACTCACATATTTCCTTTTTATCCATGCATCATCAATGTGAGTGGCCCCATGCTTTCTAAATGTTGTTGCAATGCCCTTGAGTATTCTATACATGTCCTCATGGTTTTCACCATCCAACATGTAGAATCCCTCAGCTTCATTACTAAGGGCATCATACCTGTTCCTTCTCATGTTTTCATTCCCAATAAAAAGATCTGTAAGAGCATCCCAAGCTTCTTTAGCTATGTTGAGATGTTCAATGTGTGGCATGTCCTTGGGACCCACACCCAGCTATATCATGTGGAGAGCAGTGGCATTCAACTGGCTGTCCACAACTTATCTTCTTGCTAGGTTGGTTTGATCTCCAATATGAAGACCCTCTTCAATAATCCTCAAAAGTTCAATAGAGGAGCTGCAAACATGAGATTTCATTAAGAATTACCATTGATTGAAAGAGGATGCAGTGAGCTTGGGTGGATCACCCCTATTGTTTATATGAGGATGAGGGATAGGTGGGTCGGGGGAATATACGTGGCGAACCTCACTATATTCCTCCTTACCACTTCCCTTCTTGGAGGTGGAACCATTAAGTTTTTCACCTTCCACATCATCATCCTTGGATACGGTGTTACCCTTTTCTTTAGATGATGTTGTGGCAACCTCAGAGGAGGATGGAGATGGGGCTATGGATGATGTGAGGCGAGCAATCATTTGATTCATCTCCTCCATCTTGGCCTCAAAGGATTTCAGCAAGGTTGTTTCCAACATCTTGAGATCATCCATTGTGACCTTATCCACAGCCTCATTCCCATCACCCTTAATACCCATACTACTCTTAGGCGGTTAAGCCCGAATTAAGAGCCGGGGCTTTGATACCAATTGAAATGGATTGTATGAGCACCTAGAGGGGGCGGTGAATAGGTGCTACTCCAAATTTTAATACTTTTTCAATTTTAGGCTTAGCACAAAGAGTAAATTCTCTAGATAAACTATTAGGTGGAATTTCCCTATATGCAAACCTATCTACTAGCGAGTAAAGAGCGAGTGGAAGAGGAACGGGTAAACCATAGTGAAGCACACGGAGACACAGGATTTTGTTTGACCGCAGTTCCTTCCTTGTTAAGGGAAGTATGTCTGCATTGGAGGGGTGGGCGATACTAAGACCACCACGCCACAATAGGCCTCACCCTGTTCTCCGATGGATCCCGCCACCAAAGGCCTGATCCACCTTTCCACTATAGGTACCCTTCGAGGCGGGCACCGGCGCCTTTACACAACTAGTGGGGCAACAACTCCACAAACAACTTGGAGGCTCCCGAAATGACAACAAGCTGCCACAAGAACAAAGTTATCAAATACAATGAACAAGATCTAGGTATTGACAAGAATACTAGATCAGAGATTTCTCCAAGTGAATGGAGAAGAGTTGAAGCGCTTGATTCGAGATGATGATGATGAACTTCTCCTCCTTCAATTCCCCCAAAGATCAAGGCCTTCGGGTGGTTGAAGTGGGAGATCGAGAATGAGAGCTCTTGCACAATGCCTGGTCAATTTCGAATGAATCAAGCGTTCTGATCATTGGGGAAGAAGGGGTATTTATACCCCCTTCAGAAACCAGCCGTTGGACACTTTGGGTGCCGGATTATCCAGCCCAAGTGAGGTCCGTATTATCTGGCCTGGGGAAAACACTGCCCTAGACTCGGAATATCCGGCAGATAATCCGCCCCCTATCAGAGCCTCGCGCCGAGCTTGTCCTTGATCAACTTCTGGGGGCCGGATTATCCGGTCCTATGTGAAGGCCAGATTATCCGGCCTGGGGAGAAAAAACCGCTTAGTTCGGATTTTCCGGGAGAAAATCCGACCGGATACCGAGCGACGCGCCTTGGCTCCCTTTGCTCAAAAACTGGGGGCCGGATTATCCGGCACATGCGACAGCCGGATTATCCATCCTAGGGAGGAAAAACTGCCCCAGTTCAGATTTTCCAGGAGAAAATCTGACCGGATACCGAGCGACGCGCCTTGGCTCCCTTTGCAATGAGGTGGCCGGATTATCTGGCCCTTGGTGGGGAGGATAATCCGGTCCCCCTCAAAGCTTCCTGCACACTTAGCGCACATGAATAATCTCCATAGTATTGTTATCTAACTCGCAAAACATAGGAAAACATGAAATGTTCTTTCACCCGCACGGGAGCCATCATTTTCCTCGAACACCACACTACAAGATTCTACAACAGTTCCATAGAGCTTATTGTAGATTCTATAAGTGTGGGATTCGGCATCATAACCAACAAAAATGCCTTCTAAAGCCTTAGACTCAAATTTAGATAACCAAACTCCTTTAATGAGAAAGAAACACTTATAACCAAATACCAGGAAGTATGAGATGTTTGGCTTGTTACCAGTAAGTATTTCATATGGAGTCTTGTCCAAGATTTTGCAGAGGTAGAGCTAGTTGGATGAATGGCAAGCGGTAGAGATTGCTTCAGCCCAGAAGTTATAAGGAGACTTAAATTCAGCTAGCATAGATTTGGCCATGTCCATTAAGGTCCGGTTCTTCCTCTCGGTAACCCCATTTTGTTGAGGGGTGTACGCAGCGGAATATTGATGTCTTATCCCCTCTTCACTTAGGAATTCATTTAAGGTGTAGTTCTTGAACTCAGAGCCATTATCACTTCTTATTGCCAATATAGGGACATTGTGTTGATGTTGAACCTCTTTGGCAAAGTCGATGACCGTTTGTTGAGTCTCGCTCTTCAACTTGAAGAAATATACCCATGTGTATCTTGAGTAGTCATCAACAATTACGAGGCAGTACTTCTTCCCACCGAGGCTTGCATGTGATGAAGGTCCAAAGAGATCCACATGAAGTAGCTCCAAAATCCTTTTTGACAAAATAATGGTCTTCCTTTGATGAGGAGAGTCATGCATTTTCCCTTCAACACAAGCCCTGCAAACACGATCTTTGGCAAAGGAAACATTTTATTTTAGTCCAAGGATGTGGCCACCATTGTGGAGACTTTGCAAAGTTCTCATATTGACATGGGCTAGTCGGTGATGCCATAACCAACCCACGTCAGCCTTTCCAAAAAGACACATCGAACCAGTAATGGTTTTCCCCGAGAAGTCCACCACGTACAGGTCATTTTCGACATATCCCACGAAAGCGACTTTTAGAGACTTGCTCCACAAGAGTACCACCAAATCAGCATCAATGAAAACTGCAAAGCCCATCTTACCAAGGGCGCGAACTAAAAGTAAATTGTAACCGAGGGTCTCAACAAGCATGACGTCCACGAGAGGGATATCGTGAGCAACCACAACTTTGCCGAGACCCAATACCTCAGATTTTGACTTGTCCCCATAGGAGACGGTTATGTGATCATGATTTGGCCGCATCTCCGTGATGATATCCATGCTTCTGGTCATATGACTTGTGCACCCGCTATCGAGTACCCATTTAGACCCACCGGAAGCATAGCCCTGCAAGAAAGTTACTTCTTGGTTTTAGGTACCCATTTTCCGATGGGTCCTCTCATGTTAGTGACAAGGTTCTTGGGAACCCAAATAGACCAAGGAATGTAACTATCATAAGGACCTACATAACTAGCATAAACATCACCATAATAATCACAATATAACTCATAGTTAGGATTATTAGCCCCTGCAAAACCATCATTGTTAGACCTTTCATTAGTGGTGGTGCTAGTCTTTGGTTGAGCAGTTTTGCTCTTCTTATTCTTCTTGTTCTTGTTCTTCTTTGTCTTGGGAACATAACCAAGACCCTCTCTTCCATTGTTTGTCATTTGCTTGTTAAGAACTTAATTTAGAATTTCTTTAGCTTTATGTTGAGATCCCTTTACAAGTTCTTCTTATCCACAAGATGGAGTAGAGGTGATGGGCATATCATACTTCTCCAATTGAGTTTGGAGCTGACCATGAGACTCATTTAGAGTAGAATGTTCACTCTCCAATGCCTTGTGAGAAATGTCAAGTTTCTCAAACTTCTCTGAGAGTCTAGCATGAGCAGCCCAAAATTCAATGTTTTCCTTCTTTAGTTTCTTTACCTTAGCAAGAGCATTGTCATGTTATTTGATGAGCTGAGCAACAACCTCTTCATGGGACTCCTCAATTGACTCGAGTCTATATTCCAAGGATACTCGAGCTTCCTCTTCTTCTTCCAAGGCATTCTTCAAGGAGGCTATCTCCAAGGCATCTTCTCTTTCAATTCTACCCTTTTTTTCGAGGAGATCTTTGGATTGGGCAAGTTGACTCATAAGACCATCAAAATGAAGTTTGTGCTCACCTTGCAAGTTAGTGAAAAAGTTGTCCAAAGCAATAACTTCTTCTTTTATCTTAATACTAGTATGATCATCCATATCCATATTTATGCTGGTCTTAGGAAATGAAGAAGTAGAAGATGATACCTCGGACCCTCTTGCCATAAGGCATATGACGTTGTTGTTGATGATGTTTTAGTTTGGAGAGTCGAAGAGTGATGACGGTAGATGTGGTGGCTATAGCAGCCACCTCACGAGTATTATCTTCATCCTCTTCATCTTCACTTGTAGAGGAATATTCTTCTTGTGCCACCAAGACAATCTTGGGTTGCTTCTTGTAAGGGCCATTCTTTTTGATAAATGGGTTCTTTCGAGGTGCCTTGGATTTTTCTTTAAGGATGAGCCTGCCACCATTGTCTTTTCTGTTTTGATATGGATACTCAGCCACAAAGTGTAGCCTATCTCCACAATTGTAGCATGTTCTCAATTTCGGGTCATTCTCTCTTCTTCCACTTGACCCATTCTTGCGCTCGAGTTCCGACTTGTCCTTGGCTGGATCCTTCCAGAAGTTCCTTGCATAGAAGGCCATGTACTCACCATGAGCACGCTTGACTTCCTCGGGGCAGTCCGTGGAGACACCCTCAAATCCTCTTTCATCCTCATCTTGCTCAACAACATTTGCCTTTAGAGCAACATTGACCCATTTTTGCATTCCAATGGCTCGGGCATGGGAATCTTCCGCGTTCTTAGCTGCAACCTTGAATGATGTCATTTCTTGCATGACTTCATTGGAAGTCATTTGATGGTAGTTGTGTCTACCTTGCAAGCTCTTCAAGTCCGTTGGCTCAAAAGGCATTAGAGCACTCACATATTTCCTGGTTATCCAAGCATCATTAATGTGAGTGGCTCCATGCTTTCTAAATGTTGTTGCAATGCCCTTGAGTCTTCTATACATATCTTCATGGTTTTCACCATCCAACATGTAGAATCCTTCAGCTTCGTTGCTAAGGGCATCATACCTATTCCTCCTCATGCTTTCATTTCCAATAAAGAGGTCGGTGAGAGCATCCCAAGCTTCTTTAGCGGTGTTGAAATGCTCAATGTGGGGAATGTCCTTGGGACCCACTCCGAGCTGTATTATGTGGAGAGCCGTTGCATTCAATTGGCTATCCACAACTTCTCTTCTTTTCAAGTTGGTGTGATCTCCAATATGAAGACCCTCTTCAATAATCCTCCAAAGTTCAATTGACGAACTACGTAAATGAGACTTCATTAAGAATTGCCATTGATTAAAAGACGATGCAGTAAGTTTGGGTGGATCACCCATATTGTTTATATGAGGATGTGGGATAGGTGGGTCAGGAGAATATATGTGAGGAACCTCACTGTAGTCCTCCTTACCACTTCCCTTCTTGGAGGCGGAACCATTATGTTTTTCACCTACCACTTCATCTTCCTTAGATCCGGCGTGAGCCTTATCCTTGGATGAAGGAGTGGTAGCCTTAGAGGAAGATAAAGATGGGGATGTAGATGATGTGAGGTGAGCAATCATTTGCTACATCTCCTCCATCTTGGTCTCAAAGGATTTCAACAAGGTTGTTTCCAATGTCTTGAGGTTATCCATTATGACCTTATCCACAGCCTCATTCCCATTTTCCTTAGTACCCATACTTCTCTTAGGCGGTTAAGCCCAAATAAAGAGTTGGGGCTCTGATACCAATTGAGATGGATCGTATGGGCACCTAGAGGGGGGTGAATAGGTGCTACTTCAATTTTTAATGCTTTTTCAATTTTAGGCTTGACACAAAAGGTAAATTCTCTAGATATGCTATTATATATAATTTCCCTATATGCAAACCTAACTACTAGCGAGTAAAGGCGAGTGAGATAGAGGAACAAGTAAACTGTAGTGAAGCACGCGGCGACACATGATTTGTTTTACCACAGTTCCTTCCTTGTTAAGGGAAGTACATCTGTGTTGGAGGGGTGGGCAGTACTAAGACCACCACTCCACAATAGGCCTCACCCTGTTCTCCGATCGATCCCGCCACCAAAGGCCTGATCCACCTTTCCACTATAGGAACCCTTCAAGGAGGGAACTGGCACCTTTAGACAACTAGCGGGGCACAACTCCACAACCAAATTGGAGGCTCCCGTAATGACAATAAGCTGCCACAAGAACAAGTTATCAATAATAAAACACAAGATCTAGATATTAACAAGAATACTAGATCGGGGATTTCTCCAAGTGAATGGAGAGGAGTTGATGCGCTTGATTCGTGATGACGATGTAGGTTGTCTCCTCCTTCAGTTCCCCCAAAGATCGAAGCCTTCGGGTGGTTGAAGTGGGAGATCTAGAGAGGGAGCACTTGCAACAGGTCTAGCCTTTTTCGAATGAATCAAGAGTTCTGGCCGAAGGGGATGAAGGGGCTTTTATACCCCCTGTCTCAACTGAGCCGTTGGAGCCTTTGGGGGCCGGATTATCCGGCTTGGGGAAAACTCGGCCCCAGACTCGGATTATCCGGCAAATAATCCGCCCCCACTCAGAGCGATGCGCCGAGCTGGTCCTTGCTTATCTCCTGGGGGCCGGATTATCCGGGTGGGGGAAGAAAGTCCGCCCCTTTTCGGAATTTCCGGGGGAAAATCGGCCCCCAGTCACCGGATTATCTGGTGAGGGGGAGAAAATCCGCCCCTTTTCGGAATTTCCGGGGGAAAATCTGCCCCCAGTCAGAGCGGTGTGCCATGCCTGCCTTTGCCAAGTGAGCTAGGCCGGATAATCCGGCCCCTTCGGGGGGCGGATAATCGGCCCCCAAACACAATAACTTTTCCTGCACACTTAGCACACATGAGAAAACTCCACGGTATTGTTATCTAACACGCAAAACACCGGGAACCATGAAATGTTCTTTCACTACTTCTGTAGTGCAATGCAATAGAAGCATTTGCAAGCTAGATAGTTTAGATACTAGTCTATTAGTATGATAGTTATGAATTGTTATTTTTGGTTCTTCTTTGTAAGAAGTTGCTTTCTCTCTCTATAACCTAGAGTGTTCTCTGGATCTTTTGTAAAGAGTCGAGTTGTAACCTATAGTCATATCTTGGACATGCTATGTTTCTGTTGTACCACTCTGAGGGATGTAATACTGGTGGAACGGTGTTTCATTGGTGTGTCAATGACTATAGTGTACTACATCATGCAGTGGTATGTTGGGTCACCGCACACAGCAACACACCCATGCAACACACCTAACATACAAGCACATGCACACACACACTCAACCCACACACGACCCAACCAGAAACACAACACACACACGCACGCACAACTTGCACCGCACAACACCAGGACACACACGTCAATGCACGCATGCCCCATCCCCACCACCCCCGACCTTATTGTTCCCGAGCCCGAGTGTCCCTTCCCCGCTAGACCGCAATGCCACCATGACCTCATCCTCGCTTCTCTACCTCCACCTCAAGCGGATCTCCTCCCTTCTCCTTGTTGGCTAGCCACCACCAGAGCTCCCCCACACCCTCGTCAAGTTTTCCTCTAGTGAGCCTGTGACCTCCTCCCTATGGCACCGCCGCCTTGGTCAAGCCCTACCACTGTTGCCATCCTTCCTCAATGTCGTCGTGTAACATCCGATCTCCGCCTCCTAAAGCTCCCTCCCTACAGACCGTGTGCTCCCTTCCCCGAGCTCACCACCGCTTCTATTGACCGTGCCTCTGTGGATGGCCTCCTCCTCGCTTTGAGCTTTTTTTGCCCCGTGCTCATATCCGTCCTCTCAGGCCAGCGGCCTCGTCCCCGCCCGTCTACGCTCCCTGTCGCCGCTTCTCTCAAGATCTATGCCGCTCGAGCCACTCGTCCCCAGCTTCCGCAACACCACCCAAGGCCACCGCCGCCTCTGCTCATGTCCTCACGCTAGTGCTCCTTGACTCCCAGGCGCCCGCATGTCGCTACTTCATCCGCATGTGGCTAGAGCCACCACCTCGAGGTCCCTACCGCCCCGCGCCTCCAGACACCATGCGCTAGGCCATGCTCTGCAATCGTGTCCTAGAGCCAACTATGATGCCTCTAGATCCTGCAGGACATGTCTCCGCCCACATATGGTTTGTTTGAATGTCATCCCAGCGTCCATCATGATGTGGCATTGTTGACCTCGGCTGATCCCTCTACTGTAGATGGATCTCTCCTATTACTCTTAGGCGTGCTCTATGTTCCCTGTGGGTGTAGTGCGTCACTACTCATAGTTTGTTCTACATGTTGTGCCTCCGCCTAGCCTCATCTGCTTCCATACATCTCGGCGATGAAACCAAAGATCCCCGAACCAGATGATATTCGACATGGAACTACAAGTTATCCATCATGGATCAGATATCTGAGACCCCGAACACCCTGGTCCCAGAACCCGAAGACCGAACCTCGATGACTTCTTCTTCCTCTTCGGCTCGGGCGATCCTCGAATCCTAAGACCTCGGCTCCGACCCTAAAAGTGTGGCCCTTATCTGAAACTCTATTTTATATGCATGTCATATAACTTGTCGCATTAAATAGTTCATTCTTGCATACATGTATTATGGTTTGGGTTAAATAGCGAAACATTTATTAATTAAATATGGAGTGTTTATGCAGGATATATTTGTCTTATTCCGACTCCATTTAAATTGTTTAGCACACTGATAACCTATTTTCCTTATTAATTCAACATTTAAATTATGAGGTACCTAAACAACTTGAATCGTCTAATTAATTACCGAGATTCCAATTCCGCTTAATATTGCCAAGTTGCATCGCATCTTGCCATGTCATGTGTCATATCATGATCATGTCCGATCTTTTTTCATAGTATTACATAGTGCATCTGGTGTTTCCTTTTAGTTCTTTGCTTCTTCCCAGATAGGATGATGAGATGATGTGAGGTTTGACAAGTTCTCATGTGTATCTTCAGCAATATTTCCCAAGCAAGCATTCTACCCTTGCTAGCTATTTTCGATTTATGGCTTTACTTTCCTCTATTGATATATGTGTTGTGATGCTTTAGTTTCATACCATTTATATTTTTCCTGCAGCCTATATTTCCTTGGTCACTTCCTATTTCCCTTTGTTTAGTAGGTAGTTGGTCTTGCGAGCTGTAGTTGCTTGCCCAGGTGTTGGTTCGAGTTGTCGAGTTCCACAGTTGTTGCGATGTTGTTACATGCTTAATCGTGGAGATAACCATGGTTCTAATTACAACTTGATAATTAAAATATTGGGAATAGATATAACTAATAAAGAGGCACCGGTGGGAAATGGTTGAGATTTGGCTTTTATTTCGCCCGCTTGTGTCCACCTAGGACTCGAGCACTTGATTCCTCTTCCTTGACTATCACACTATCTACATGTGGAGAATATCATTTTGCGGCCCGAAAGTTGGGGTGTCCAGGCAACGCGGTACCCAAGTTGCTTACAATTAGCTGCGTTGCCCAAAGTTGGCATGCCAAATACTCAGAGGGTCTTTTTCGACATGAATTCAACTTTACGTTTCAATACAAAATATCAGGCTAACGGCCGTCAAGTTGGGCCCCCTGTCAGTTCTCGCCGTTATGTCGCTCCCGTCGCTTAGGCGGGGTGGCTTTCACGTAGGCTTGCAGCGCTGGCATAGTGGATAGGACAACACCCCCTTCCTATTGTATTGACGTGACAAAACAGGGCACATGTATCGGTGTTATAATTATTTTTTGTTTATTCAGAAGCTGGAACGGCCACCACCACGCGTCTCTCCTTGGACTTCCGTCCCCGTCGTTAACCACTACGTTAAAAGCGCATTGACGGTTCCACCATTCCCCTGCCTTGTAGAAACCACTCTTCTTCTTCCTTTCATCTGTCTTCTTCCCGTCCTCTCCTTGCCGCCATGGAAGGTCGTTGCACTCTAGAGACAAGCTTCACTACCCATGACAATAATAAGATAGACGTTATCTACACCAACGAGGAGGAGACAGTGGTGCGTGTCCTGAGGATGTACGAGGGTTGGCTTGAGAAAGACGAGGACAAGTTTGTGGGATTGGACCTTGAGTACACCCCGGAGCACCCATATGAAGGGAGTGAACTCACCGTCATTCAACTGGCCATGAGGAAATACGTCCTCGTCTACCACCTCTCCCCATTTGTAGATCTGATCTATGTAGCTAACCGCTTTTAGGGTTTTCTCCTCTTGTTCTTTATCCATTTGCTCATCTTGCAACTACTAGATTTTAATTAGGACCAAATAAATTATGACAAGACAATGCTGAGAGTCTTGATCTTGCATTTACTAAACTTTTCAAAATTATATTCAGATGATGATCTTACATTGACAAAATATTTGTAGTTACAAATTTTGGTGATGACAAACAACATACTTTCAGGACTGACATGAATTGTCCGGCGTTGCACCAGTTCCTTGTAGAAAATGGAATTGTTTTCTGCACTATCGACAATACAACTGATTTTTCAAAATTTTATCGAGAGGGAATTATAATTCCTGCGCACAACTGGATCGATATTCAGTGTCTTGTCAAGATCCTAGGGGGCTCGAGGAAGGATGGAATGGCATCACTCGCAACTAGAATCCTCGATGAGTCATACGACAAAATGAAGGCAGATTTCCCTATGGATAGGCACGATTTCTGGGCCGAGTGGCCGTTGTCTGATATAAACCTAAAGTATGCAGCCATAGATGCTTATGTGACCTACCAGTTGTACAAGAAGATCCATTTTTTTCTACGTTACCTCGTGTTTTGCCCTATTTGCAAGAGGGAAGACAAGCTTAGGGGAGCCCTTTGTAGAAAATGTAGAATAGCTGAGTTTGAAGCTGCATATGCAAAGGAAATGGCTGCATTTGAAGCAGCTGACAGAGAGGCTGCAGAAGCAGCTGAAAGAGAGCTTGTAGCTGAAGCTGAAGCAGCTGATAGAGAGGCTGCAGCTGAAGCAGCAAACAGAGAGGCAACATCTTCTAGCGGCAACAATTAGGTCTATGATGCACTGCTAATTGTGCCACATCACGCTGAAGATAGGGAAGGCAAGTCAGATCCCAGGTGGGATGAAGCATTTCGTGAGCTGTGGAGTGCTAATAATGTAAGATCCACCTGGAATGATCGCAGTTGGTCGCCTAGGAACGATGGCAAGCGCCTCAAGTGGGCTGATGAGAAGTGAATTAAATTTTACTTCTCAGTGTTATGTTTCTATTTTGTGGAACTGATTTATCTTATCAAGATGTCTAGCGCCTCAAGTGAGAGTAGTAAAATAAATTTAACCCTCTTTGTGTTACGTTTATGTATGTCTCTTGTAGCTTGTCAAGATGGTAGCTCGTTAACTGGCAGTTTGAAAGAGTACCCTTTTCCTCTCTCGCTAAACAGATATGTTTAATTTTGCCCAAATTGGTAGCAAATCTAGAGAAGATTCTCTCTTCGATAATTCGTTCCCTTTTGGACCTCTTTTTGCCTCCGATCAGGAAGCAAATCTAGAGCAGAAAATCACACCAGGCAAAATATATTCATTCAGAAAACAAAACAAATGTAGATATAGCTGTGCGCAGCTAAATAGGATATAGCGATAGAAAGTAGGTTCCTTAACTAGGTTCGATGCATTCAACCAGAAATAGGATGCAAGCAAAATATAGAAAATCAAAAGAAGCTGCATAGCAACAGCAGACACATTCAACCCCTCCTTCATGCGCCCGCGCCTCCGCCTCCTCCCTCTGGCGCTTCCTCCACTTCTTGCTACCCAGTCCCTCGATCTTGGGGGCCTTGGGCCTGATTGGAGGCATGCGACCCTCTTTGATGGCCACCCGCTAGAGGTTTCGGAGGTGAATACTGAGGGCCTGGTGTTCAGCGATGTAGGCGTTGACATTCACGGTCTCGCCGCCTTTGTGGATGCCGAAGCCCGGGGCCTCTACATGCTTCAGTAAGGAGTTGAAGTTGGTGCCGGTGAGACTCACCCAGCAGAAGGCGATCCCCTTGCAGAAGGGGTAGCTGTAGTTGCCGCCAGCGAAGAAGATGTCGTACTGGCCGGCCTGCAGCCTCCTCAGCACCTGACGAGTCTTGGTGTGCTTGGACTCGTCATCGCTGCAGACGTCGTTGCCGGAAACCTATTGGAAGAAAAGGAAAATTGGGGAGTAGATGATGTAAGAAGATCGAGCAATCGAAATGCGAACAAGTGAATCCTAATAAACCAAGATCTAGCATCCAACGATGGGAATGGTAGAAGAACCAGGGGAGGGGAGTAAACCCTAGTTACCTCCGACCATGGGTCGTCGATGCTGGTGTCGTAGGGGTTCAGCGGAGCGATGTACTTATCTGGATCATAGGTGCCCATGAAGTGCTGGATCTGCTTGTGACCGGTGGGAGCCTCCTCGCCGGCGGGGGGCTCCTCTTGGGCGGCTACGTCGGTAGCAGGGACAGGGCCTGAACGGGAACAGCGGCTGTCATCGATGCCTCGACTAGGGCCTGGATGGGGATGAAGGATGCTTTCAACGCGTCGAGGGGGACCGGCGAGGAGATGGGGGCCTCATCGACGGCTACGTTGGTAGCGGGGACGGGGGCCTGGACGAGAATGACGGCTGCCATCGATGGCTCGACTAGGGCCAGGACGGGGACAGCAGCTGCTTTCAACGCGTCGAGGGGGACCAGCGAGGGGATGGGGTCCTCCTTGCCGGTGGCCTCGGAGGCGACGATGGCCACCGTATCCTCCCCCACCATCACCGGCGTGAACGGGGTATTCTCGGGAGTTTGCAGATGCTGGTGGGACAGTTGAGAGGGTTGCGTGGGGTGAGTGAGTGAGAGTGAGAGTGGGTGTGCGGAGAGGGGATCTGTAGTTAAGGTGGATGGAAGCAAGGCACGTTTCATTGCACCACCGTGCAACGAGCCGCGTAGTCTACTGCACCGTGCACCGCGACACGCGCACGGTACGTCATGTTTTTTCTCGGGCCATGCATGGCAGTTCTGTATTGAGCCGCATGCAAAGGGTACATACACAATTTCTATGTACAAAGTTTGACACGGCCCTAAAATTGGCGATAGTTAAAAGTGGAAATGTAGAGGGGAAGGTAGGTGGTTGTATGGCGAGATTTGTGGGGTTGTGCTAGATCGGGTAGAGGGATGTGTTGATGGTTGCGAGTGACTCGATGAAGGTGGAGACGTTAGGTCTCATCGAGCTCAGCTCTTCATCCTCTGGCTAGCGCATGCAAGCTTCTTACGGTGGGGCCCAGTTGGAAGTGAGATTGAGAGCCGCTGCGTAAAAATGGGATATGTCTTATTAAAATCAACTGGCAATAAATTACAGCTGTCCATCGACGACTGTGCACTCGATGACGCATGTGTTGTGGCATAGTAGTAGCAGTAGTAGGCTTTTTAGACTTGATTAAACATGACATGACCGCTCGACGACTTTTTCCATGGACGGCTTCGTGTTCCTTCTTGTAGAAGTCTCGCTAAGGGAGATGTCTGTGCTGTCTCACACTGTACTGTGAAGGGCACGACGTGTGCAACAATCATCGTTGGATCGCACAGAATCAACAGTTGGTGCGCACAATCCGCATGACAATTGTGACAACCAATCAAGGAGTAGCAGACAGAGTGAGCACAGGTTTGGGCTTCTACGAAAGATAGAGAGAGGGGGGCAAAACTGAGTAGTATCAAAAAACCAAGGGCAAAACTGACTAGTATAAAAATGGAAAGTGAGTGTCTTTTACAATGAAATACATCGTGGCATACATCAAATTATGCCAAGATAGATCCACTAGAGTTCATTGGTTGTGTGTTCTTCTCATAAACCACATGGACCCACTAGAGTTCATTGCATGTGTGTTATTGTCATAAACCACATGGATCCACCGGTGTCATTGCATGTGTGTTCTTTTCATAAACCACATGTTGATCCACCAATGTCATTGCATGTGTGTTATTTTCATGAACCACATATGGATCCACCAGTGTCATTGCATGTGTGTTCTTTTCATGAACCAGATACGGATCCACCAGTCATTGCATGTGTGCTCTTTCAATAAACCACACATGGATCCACCGGTGTCATTGCATGTGTGTTCTTTTCATGAACCACAGCTAGATTCGTTGCATGTGTGTTCTTTTTCACAAACCACATAAGGATCCACCAGTGTCATTGGATGTGTGTTCTTTTCATGAACCACACCCAGTGTCATTGCATGTATGTTCCTCTCACAAACCACACATGGATCAACCAGTATCATTGCATGTCTGTTCTTTTCATGAACCACACATGGATCCACCCAATGTGATTGCATGTATGTTCCTCTCACAAACCACATATGGATCCACCCAGTGTGATTTCATGTGTGTTCTTCTCATAAACCACATAAGGATCCACCAGTGTTATTGGATGTTTGTTCTTTTCATGAACTACACCCAGTGTCATTTCATGTGTGTTCTTCTCACAAACCACACATGGATTCACCGGTGTCATTGCATGTGTGTTCTTCTCATGAACCACATCTAGAGTCATTGCATGTCTGTTCTTCTCACAAACGACATAAGGATCGACCAGTGTCATTCGACGTGTGTTCTTTTCATGAACCAGAAATAGAGTCATTACATGTGTGTTCTTTTCACAAACCACAGCTAGAGTCATTGCATGTGTGTTCTTCTCATGAACCACACCAAGTGTCATTGCATGTGTGTTCTTCTCACAAACCACACATGGATCCACCAGTATCATTGCATGCCTATTCTTTTCATGAACCACAGCCAGTGTCATTGCATGTGTGTTCTTCTCACAAACCACATATGGATCCACCCAGTGTGATTGCATGTCTGTTATTTTCACAAACCACATATGGATCCACCAGTGTCATTGCATGTCTGTTCTTTTCAAGAACCACGGCTAGAGTCATTGCATGTATGTTCTTCTCACAAACCACATCAGGATCCACCTGTGTCATTGCATGTGTGTTCTTATCATGAACCACAGATGGATCCACCCAGTGTGATTGCATGTCTGTTATTTTCACAAACCACATATGGATCCACTAGTGTCGTTGCATGTCTGTTCTTTTCATGAACCACACCTAGAGTCATTGCATGTGTGTTCTGCTCACAAACCACAGCTAGAGTCATTGCATGTGTGTTCTTCTCACAAACCACATAAGGATACACCAGTGTCATTGCATGTGTGTTCTTTTCATGAACCACACCTAGACTCATTGCATGTGTGTTCTTCTCATAAACCACATAAGGATACACCAGTGTCATTGCATGCGTGTTCTTCTCATGAACCACACCTAGAGTCATTTCATGTATGTTCTTCTCACAAACCACATAAAGATCCACCAGTGTCATTGGATGTGTGTTCCTCTCATAAACCACACATGGATCCACCGGTGTCATTGCATGTGTGTTCTTCTCATGAACCACATCTAGAGTCATTGCATGTCTGTTGTTCTCATAAACCACATAAGGATCCACCAGTGTCATTGGATGTGTGTTCTTTTCATGAACCACACCTAGTGTCATTGCATGTGTGTTCTTCTCACCAACCACACATGGATCCACTAGTGTCATTGCATGTGTGTTCCTTTCATGAACCACACCAGTGCCATTGCATGTATGTTCCTCTCACAAACCACACATGGATCCACCAGTGCCATTGCATGTGTGGTCTTCTCATGAACAACATATGGATCCACCCAGTGTGATTGCATGTATGTTCTTTTCACAAACCACATATGGATCCACCAGTGTCATTGCATGTATGTTCTTTTCATTAACCACAACTAGAGTCATTGCATGTATGTTCTTCTCACAAACCACATAAGGATACACATGTGTCATTGCATGTGTGTTCTTTTCATGAACCACACCCAGTGTCATTGCATGTGTGTTCCTCTCATAAACCACACATGGATCCACCAGTGTCATTGCATGTGTGTTCTTCTCATGAAACACATCTAGAGTCATTGCATGTCTTTTCTTCTCACAAACCACATAAGGATCCACCAGTGTCATTGGATGTGTGTTCTTTTCATGAACCACACCCAGTGTCATTGCATGTGTGTTCTTCTCACCAACCACACATGGATCCACTAGTGTCATTGCATGTGTATTCTTTTCATGAACCACACCCAGTGTCATTGCATGTATGTTCCTCTCACAAACCACACATGGATCCACCAGTGCCATTGCATGTGTGTTCTTCTCATGAACCACATCTAGAGTCATTGCATGTGTGTTCTTTTCACAAACCACATATCACCAGTGTCATTGCATGTGTATTCTTCTCATAAACCACATATGGATCCACCCAGTGTGATTGCATGTCTGTTCTTTTCACAAACCACAAATGGATCCACCAGTGTCATTGCATGTCTGTTCTTTTCAAGAACCACAGATAGAGTCATTGCATGTTTGTTCTTCTCACAAACCACATAAGGATCCACCGGTGTCATTCCATGTTTGTTCTTTTCATGAACCACACATGGATCCACCCAGTGTTATTGTATGTCTGTTCTTTTCATGAACCACACATGGATCCACCTGGTGTGATGGCATGTCTGTTCTTTTCACAAACCACATATGGATCCACCAGTGTCATTGCATGTCTGTTCTTTTATGAACCACAGCTAGAGTCATTGCATGTGTGTTCTTTTCACAAACCATGGCTAGAGTCATTGCATGTGTGTTCTTCTCACAAACCACATAAGGATACACCTGTGTCATTGCATGTGTGTTCTTTTCATGAACCACGCCCAGTGTGATTGCATGTGTGTTCCTCTCACGAACCACACATGGATCCACCAGTGTCTTTACATGTGTGTTCTTCTCATAAACCACATAAGGATCCACCAGTGTTATTGGATGTTTGTTCTTTTCATGAACTACACCCAGTGTCATTGCATGTGTGTTCTTCTCACAAACCACACATGGATCCACCGGTGTCATTGCATGTGTGTTCTTCTCATGAACCACATCTAGAGTCATTGCATGTCTGTTCTTCTCACAAACGACATAAGGATCCACCAGTGTCATTCGACGTGTGTTCTTTTCATGAACCAGAACTAGAGTCATTACATGTGTGTTCTTTTCACAAACCACAGCTAGAGTCATTGCATGTGTGTTCTTCTCATGAACCACACCAAGTGTCATTGCATGTGTGTTCTTCTCACAAACCACACATGGATCCACCAGTATCATTGCATGCCTATTCTTTTCATGAACCACAGCCAGTGTCATTGCATGTGTGTTCTTCTCACAAACCACATATGGATCCACCCAGTGTGATTGCATGTCTGTTATTTTCACAAACCACATATGGATCCACCAGTGTCATTGCATGTCTGTTCTTTTCATGAACCACGGCTAGAGTCATTGCATGTATGTTCTTCTCACAAACCACATCAGGATCCACCTGTGTCATTGCATGTGTGTTCTTATCATGAACCACGGATGGATCCACCCATAGTGATTGCATGTCTGTTATTTTCACAAACCACATATGGATCCACTAGTGTCGTTGCATGTCTGTTCTTTTCATGAACCACACCTAGAGTCATTGCATGTGTGTTCTTCTCACAAACCACAGCTAGAGTCATTGCATGTGTGTTCTTCTCACAAACCACATAAGGATACACCAGTGTCATTGCATGTGTGTTCTTTTCATGAACCACACCTAGAGTCATTGCATGTGTGTTCTTCTCATAAACCACATAAGGATACACCAGTGTCATTGCATGTGTGTTCTTCTCATGAACCACACCTAGAGTCATTTCATGTATGTTCTTCTCACAAACCACATAAAGATCCACCAGTGTCATTGGATGTGTGTTCCTCTCATAAACCACACATGGATCCACCGGTGTCATTGCATGTGTGTTCTACTCATGAACCACATCTAGAGTCATTGCATGTCTATTCTTCTCACAAACCACATAAGGATCCACCAGTGTCATTGGATGTGTGTTCTTTTCATGAACCACACCTAGTGTCATTGCATGTGTGTTCTTCTCACCAACCACACATGGATCCACTAGTGTCATTGCATGTGTGTTCTTTTCATGAACCACACCAGTGCCATTGCATGTATGTTCCTCTCACAAACCACACATGGATCCACCAGTGCCATTGCATGTGTGGTCTTCTCATGAACAACATATGGATCCACCCAGTGTGATTGCATGTCTGTTCTTTGCACAAACCACATATGGATCCACCAGTGTCATTGCATGTATGTTCTTTTCATTAACCACAACTAGAGTCATTGCATGTATGTTCTTCTCAAAAACCACATAAGGATACACATGTGTCATTGCATGTGTGTTCTTTTCATGAACCACACCCAGTGTCATTGCATGTGTGTTCCTCTCATAAACCACACATGGATCCACCAGTGTCATTGCATGTGTGTTCTTCTCATGAACCACATCTAGAGTCATTGCATGTCTTTTCTTCTCACAAACCACATAGGGATCCACCAGTGTCATTGGATGTGTGTTCTTTTCATGAACCACACCCAGTGTCATTGCATGTGTGTTCTTCTCACCAACCACACATGGATCCACTAGTTGTTGGAGATATGCCCAAGAGGCAATAATAAAGTGGTTATTATTATATCTTTATGTTTATGATAAATGTTTACATCCCATGCTATAATTGTATTAACCGGAAACATTAATACTTGTGTGTCTTTTAAACATAAAAGAGTCCCTAGTAAGCCTCTTGTTAAACTAGCTTGTTGATTAATGGATGATCATGGTTTCCTGATCATGGACATTGGATGTCGTTAATAACAAGATCATATCATTAGGAGAATGATGTGATGGACACACACCCATAGTAAGCGTAGCATAAGATCAAGTCATTAAAGTTCGTATTGCTGTAAGCTTTCAAATACATAGTAACCTATTCCTTCGACCATGAGGTTATGTTAATCACCATCACCGGATGGATACTTTGATGACATCAAACGCCGCTTCGTAACTGGGTGGTTATAAAGGTGTCATTGGGTATTCTGAAAGTATGTGTTGAAGCGCATGAACCAAGATTGGGATTTGTCCATCCATATGACGGATAGATATGCTCTGGGCCCTCTCGGTGGAATGTCATCTAGTTAGCTTGCAAGCATGTGACTAGGTCACAAGGGATGACATATCATGGAACAAGTAAAGAGTACTTATCAGTAACGAGGTAGAACTAGGTATGGAGATGCTGACGATCAAACCTCGGATAAGTATAGTATCGCGTGACAAAGGGAATTGGTTTCGTATGTAAATGGTTCAATCGATCACGAAGTCATCGTTGAGTATGTGGGAGCCATTATGGATCTCCAGGTCCCGCTGATGGTTATTGATAGGATATGTGTCTCTATCATGTCTACATATTCACGAACCGTAGGGTGACACACTTAAGGTTCGAAGTTGTTTTAAGTAGATATGGAATATGCGTTGGAGACCGAATGTTGTTCGGAGTCTCGGATTGGATTCTGGACATCACGAGGAGATCCAGAATGGTCCGGAGAATAAGATTCATATATAGGGGATCATTTTCTAAGTTAGGAAATGTTCCAGAGTGTTTGTAGGAGGATTCTAGAAGGTTTCGGAATGTTCCGGAAGGTTCTAGAAGATATCTTGGAGTTTGCTTGAAAATCAAGATAGGGATCAAGGAGTCCTGGTGGGTCAAGACTAGGAGTCGTGGGGGAGGAGGACTCCTCCCCCCACCTCCAATCCGCCGGCCTAGAGGAGGGGAGTCCTTGTAGGACTCCCCCTCCCCAAGGCGCCCTCCCCCCCTTAAATAGAAGGGCAGGGGCGCCCCCTCCTCGCTACTCCCATAACACCCAATCTCTGCCGCCTCTCTCCTCCACCTTTCTTCTGCACAGGCATAGGCGAAGCCCTGCAGAATTCTCTACTCCACCACCACCACCACGCCGTCGTGCTACTGGGATTCCGTGGAGAAGATCTACTACCTCCGCTGCTCGCTGGAACAGGGAGAGGAAGGTATGCTTCGATTCCGCACGTGTGACCGACTGCGGAAGCGCTGCCGAAACGCGGCGCCGGAAGGATCGTCAACTTGACCAACTGCGGGAGCGCTGCCGGAACGCGACGCCGGAAGGACCGTCAACACGATCTTGAGATCGGCAAGTGATCGACTACATCAACCACGAGATCTAATCTCGTTAACGCTTTCGGATCTACGAGGGTTAGTTCCTATCTATCTCGTTGCTCATGTCTAATAGATTAGATCTTGGCTTTTATCTAGATTAGATCTGGGTTTTGTTCGTTCTTGCGGTAGAAATTTTTTGTTTTCCATGCTACGAACCCATCAGTGGTATCAGAGCCGTATCTATGCGTAGATCTGTTGCACGAGTAGAACACAATGTTTTTGTGGGCGTTGATGCTTTTGTTGACGGTGTGTTAGCGTGTACTTTGCATCTTGCGGCATGGTGGGATGAAGCGGCTTGGGCTAACATTACATGTCATCGCACATGAGACTTGCTCCACGCTTGACGTGCAACTTGCTTTGCACAAGTGGCTCTGCGGGTGTCTGTCTCTCCCACCATAGTTAAGATTCAATTTACAATGAGCATCTGACAACACTTGTATCAATGTTGTGGTCCTTGTTCGTAGGTAAGATCAGTCTTATGCGAAAGCCCCAAACCACGTAAAACATGCAAAGAAAATTAGAGGCGTCTAACTTGTTTTTGCAGGGGTTTTGTGATGTGATATGGCCATTATGTGATTGTGATTATATTTGATGTATGCAATGATCCTTATTGTAATATGGCAACCGGCAGGAGCCTAATGGTTGTCTTTAAATTTTGTTTAAGACCTGCGTGTCTATTCATCATGTAATAGCTTTATTCCAAGTAGTTGTAATAGTTGTTGGTGGTGATGGACAACCATGAAGCGGCGCCACGGACCTTGACGCCACGCTGGTGATGATGGAGATCTTGTCCATGCTTTGAAGATGGAGATCAAAGGCACAAGAAGAAAGGCCATATCATATCACATATTATGAATTGCATGTGATGTTAATCCTTTATGCATCTTGTATTGCTTAGATCGCGACGGTAGCATTATAAGATGATCCCTCTCACTAAATATCAAGTAATAAAGTGTTCGTCCTTAGTTGGCACCGTTGCTAAGACTCGTCGTTTCGAAGCATCTCGTGATGATCGGGTGTGATAGACTCTACGTGAGCATACAACGGGTGCAAGCTAGATTTGCACATGCAGAAACTAAGGTTAACCTTGACGAGCCTAGCATGTACAGACATGGTCTCGGAACACAGAATACCGAAAGGTAAAGCATGAGTCATATGGATGATATGATGAACATGTTGATTGTTCGCCTTTAAAGCTACATCATCTCACGTGATGATCGGACTTGGTGTAGTGGATTTGGTTCATGTAATCACTAAAACAACTTGAGGGATGTTGTTTTGAGTAGGAGTTCGTAATTTGGATTAGTCGAACTCAATTTATCATAAACACAATCAAAGTGAATTTGCATAGTTTGTTGTAGTCATTGGCATCCGTTCACCACCTTATGCTTAGTTATAGTTGAGATAGTGGAACTATAGAAATTCTGGATATTTGCTTTACGAACTGGTATCGTATTGTTTTGAGTGTCAATTTAAAATTTATAAGTCATGTTGCAAACTTTCAGCAAACTCCATTTACTCCATGAAGTTTAATAAATAGTATTAAATCAAGAGTAACAATTCCAGTGTTAGTATCTAATGTATCATGTTTGCCTCCATGATTCTTGATACTCAAAAGATTGTTTTTAATATCAAGTTTATCTAAGAGCTGAAAGCAATGTTTCAGAAACCATCATATGTGAAAGGTATTGCGATATCTAAAACAATGTGTTGGTTACAACATGATAGAGTATACGTCCTCATATTTGATGAGAATTTGTGAAGGTTGGAGACGCTAGTCGTCCTAATCCTCCAAAAGGTTTTGAAAAATAAACATTATACTCACAATTCACCTTTATAAGCTGTAGCAGCTTGATCATGAAAGTTGTCATGATAAGGATGAATAAAAGATGTAATTAAAATGTTTACTACGCTAAAAGATTACTAAAGAATGGATTTTTGAAAGAACACCAAACATTTGATGATGGTGATCCACCTCAAAGTGCAAGTCCAAAGGTATTAGTAGTTGACTATATACGCTTTGTACCATGTGTCATGTTGATGACACCGCTATTGATGTTGATAGATTCTTTTAAAAGAAAACAAATTGCTGAAAGAGAATCTATAAAATATTTGGCAGAAAGGAAAAGATTGGAGATGTCCAACTTAGGCATATAGAAGATATACATGTTATGGTTGTATTCCTTGCTTGTTAAACAATGTGGTTCTCCGGTATTGGATACCGAATTGGTTGGTATGCTATGTCATACAGGACAACGTAATTCATGAACTTCAATGGCCTAAGTAACTAGCAAGAGAATAAGTGATCATGTTCATCGAAAACAAATAAAGTGTTATTGTGTTTTTGTTGACATCAAACCTAGCCTTCAAGATTTGTTATTTTGTTCTGGTATTACGAGAACAATGGTTGTTCAAATAATTACCGTATTCCATAAAGGATGGATGAACTTTTACAAGTCTGGTGGGAGAAATCACATCCATAAACACTATTGCTAAAATGTCGCAAGACAAATGATTGAAAGATCACTTGCGAAGTGACATCGCCGTTTAAATTATATTGAAAGGGATACATGAAGAAACTCCATGTTGATGGATTTTTGGAGTCTTTGATTTTGATCAAATAACGCTTGTGATACTTTCCTGGAGATAATTAAAACTCCGTTCGTAGGCCAAAAGAGGAACGGACGACTAACTGATTGGAATTTGTACATATTGATGTATATAGTCCATTATGTGTAGTCGTGGGATATAGATTTCAACTTCATATGCTTTCTCCGAAGATTTGAGTGAGTATATGTATATGCTTGTTGATTAATGGATGATCATGGTTTCCTGATCATGGACATTGGATGTCGTTAATAACAAGATCATATCATTAGGAGAATGATGTGATGGACACACACCCATAGTAAGCGTAGCATAAGATCAACTCATTAAAGTTCGTATCGTTGTAAGCTTTCAAACACATAGTAACCTATTCCTTCGACCATGAGGTTATGTTAATCACCATCACCGGATGGATACTTTGATGACATCAAACGCCGCTTCGTAACTGGGTGGTTATAAAGGTGTCATTGGGTATTCTGAAAGTATGTGTTGAAGCGCATGAACCAAGATTGGGATTTGTCCATCCATATGACGGATAGATATGCTCTGGGCCCTCTCGATGCAATGTCATCTAGTTAGCTTGCAAGCATGTGACTAGGTCACAAGGGATGACATATCACGGAACGAGTAAAGAGTACTTATCAGTAACGAGGTAGAACTAGGTATGGAGATGCTGACGATCAAACCTCGGATAAGTATAGTATCGCGTGACAAAGGGAATTGGTATCGTATGTAAATGGTTCAATCGATCACGAAGTCATCGTTGAGTATGTGGGAGCCATTATGGATCTCTAGGTCCCGCTGATGGTTATTGATAGGAGATGTGTCTCTATCATGTCTACATATTCACGAACCGTAGGGTGACACACTTAAGGTTCGAAGTTGTTTTAAGTAGATATGGAATATGCATTGGAGACCGAATGTTGTTCGGAGTCTCGGATTGGATTCGGGACATCACGAGGAGATCCGGAATGGTCCGGAGAATAAGATTCATATAGGGGATCATTTTCTAAGTTAGGAAATGTTCCGGAGTGTTTGTATGAGGATTCTAGAAGGTTTTAGAATGTTCCGGAAGGTTCTAGAAGATATCTTGGAGTTTGCTTGAAAATCAAGATAGGGATCAAGGAGTCCTAGTGGGTCAAGACTAGGAGTCGTGGGGGAGGAGGACTCCTCCCCCCACCTCCAATCCGCCGGCCTAGAGGAGGGGAGTCCTTGTAGGACTCCCCCTCCCCAAGGCGCCCTCCCCCCTTAAATAGAAGGGCAGGGGTGCCCCCTCCTCGCTGCTCCCATAACACCCAATCTCTGCCGCCTCTCTCCTCCACCTTTCTTCTGCACAGGCATAGGCGAAGCCCTGCAGAATTCTCTACTCCACCACCACCACCACGCCGTCGTGCTGCTGGGATTCCGTGGAGAAGATCTACTACCTCCGCTGCTCGCTGGAACGGGGAGAGGAAGGTCTGCTTCGACTCCGCACGTGTGACCGACTGTGGAAGCGCTGCCGAAACGCGGCGCCGGAAGGATCATCAACTTGACCGACTGCGGGAGCGCTGCCGGAACGCGACGCCGGATGGATCGTCCACACGATCTTGAGATCGGCAAGTGATAGACTACATCAACCACGAGATCTAATCTCGTTAACGCTTTCGGATCTACGAGGGTTAGTTCCTATCTATCTTGTTGCTCATGTCTAATAGATTAGATCTTGGCTTTTATCTAGATTAGATCTGGGTTTTGTTCGTTCTTGCGGTAGAAATTTTTTGTTTTCCATGCTACGAACCCATCATTAGTGTCATTGCATGTGTATCCTTTTCATGAACCACACCCAGTGTCATTGCATGTATGTTCCTCTCACAAACCACACATGGATCCACCAGTGCCATTGCATGTGTTTTCTTCTCATGAACCACATCTAGAGTCATTGCATGTGTGTTCTTTTCACAAAACACATATTACCAGTGTCATTGCATGTGTATTCTTCTCATAAACCACATATGGATCCACCCAGTGTGATTGCATGTCTGTTCTTTTCACAAACCACAAATGGATCCACCAGTGTCATTGCATGTCTGTTCTTTTCAAGAACCACAGATAGAGTCATTGCATGTGTGTTCTTCTCACAAACCACATAAGGATCCACCGGTGTCATTCCATGTCTGTTCTTTTCATGAACCACACATGGATCCACCCAGTGTTATTGTATGTCTGTTCTTTTCAAGAACCACACATGGATCCACCTGGTGTGATGGCATGTCAGTTCTTTTCACAAACCACATATGGATCCACTAGTGTGATTGCATGTCTGTTCTTTTCATGAACCACAGCTAGAGTCATTGCATGTGTGTTCTTTTCACAAACCATGGCTAGAGTCACTGCATGTGTGTTCTTCTCACAAACCACATAAGGATACACCTGTGTCATTGCATGTGTGTTCTTTTCATGAACCACACCCAGTGTGATTGCATGTGTGTTCCTCTCACGAACCACACATGGATCCACCAGTGTCTTTACATGTGTGTTCTTCTCATGAACCACATCTAGAGTCATTGCATGTCTGTTCTTCTCACAAACCACACAAGGATCCACTAGTGTCATTGGATGTGTGTTCTTTTCATGAACCACACACAGTGTCATTGCATGTGTCTTCTTATCACAAACCACACATGGATCCACCAGTATCATTTCATGTCTGTTCTTTTCATGAACCACAGCCAGTGTCATTGCATGTGTGTTCTTCTCACAAGCCACAAATGGATCCACCAGTGTCATTGCATGGGTGCTCTTTTCATTAACCACATTTAGAGTCAATGCATGTGTGGTCTTTTCACAAACCACATATCACTAGTGTCATTGCATGTGTGTTCTGCTCGTAAACCACATATGGATCCACCCAGTGTGATTTCATGTGTGTTCTTCTCATAAACCACATAAGGATCCACCAGTGTTATTGGATGTTTGTTCTTTTCATGAACTACACCCAGTGTCATTGCATGTGTGTTCTTCTCACAAACCACACATGGATCCACCGGTGTCATTGCATGTGTGTTCTTCTCATGAACCACATCTAGAGTCATTGCATGTATGTTCTTCTAACAAACCACATAAGGATCAACTAGTGTCATTGGACGAGTGTTCTTTTCATGAACCAAAACTAGAGTTATTACAAGTGTGTTCTTTTCACAAACCACTGCTAGAGTCATTGCATGTGTGTTCTTCTCAAGAACCACACGGGGTGTCATTGCATGTGTGTTCTTCTCACAAAGCACACATGGATCCACCAGTATCATTGCATGTCTGTTCTTTTCATGAACCACAGCCAGTGTCATTGCATGTGTGTTCTTCTCACAAACCACATATGGATCCACCCAGTGTGATTGCATGTATGTTCTTTTCACTAACCACATATGGATCCACCAGTGTCATTGCATGTGTGTTCTTTTCATGAACCACAGCTAGAGTCATTGCATGTATGTTATTCTCACAAACCACATAAGGATCCACCCCACATATGGATCCACCTAGTGTGATTGCATGTATGTTCTTTTCACTAACCACATATGGATCCACCAGTGTCAATGCATGTCTGTTCTTTTCATGAACCACAACTAGAGTCATTGCATGTATGTTATTCCCAAAACCACATAAGGATCCACCTGTGTCATTGCATGTGTGTTCTTCTCATGAACCACCGATGGATCCACCCAGTGTGATTGCATGTCTGTTATTTTCACAAACCACATATGGATCCACCAGTGTCATTGCATGTTTGTACTTTTCATGAACCACATGTAGAGTCATTGCATGTGTGTTCTTCTCAAAAACCACAGCTAGAGTCATTGCATGTGTGTTCTACTCAGAAACCACATAAGGATACACCAGTGTCATTACATGTGTGTTCTTTTCATGAACCACACCTAGAGTCATTGCATGTGTGTTCTTCTCATTAACCACATAAGGATACACCAGTGTCATTGCATGTGTGTTCTTCTCATGAACCACACCTAGAGTCATTTCATGTATGTTCTACTCACAAACCACATAAAGATCCAACAGTGTCATCCGATGTGTGTTCCTCTCATAAACCACACATGGATCCACCGGTGTCATTGCATGTATGTTCTTCTCATGAACCACAACTAGAGTCATTGCATGTCTGTTCTTCTCACAAACCACATAAGGATCCACCGGTGTCATTGCATGTTTGTTCTTTTCATGAACCACACATGGATCCACCTAGTGTGATTGCATGTCTGTTCTTTTCATGAACACACACCGATCCACCCAGTGTGATTGCATGTCTGTTCTTTTTACAAACCACATATGGATCCACTAGTGTCATTGCATATCTGTTCTTTTCATGAACCACAGCTAGAGTCATTGCATGTGAGTTCTTTGCACAAACCACAACTAGAGTCATTGCATGTGTGTTCTTCTCACAAACCACATAAGGATCCACCGGTGTCATTGCATGTCTGTTCTTTTCATGAACCACACATGGATCCACCCAATGTGATTGCATGTTTGTTCTTTTCATGAACCACACATGGATCCACCTAGTGTGATTGCATGTCTGTTCTTTTCACAAACCACATATGGATCCACCAGTGTCATTGCATGTCTGTTCTTTTCATGAACCACAGCTAGATTCATTGCATGTGTGTTCTTTTCACAAACCATAGCTAGAGTGATTGCATGTGTGTTCTTATCACAAACCACATAAGGATACACTTGTGTCATTGCATGTGTGTTCTTTTCATGAACCGCACCCAGTGTCATTGCATGTGTGTTCCTCTCACAAGACACACAAGGATACACCAGTGTCATTGGATGTGTGTTCTTCTCATGAACCACAGCTAGAGTCATTGCATGTGTGTTCTTCTCACAAACCACATAGGGACACACTAGTGTCATTGCATGTGTGTTCTTTTCATGAACCACACCCAGTGTCATTGCATGTGTGTTCCTATCACAAACCACATAAGGATACACTAGTGTCATTGGATGTGTGTTCTTCTCATGAACCACAGCTAGAGTCATTGCATGTGTGTTCTTCTCACAAACCACATAGGGACACACTAGTGTCATTGCATGTGTGTTCTTTTCAGGAACCACACCCAGTGTCATTGCATGTGTGTTCCTCTCACAAACCACACACGGATCCACCAGTGTCATTGCATGTCTGTTCTTCTCATGAACCACATCTAGAGTCATTGCATGTCTGTTTTTGTCACAAACCACATAAGGATCCACCAGTGTCATTGGATGTGTGTTCTTTTCATGAACCACACCCAGTGTCATTGCATATGTGTTCTTCTCACCAACCACACATGGATCCGCTAGTGTCATTGCATGTGTGTTCTTTTCATGAACCACACCCAGTGTCATTGCATGTATGTTCCTCTCACAAACCACACATGGAACCACCAGTTCCATTGCATGTGTGTTCTTCTCATGAACCATATCTAGAGTCATTGCATGTGTGTTCTTTTCACAAACCACATGTCACCAGTGTCATTGCATGTGTATTCTTCTCATAAACCACATATGGATCCACCCAGTGTGATTGCATGGCTGTTCTTTTCACAAACCACAAATGGATCCACCAGTGTCATTGCATGTCTGTTCTTTTCATGAACCACAGATAGAGTCATTGCATGTCTGTCATCGGATTGATAACAGGTACGCCATGAGGGGGTCCTTGAGGCGTGCGGAAGAGAGGGGTGTGAGACGTACGGTGTTCTGGGACGGTGAGCACACAAGTTTACCTAGGTTTGAATCAGCTGGCTTTGGACGGATCCTACTCCTGCTAGCAATCCAGTAATACGGCAGAGCCGGAATATGGATTATAATAGTTCGCCTGTGCGAGTTGAGGGTCTAAAGTGTTGGGTTCCCTAAAGGCTCTCCCTAGGACGGCTTATATAGATGTTCGGCCTAGGGTTTATAATAGAGATCTATCTGGCTACGACTAAGAGTCGGTTATAGAGTACATCTTAAACTACAAGTAACATTATGGGCCTAAGTCGGTATGTCTTTTGGGCCTTCCCATAGCTGGATTGGACTCCGTCTTCTCTCCCTGACTGGGCCGCCCGTGAAGCAAAGCTCTAAGCCGAAGTGGGCCACCCTGGTCAGTGAGGAACTATGAGGATACCCAGAAAGTATATCCCCACCAGCAGCCCCCGGAGGCCTCCAAGATCCAAAGTCGGATTTACCATCGTCTAGCTTGATCTTCGGCTTGCAGAATCTTAAAGGGTTCCTGAAACTTCACAACAAAAAATACGATCCGGGTCTTAAAAATAAGTTGGACCTATCAACAGGTTACTCGGATTTTCCAGCTTGATTTCAAACTAAGCCAGAACTTGGTCTCTAACGCCACCTGACACAAGTCATGGTCAAGTCACGTCATCTGACAGACATCCTGTCAGCACGACCGTTGGTGGGTCCGCAGTTCACGGAACCAATGCGCCATTTCAATGCGTGCACAGAGATCGAGGCAACGTAATCATCGCGTGGGTCCTTCCCAGTTCCTTCCACGACGCGTGGTGGTTACACTATAGCATTTGCACGAATCTTGGCGCGGTTAGGTGGATATAAGGGGTTATGATTTTCTCCTTCTCTCTTCACCTGTCCTACGCCTTTTCCTCTCCTCCCAATCTCTCTGCGCGAACAGAGCTCCTCCGTTCCTCCCCCCAAAAAAACCCAGCGCCGCCCATCTTAGGTCAACTGCCCACCGGAAAAATGGTTTCTTCTTCTTCCTCCGGCTTGGCGGCAGCAGCGGTGACGGCGGCGATGGAAGCGGTGGCAGAGAAAGAAAGTTTCTGTGGGCTCTGGATCCCCTGCGTGCTCGACGACGAGAAGCTCTAGAACGTGGAGAAGGAAGGGCTCCTCCATGCCGGCGACTGGCGGAGCGGCTTCGGGGAAACCATCCCCAACCCGCGCGCCGGCGAGTGGGTCCACTTCGGCACCCACCTCGACAGAGGTTTGTCGTTTCCTCCCTCGGAGTTCTTCTCCGAGGTGATTGACCATTTCGGAGTTCAACTCCATCATCTTCCTCCCAACTCCCTCTTAGAGATGAGTGCTTACGCTTCTTTGTGCGAGGGCTTTCTCGGCATTAGGCCGAGTTTGACTTTATTCGGGTTCTATTTTCATGTCCGGAGGAACTCTATCACTGCCGGTGTTCCTTACATCATCGGTACTATTAGTTTTTCACTTAGACGCGAGCGCGCGTATCCCAAAATCTTAGCTAGTGACTCGGTCAAACAATGGCCAGCCACGTTCTTCTACCATAGGGATATTCCGGCTCCCGGCAAAGCTACTGCTTTGCCGGCTTTTTTTGACGGAGCGACCACGGCCCAACCGTCTTGGGACGAGGCTGCTACGGCTCTCACTGACGATCTGATCCTCGCCAAGAGGCGGATCGAATACTTGATCAAACACAAAGGACTGAAGGGATCCGACTTGGTCCAATGCTAGGTCTCACGTCGGATCCAGCCCCTTCAGTACCACGGAGATCGACTGAAGCACTCCATCACGTCGTCCAAGAAAGACTCCCTCCGCATCAGCCCCAAAGCCTACACCACGCAGGGCTATATAAGCCATATTAAGTGGTTGATAAGGGAGCGGATCGAGAGGAGGATCCCGGAGATTTCTCTGGATATGCATACGGCGGAAAACCCTGTAGTGTCGGTAAGCTTCTATCAGTAAGTCTTTATATGTTTCGGTCTTTTAAATTTCATTGCAATACTGATATGTTTTCTTCTTTTCAGCTTGCTGACCTCCCCGAGTCGGAATTTGCTCCGCTCGAAGGATATCCTCCGGAGTTTTCTCAAGAGACAGAGGTGGTGCCATTGCCGGATGCTGCGCTCAAGAAGCTCAAAGCTTCGACAGTGGCCGTTGGCACAAAGGAGGTGCCCGTTGTGAAGAGGTAACTTTCAATCACAACTTCCGCCTTTGTACTTTACTCAAATTTCTTTCCGAGATGTAATGTTTCCGACTTTACTACATTCTCAGAGAAAAACCGCTCATCAAGGGCAAGGGGAAGGGGATTTCTTCGAAGCCCCTGCGATAGACGAAGCTTACCATAGCTTCTCCTGCCATAGCTCCTCCGACTCCTGCCCCTCAACCTTCTGCAACTCCAGTGACCATTCCTTCTCTGGTCGTCGCAGAAGATCCGACTCCTTCCACGGAGCCTGCGATCCTTGAATCGCAAACTGACGTCACCATGGGTGAGTCAGGTTTAGATAAGGGTGAACCCTCTTTGGGTAATGATCTCTCGGCAGAAACTTTCGCCGAAAATCTTATCAGCAATCCGGGACTTCACCTTATCTGCCGAAGAAGAAGCGCAAGAAGCAGAGGACGTCAAGTTCTCCGACCTTCTCGCCCAGGTGCGTCTTCGCGATGAGAGGATAAGGACCGGTGAGCTTCCAACAGCACCAGTGATTCCTCTGACTCTCGCCGAGAAGGTTGCCGTTGAAGTGAACGCGAGTTTGGATAGACTCACTCGCGAACAATATGTAAGTCGGAATTCGAACTTCTGTTTTTCCTTTATTGCATATCATATCCTCTAGCCCCCAAGCATGAAGTAGGATAATTAATCCGGGTTTATGCTTCCTTAGGATGCCAAAGAACGAACTAGTGTAGCCCCCAAGGCTCGTGCTAATATTAGCAAAAAATATTAGCCCGAGTCTTTAGTAGCTTCCTGACTTTGGGTATTCTGACTTACAGAAAGTATGTTCCTATAACCAGGATTTGTTGAAGAATGTCTGTGATAAGCGGAGAGAGATCAAAGCTCTCCGACTTAAAAATGCTGAACTTAAAGTTTCCAAGGATGAGGCCGAAGGTAAACATTCCGAGACTCAAACCTTGCCGTTATATTTTCAATGTCGATTTTTTCTGAACTGTTGTTCTTTTTGACTTACAGCGCTGGTAAAACAATCCTGCACCATGATTGAAGAGGCCGAGAACCTCAAGACTTTGGTGGTGGAGAACAAGGAGTTGCGCCAAGAGCTAGATAAGCTCAAGGCGGATCATGAAAAGAGCATTGCTCAAATCCTTGAGTCCTCCTCCATGGCTACTGATGAGCGTGATCGACAGATCGCTGCTAAAGATCAAAAAATCTCGGACCTCAATAATGAGCTTAGCAGAGAGAGGGACCTTTCCGAGGCGCTCCGGGCTGAACTCCAGAGTCTTCGGGAAGAGAAGACCAAAATTAACGACGCCATTTTCGGTACGTTCCATCTGTCTGACTTGTCTTTTTCTTCGACTTCTCTAAATGTCGGATTTTTCTTTAACTGTCTTTTGTTTACAGGTCCTCTGAACTTGACGGACTCCACCTCCGCTGAGCCCCGCACCCACCGGCTTACCCAAGTCGGTGACCTGCTTCATGACTTCCACCAATCCCTTGAGGACATTGGCGAAGCTCTCAAGATTCCGGACATGCATAGCATGTCGAATTTTCATGTGCGGGACAAGGCAAAGGAAATGCCACAACTTGTTCGGGACTGGAACATGTCCTACGCACGAACTGTGGCGCAGAACACTCTCACCATGGTCATGAGCCATCATGGAAACATGGAAATATGGCAAGTGACCAGAGGGTACTGCAAAGTAGATGAAGACGGCCATGAGCAAGACCTTCAAGCCATCATGCACTCCTGCGCCGGATATGGGTGTCGCGTGGCTTATTTGACCAGCTACAAGACCCCTTTCTTCACCCGCGTGGACACTCCGCCTCCTCCTCCAGAAGAATCAGCAGAAGTTTCCGACGATGAATGCACCACCTCGGATGCGGACATCTTGGAACGATATCAAGGCGATGTATCCAGCGAGCCGGCAGCTCCTTCATCTCCTCCTGCATCATAGATTGCCAGAAACATTTGTATTATCTGAAAAAAAACATGATGCGTCTGTAAATATGAATTACTATGATTTTGCTAGTGCTAAGCTTTTGCTATTCAGCACTTTTGGCTTTTAAACTTTTTGCGTGCCTGAAATGTTTACATAAGCACTTGTACTTTTTTGTCTATACTTATCGTTTATCTGGCTTTCTGCCTCGTCCCTTTCATGAGCCGGCTAAACCTTCTGCCGGAAACTTTGCCAAGCAATGGAGCTCAATTGCTAAACCAGTTTAAACTCGGAAACAAAGCCGGCTTCCAGTACCAACAATTCACTACTCGGACAATGCCCGCATCCAGCAATCAGACAAATAACCAAAGCAAAGACTAGAAATTTTTCGAGTTATACCCGAGGGTAGCAGTTTTAGAATCGGAAATCTATACCAGAACGAACATGAGCATAAAGTACTTTCAAGCATTCTGGGATTTTCGACTATGACATGATCATTCGGAAATAAGATGGTAAAAGCTTCTCAGAAAAACTTGAGGTAACCAAAAAAATTATTTCTCACAGCACATGTACATATATATGTTTACAAAGAAGGATAAACTAAGAATAAAAGGGACGTAGCTGAGCAATATTCCAAGGTCTGTCTAATTCATCCGGATTTGTACTGCCTCTAGCTCTCTTTCTCTTCTTAGTAGCAGGTCTTTCTTTGACTGGCCTCATGTCAGTTAAGTAGTACGATCCATTGTGCAATACTCGACTAACTAGAAAGGGCCCTTCCCATACTGGGAAAGTTTGTGCTTTCATTGTTGCACAAGCCGGAGAACCAAATCACCTTTATTGAAAGATCTATTTTGGACTCTCTAGCTATGATACTTGCGTAACTTCTGCTGATAGGCTGTAGATCTCATTTCAGCAACTACGCGAACTTCTTCGACTAAGTCGAGATCGTTTTGTCGAGAAACCTCGGCATCCTCTAAATATACATGGCCACTCTAGGAGAAGTGTGAATCAAATCACTAGGAAGAACTGCTTCTGCACCATAGACCAAGAAGAAAGGTGTGTATCCGGTTGACCTATTCGGAGTCGTTCGTAAACTCCATATTACAGAGGGTAATTCCTCTGCCCAAGCCCCCGCAGGACGTCATAGTGGTGCTTCGAGTCTCGGTTTTAGGCCTTGTAGGATTAAGCCATTTGCTATTTCGACTTGTCTGTTAGCCTGCGGATGTGCGACTGACGCAATGTCAAGCCGGATATTTTGTTCGTTGCAGAATTCAGCCAATTCTCCCATAGAGAAGTTACTCCCATTGTCCGTGATAATGCTATGCGGATAACCATACCAGATTATAACATCCTCGACAAATCTTTTGGTTGTTGCTCCATCACAACTAGTGACAGGTTTAGCCTCAATCCATTTTGCGAATTTATCCACCATCACTAAGAGGTGAGTAAATCCACTTGGAGCTCGTTTAAATGGTCCTACCATATCATGCCCCCAGACCGCAAAGGGCCATGTTATAGGTATTGTTCGTAGCTAATCAGCCGGAACATGAGCTTGCTTGGCGTACTTTTGGCAGCCTTTGCACGTCTTAAATAATCATTCGGCATCTGCCTGAGCTGTAAGCCAGAAAATCTGTGTCTAAAAGCTTTTGCCACTAAAGATTTGGCTGCAGCGTGGTGACCACACTCGCCTTCATGGATTTCTCTTAAGATTTCCACTCCTTCTTTCGGCGATAAGCAGCGCTGAAAAACCCCATAAACACTCCGTCTATGGAGCTCACCTTTAACAATAGTATAGGCTTTTGCTCGTCGGATAATCTGCCGGCTCAACACCTCGTCTTCGGGTAATTTGCCATCTACCAAATAATCGAGGTAGGGTTGAGTCCAGCTGGGAATTACAGCTAGAACTGCTATCAAAGGTGAGTCGGATTTGGTTGGATATTCCTCATCTACTCCCTTTATTGAGGGAACTTTGAGGTGCTCTAAAAAGCGCCATCCGGGATCTCTTTCCGCGCAGAACCTATCTGATATAGTGCATCTGCTTCCTCATTCTCTGCTCGAGGGATGTGTTGAACTTCAAACCCTTCGAACAATTTAGATAGATCATCCACGACAGCTTTATATGCTTCCATGTGTTTATTTGCATTACAAATATCCGACACTTGTTAAGCAACAAGATCTGAATCTCCATAACACATCAAACGTCAGATGCCAATATCCTTAGCAATTTGGATTCCATATAGCAGTGCTTCATACTCGGCAATATTGTTTGTCGTTGTGAAGTGGATCTGCAACACGTATAAAAGTTTATCTCCTTGGGGTGATTTGAGCACCACGCCAGCCCCCGAGCCCCTCGAGCCTTAGACCCATCGAAAAATAGGGTCCAATATTCCGACTCAGGGAGGATTATGTTCTCCTTCGTCTCTGTCCAATCAGTGACAAAGTCAGCCAGGATCTGGGATTTGATTGATGTCCGAGGTTTATACTCAATATCAAAAGCTGAAAGCTCTATGACCCATTTGGCGACGCGTCCTGTGGCGTCACTGTTGTTGATTATATCTCTCATGGGAGTTGTGCTCACCACGGTAATTGGACGCTCCTGAAAGTAGTGTCATAACTTACGAGATGCTAAAAAAAACACCGTAAGCCAACTTTTGATAGTGCGGATACCGCTGTTTTGATTCTGTCAGGACCTCGCTGACAAAGTAAGTCGGACGCTACACCAAGTGTTCCTGATTTTCCTCTGGTCTCTCCACCACCATGACGATACTAACAACCTTATTTATCGCAGCAAGATAGAGCAACATCGGTTCCTGAGGTTTTGGCGCTGCAAGGATAGGAGCAGATGAGAGTACTTTCTTCAGGTCTTGTAGTGCCGCTTCAGCTTCGTCAGTCCAAATAAAATCCTTGGTCTTTTTCAGGAGTTTGTATAATGGTGCGGCTCTTTCACCAAGCCGGCTTACAAATCGACTAACCGCAGCGATGCAACCAGTTAATCTTTGTAAGTCCTTCAGTCGAGTTGGCCTGGAAATGTTGAGTATAGCCTTGATTTTGTCTCGGTTCACCTCTATGCCTCTTTGAGACACGATGAAACCTAACAATTTTCCGGCTGGTATTCCAAAGAAGCATTTCTTCGGGTTAAGCATGATGTTGTATTTTTGCAGATTGGCAAACGTTTCCTCCAAGTCGGAAATCAGTGTTTCCTTCTTTTTGGACATCACCACAATATCATCCACGTATGCATGTACGTTGCGTCCGAGTTGGTCGTGGAGGCAACACTGCATCGTGCGCTGGTACGTAGGTCCTGCGTTCTTCAGCCCAAAGGGCATCATAACAAAACAGAAGGTTCTGAAAGGGGTTATGAATGAAGTTTTGACTTTGTCAGATTCCTTCATCTGGATTTGGTGATAACCGGAATATGCATCGAGAAAACAGAGGAGTTCTGAGCCTACCGTAGAATCAATAACTTGATCAATTCTAGGCAGAGTGAACGGATCTTTTGGACAAGCCTTGTTCAAGGCAGTATAATCAACAAACATCCTTAAATCAGTGGTGTCCTTTTTAGGGACCATTACAGGATTGGCCGACCACTCAGTGTGGATGACCTCTTCTATGAATCCGGCTAACTCGAGCCGTGCTAGTTCCTTAGCTATTGCCTTATGCTTTTCATCGCCAAAACATCGTAGGGACTGTTTGACGGGTTTAGCGTTTGGGTTTACATTTAAAGAGTGCTCGGCAAGTTCCCTGGGTACTCCAGTCATGTCAGATGGCTGCCATGCGAAGATATCTTGATTTGCTTGGAGGAACTTGACGAGCGCGCTTTCCTATGCGCTACCTAGGCCTACGCCTATATGGGTCACCTTGGAGGGGTCATCATCCTTCAACGGCATCTTCTTCGTCTCTTCTGATGCCTTGAACTCCGGATTTGGCTTTATCACCTCCTTCTTCGTTGCGGGCATCTTGGACAGATCTATGCTCTTCTTGATCTACTGGTACTCCTGGGCGTGCAACACGGCTTCGGCAAAGGCGGCATTTCCATCCTTGCACTCTCGCGCTTTCTTCGGGTCTCCCCTGATGGTGATCGCGCCATTGGGACCTGGAATTTTCATCATATTGTAAATGTAACACGGACGAGCCATAAAAGCCCAATAAGCCGGACGTCCGAATATAGCATGGTACGCGCTCTTGAACGGGACCACTTTGAAGGAAAGTGCCTCCGTCCGATAGTTCTTTGGAGTTCCAAAGGTGACATCCAAAGTAATCTCTCCCAGGGAATTAGCTTGTCTTCCTAGGACAACTCCATGAAAGATCACAAAGCTATGGTTCAGCTGGTTTCCGAGATATTCATCAGGCGTAGTGTTTCGACATAGAGAATATTGATGCTGCTACCACCGTCCATGAGGGTCTTGGAGAAACCATAACCGTCAATAAGTGGGTTAACGATTAAGGCGTATTTTCCTCGCATGTGCAACTTAGGCACATGATCGGCGCGGTCAAATGTGATTGCCACTTCTGACCAGTCCAAGTATTGGGGGACAGTCAGAACTGTTGCGTTGAGCTCGTGTAGAACACTTTCTTGACCTTTGCTAGTTGAGATCCGAGGAAAGTGACGTAAGTGTCCTTCTTGGTGGGAAAAGTTTTCTTCCCTTCCGGCTTGGGATTTGAAGCATCAGCTTCCTCCATGTCGGAATCTTCCTTGGTCTCTTTTCTTTTTCGGGATTTTTTTTTCCCTTCTTCCGCTTAGCTTTGTAGCCCGGGGTGTCATCTCTTTTGATGTCATCATTGAAACGACACTTAGCGTTGGTGTGGGACGAGCCCCCATTGGCGTCTAGGTGATGCACACATGGGTTATTGGCAATGTCGGCCCAAGAGTAGGTTTTGCCTGGTTGCTGTTCTCCTCTACCTTGGACCCTTGAAGTCCCATGGCCACGCCCGCGGCCTTCGCCGCGCCCTCCTTGTCCTCCAGACCCGGAAATAGCAGTAACCACCGCTGTTTCCGTGTTGGTTTCTCTTCCGAGGTATTTTTGCGCTTCTGAGCTTGTTGCTTTGGTTGTCTTTCCGACTGAGGCACAGCTAGGACATTGAGTAATCCCTCTACATCGTCGTCAGCATCTGCATACTTGCTCGTTGTTTCTATCATCTCTCCAAGTCAATGACCTTGTCACACTTCAAGCGGTGATGTAGTAGACAGTTTGGGAGTCCTGCGATGAAAGCTTCAATCGCGGTTTGATCGTTTACTCCTTCATAGGAGTTCTTGGTGTCGATCCATCTTCCGAGGTAATCCCGGCAAGTTTCTCCGGCTTTCTGGGTGCAACGTCGTAGGTCTCCGACCGTACAGGGCCTCCGATATGTGCCTTCGAAATTCCGAAAGAACGCACTTTGCATGTCATACCAGTTATGGATGGTGTTCTCCAGAAGTTCATTGAGACATGATTGTGCCGTCTTCCGCAACATAAGTGGGAGATATCGGGTTGCGACCAGGCTGTTTCCGCCTTTAGCGATGCAGCAAGCTTGGAAAAAATCTTGTAGCCAGGTGTCTGGCCGAGCGATGCCGTCGTAGGCTAGGATATGTCTTGAGATGGCAAATCCTTCCAGGAATCTTGTAGCTCTAATGCGTGGTCCGAAGAATTTTGGGCCCATGTAGATATCATCATTTTCATAGCGTCGCGCCTCTATGTTGGAGTTGATCATGTGCCTTGCGTCGTTCGGGGATAGAGATCATCCCGAATGTCGGCTATGGCTGCGGTGCCTTGGAGCCAGACT